>CAJVGC010000589.1:24526774-24612549 GCA_910822075.1 Senecio squalidus
TTCTTTCCGCTAGTGTCTTGACCTCATGAACTACCGAGGATATTTCATGGCTACTCTCAGCTTGAGCAACTTGTCCCCTGTTTCTTCGGCCTCGACCATCATCCCGATACTCCCTTGATAGGCTAATGACCAACTTGTCTTCCATTAGGTTGTATGCTTCGTTGGTGGTCTTGTACATGAAATCTCCTCCTCCAGCTAGGTCCAATTCGTTTTGAGAGTCCTTGGTTAACCCGTAGAAGAAAATTTCAATTATATGGTCTTTGCCCAGTCCGTGACCATAACAACTTCGTAACAACTCCTTAAGTCTAGCCCATGCTTCAGTGGAAGTCTCTCCATCTTCCTGTCGGAAACCTCTGATATCTCTGAGTAATTTCCTACCCAAGGCGGGTGGGAAAAATCTTTTGATGAAGGTTTCGCGCATTTGTGTCCATGTTGTGATTGTGTTTTCATCGAGTTCTTCAAACCAAACCTTCGCATCTCCGGTGAGAGACGAAGGGAACAACCTCAGCTTGACACTGTCGCTCTTTCCTGCTCCATATTTGAACATCTCACATAGCTCGTTGAATTTGGCTATGTGTTTATGCGGATCTGAATTATATCTCCCATCGAAAGTGTTATCTTGGATCATCTTGAGATGATGACCCTTGACAACAAAATCATCACCCAATTCCGGGGTGGTGATTGCCGACCCGCGGGTGGGTGGCACTGCTACAGCTGCGGCCCGTCGGTTCATTGGTGTGTCCAAAGGATCCATAGCTGGTTGCGGTTCCGGTTTGTCTTCACAAAATACTTCTTCAACCTCCGGTTCTGAATCGCTTCCTCCGCTTACTGACGACGCAATGTCTTCAAATTTTACGGGTGAAACTTGATCAAAATTTGGTGGTGTCTGAAGTGATAAATTGCCTCTTCTTTTGCCTCGTCTCCTTGATACTCCTGGATTTGATTTTGGACTCGCGAGTGGTAATCCCGAAGCCCTTGTGTTCATCAACTACCTGAAATACCTGAAAAGACAAAAACAAGAAAAGCGTAAAACGTACCGGTGAAATAACAAATAAAAAGTAACTTCTAAGTAAATAAATACTCAAAAGGATCGTATTACAAATTCGAAACAAAAACTAAAAATCAGTCCCCGGCAGCGGCGCCAAAAACTTGATGTGTAAAATCGAGTCTTAAATTAAACCTACTTTTTCACGCAATTACACACTTATAGGCAGTGGACCTATTCGTATGTAATATAGTTAATAGTAAGTATAGGTTCGTTCGCAGGGACTAATTTGCTTTTATGTTCGAATAAATAACACTAAGAGTATTTGGGGGTTTTTTATCGTAACTAAAATTGCAAGTAATTTAGTAAAAGTGATTAATTAAAATCGAGCGAAAGATTTATGGATTAAATCAAGTAATAAGAAGAATACACCTGTTTGACACTTCACCTGTGTTCCGTTAATTCTACGAATTCGATTGTTGTTTCAACTTCTAATATATACTAAAAGTCCTTCCGAATCTTTTACTAACTTTAATTATTGCTACTTACACCGTTCCTTCCGAATACAGTTAATAAATATTAATAACTAAGCAATAAGAATCAAGCCTGTTTTTAGTGATTTAACCTTATAGAGTTTCCTTCCGAATAACTCCTCTAATTATTAAGTCCTTCCGAATCTTAATACTTAGACCTACTCACTTAAATTTAATTACCTAGTTGTTATTACTAAGTCCTTCCGAATCTTAATAATTTTAAACCGATTAAAGACCGACCGATTATTTCATAAAACTTATCTAACCTATCTAGATTCCTTCCGAATACCTAGAATGTTGATTAAACAAATTAAACATAAACAACTATGATAATATGTTAAAATCTAAGTAAATAAGGATCGACGATTAAACACAAAAACATAAACAATCGAAAACGTTAGAATAACATTAAACAGGATCCGTTAATCAAACAAGCGTAAAAGATGTTTAGCTACTCATAACGTGGTCTGAAAAAGCAATAAAAGCGTTAGAAAACATTCTGGAATAATGATGAAAACAAAGAAAAGAACAAACGGATGAATCGCCGAAAGTGTCGTGATCGCCGATTGCCGAAAAAGTGATCTTCCTTGCCTTAATCCTTGCTTCTAAACGTAATACCAGCTCCAGAGACTTGAAAATAATAATGGGATGATTTTCTGGACGATTTTGATGTTGTATTTATAGGCAAAATCAAGGTGGAAATCGTATTCGACTCAAACTCCAATTTCTTGTAATTATCAGATAGGTGCGCAGCACCTCCTCCATAGGTGCGCAGCACCGGGCAGTTTCCGTGTTCAAAACCAACTCAAATTCCTTAGGTGCGCAGCACCCAACCCCTAGGTGCGCAGCACCTCTTCACTGCTCGTCTTAAATATGTCGTTTAAGCTCATTTCTCCACTTCTTTCCGCTTCCCGATCACGTAAACCTGTAAAATAGATAAAAACACTTTTCCACACGATTAAATGTAAAAACCTATCCTATCCATCATGTTTACTATGAAAACCGACTAAATATCGCGTAGAATTATCTATATAAATATGCGATATCAGTTTCATCTAATTGGTTCGGTTTAAACCGATCCAACCGAACGTACACCCCTAGATGTAATGCATATTCTTGCAAGTACTAAAAAATTGTGCGATGACATTTGCAACCTTTAAATACCAATTTTACGATCAACAACCCCCCGACCGCTCAAACACAAAGCCGCGTCTCCTAGAAGATAGCAGTCATGCACTAGAACGTGCATAAAAATGGTAGTGAGAGTGTTATAGGTTAGATTGCATGATGGTGCGGGTCCATCCAAAGTACATTTAATATGATAGTTATTGATTTATTTTGTCGATTTTATCAGAGTTCCACCAAATATGTTGGATGGGTGATGTGTATTTTATAACATAAAATTATTTAAAGTTTAGAAAAAGATTTTACTAAAGTAGACTAACACACAATACAGGCAGTGTACCTGATCGTACGATAATATAGATTTCAGTAAGTCCGGATCGAACGCAGGGAACGTGTATTTATATTCGTTATCTTAAATTATATAATTAAACTAATAAAGCAATTAAAATATGGTGGACGTTTTAGTTCTGTGAGAACATATTTCAGAAAAACAAATAACTGAAATAAAATAGCAATTGATTTAACTAAATGGAATTGCGGATGAAAAGATGTATCGAAAAGACTTTAAGCTTTGATCAGATATTAAAAAGCAGTGATTACTTGGAATTACGTTTTACTTGGATCATGGATAATAAGAATATGTTTGATTGGTTTAACTGTGAATCCTATAATAATTAGACTTCCTATTAGAGTTATCTAATCCCACAATTTTAGAGAAATATCATACGAATGATCGTACATCAAGAGTTATCTTAGATTATCCACTCTAAATTGTGCTTTAATGTCACTATTATTAACAATTAAATCTGTCGACTACGAATTAACAAAAGTCTCAATTATTCAATTATGATATAATTGTCATGTTCATTCAATTCATTAAATTACTATTATTGTTAGTCTGTCTCAATTAAGTCTCAAGTTACAATTATCTAATGAATTATATAATTGTAAATAACTGATAAACCTATATGAACGTTAGTTATGATATAAATTCATCAATCACGCTAAGTAGTAATTTTATGACTTTGAATAAACATGGATCGTGATTAAACGTAAATAATAACGGAAAAACCAATTAGTTCAAACATAAACTTAATTAAACATAAATCCAAGTTTAACAATCCAAGCAATCACTTAAAAGAGTTTAGCTCATGTTGGATTGTGACAAAATAGCATAAGAATCTTCAAACAAAAACATTGTATCAAGAAAATTAAGAATAAAGTGCAAACCAATAAAAAGCAAACTTTAAACACGATTAAAAGGCTTTAACCGAGGCTTCCAACGGATCAAAGGCTTCCAGAACTTTCCTTGCAGCTCTCCAGGTCGAATGTGGGATGAAAATATGGAATAAGATGTCTCCAATTCGAACCCTAGCAGCCCTTTAAATAGACTTCTGAACCGCCAGATTCAACCGGTGGCTGGCTGATTTCAGCCGGCGGCTGGATGACACGGGTAGAAAAGTTGCTTCTGCAGCCCGTTACGAACATTTTTGTGATTTTAATCCAGCCGCCGGCTAAGGATTTTCAGCCGCCGGGTGGTTCTTCAGAATTTCACCGTTTTTGCTCGTTTGTATCCGTTCTGAGTCGGTCAGCTCCTTTTCGCTCCATGATCCAAATTCAACTCTAATATGCATTTCTAACTGAAAACATACCAGATCATAACAAAAGTTGCAGAAAACTAGAGTAAAAACGAGAAATATGATTAACAAAATATCAATTATTTTAAGCATATCAATGGGACAAGCCACAAGTATCACTCGCTCGACGTTGCATTGACTGGGAGTTAGAGTCCCTCCCCCGATGAGAATAGAGCATGTTTACTTCCATTGTAGCTAATGTATTTGGGTTCAAAGTCATGTCTGCTCTACGTTCGAAAGATTTGCAAAGCCCTACAGCATATGCTATTACTTACCAAGGTATGCCTCACACTATCCAAGTTAAGAGAGATATACTGAACAAGAACAACTATGGCTATCCTTTATTGGGTGTATTATTATGGGGTATTTGTATTAGCTTATTTTTTGAGCTTACGCTTATGTTTAATAAGTAGTTCATTTTACTTAAATAAGCTAATAAGCTTAAAAAGCCCTTTACATAAGTTAAAATAAAAAGGCCCTAAACCTAAATAGTGTCTATTCGCTAAAAATACGAGAGAACGGTTTATAGATGTCTTCGTGGTGACCTTGATTTTACTAATAATGACAAAAACATGAACTCCCAACCATTAATGCGTTGGAGAGACCGTTTCTTATCATGTGCCAAACCTATTCATAAATTACAAGCTCAAAAAGGTAAAATCAAGGGACATTACTTGAATGCTAATCAAAGGGCGTTGCTTGAAACGAGAGGATCATGACCTCACAAGATCTTCCAAGATATATTTAGGAGCTGTCTGTTCTCAACAGCTAGCATGTATGTTCAGATTGGTTTGTGGGTCAAAATAATTTTTTTTTACTTTTTTTATCTTTTTTATTTTTTCTTTTCTTTTTTGTAGGAGTTAGATTTTCGGTCGGTGTTTACGAGTCATTGTCACTTATTGGTTTCACAAAATTGATTTTTTTTTATTAATTAAATTTTAGGATAGTTTGACTTGACTCCATTTAAATTCTATATTTATTTTTTTAAACTATTAAAATAAATAGTTGTCTTTTTTTTTATTTTATTAAGTTTTAATATTTTGTCTAGGTTTAATCTATTTGAGTTATGTTTTTTGTTTTTAATTTAATATTTCACTTTTTCTTTGAAAACACTAGTTTTTTCTTTTTCTTTTTAGTTATTTATTAGTTTTCTTTTTTTTGTTTTTGTTTTTAGGTTTCACTATTGTATAAATTAGTTATGTATTTTTTAATTAATTTATAATATATAAGTTTTAGCTTTTCTTTAGATTTACTCTATTAAATAAAATATTTATGGCTTCAATTTTTATAAATTAAATATACATTTATCCCACCGCAACACACAAAGGGTAAAAATCTAATTGTCTAAGATTTAAAACTTAACCAACTTACAATTAGGTGTCAAATAAAGCTAAATATTCTGCTTGATAGGTATATTAATTTACTGATACTAAATATAGATCCAAAGATTAAATTTGTTACTAATAATAAACGTTTACCATGAAAAAAGGTGCCTCTCTACTTCGAAAATTTTACAAAAAAAAAAAGATGAATTCAAGCAAACACATTAAATAAAAGCATTAAACCTTTGTCTACAATACAATCTGATTGGAATAATATCATTAAATCCAAAACATAGCTAACAAAAACACATACTTTAACAAAAATACTTTCTCAACGATTAGCTTTTGCAACTCTCTCAATCTCGTCTTTCTTCTTAATAGCATAGCTGCAAAAGGTACAAATAAATTATCATCAAACACGAACATTCAAATTATAACCTTATATTTCACAGAATTGTAATTCATTGGATAAACATCTTATAGCAATGATGTGTTTCATTTTGTGGGATCGATAATGTGATCACTTTGATTACTAAGAATGTAGTTCAGCCAATACCTGTTGGATGATCCCTTAGCAGCATTGATGAGCTCATCAGCAAGGCACTCTGCAATGGTCTTGACGTTTCTAAAAGCACTCTCACGCGCACCAGTGGTAAGAAGATAGATAGCCTGGTTCACACGTCTTAAGGGAGAGATATCAACAGCTTGTCGCCTAACAACACCAGCAGAACCAATCCTAGTTGCATCTTCTCTTGGTCCACTATTCATTGGCAAAATATAAATTCAGAAATGAAGGAAAAACTATTTTTTATTTGTTATGGGGTTATACCTGTTGATAACAGCATCAACGATGATTTGGATGGGGTTAGCATCGGTTAAGAGGTGAATGATCTCCATGGCATGCTTGATAATGCGAACAGCCATCAATTTCTTACCATTGTTCCTCCCATGCATCATGAGGGAGTTTGTCAAACGCTCGACAATAGGGCATTGGGCCTTCCTAAATCTCCTAGCTTGGTACCTTCCTGCTGTATGAGGCATGTAGATTGGGTGTTTGGAAGCAGTAGCGGTTATGTAATCCTCCACAGAGAGATCAGGGACCTGAACACACGAAACATAAAAACCATCAACAATTTGACCCGGCATAGAGAAGCACCTATTTCAATAAGTATGATCAGGTAGAGAGAAACAGAGTTCTCTTCTATACAACAGATATAAATTACATAGTGATGACGTTTTTAGTGCTTTACGAAGTACGGAATCATTATATTAGAAAACTGTCCTGAATAAACTCCTGCTGGGTATCCAAACAAATGTCACTATATGATGTTACAATAAGGGGGTGTTTGTTTCGGCTTATATAACGGGCTTACGAGCTTATGTAAATTTTGATAATCTCATAAGCCAAATTTTTCCAGCTTATAAGCTTATGGTTTATTTAAGCACATAAGCTCAACTTGATAAGCTCAACTTGATAAGCTCATAAGCCGGAAAAATTGGGCTTACGAGCTTATCAAAATTTACATAAGCTCGTAAGCCGAAACAAACACCCCCTAAATCAAATAGAATCATAGATGTTGTAATGTGGATTACAAGATTTAAAAAATAAGATAAAAGAAGGAAATA
Source organism: Senecio squalidus (assembly GCA_910822075.1). Classification (NCBI taxonomy): domain Eukaryota; kingdom Viridiplantae; phylum Streptophyta; class Magnoliopsida; order Asterales; family Asteraceae; genus Senecio; species Senecio squalidus. The sequence goes on from CAJVGC010000589.1 coordinate 24,534,003, forward strand.
GGACCTGAACGTCGTCGTATGACCAACGGTTGAAAAGCAAGATATCACATTGAGACTTTCCATCTTCAACAGCAACAGGTGCTACAACCTCCATTTTGGTAATTATTACCTATAATTAAACAATCCTCAAATGTTAAATTCAATTAAATTAAACATTATTATTATGTTCTTCAAATGACTAACCTGTGATTAGGAGTTGGTTGGAAATTCAGGCAAAAACTGCAAAGATACGCCGACGAAACTGATAAAACCCTAGTTGAAAACTTTATAGGTTGATTATCTCATGGGCTATCTTTTCAAAGCCCAATTACTATTTGGAAGTTTCAAAATAGATATTTTATAATAATTCTTATACTTATTTTCGTTTGCCTCACTTAGCCCTATTTGCAAGCATCAGACTCGGACTCGTATTCGGACTACAGACTATAGACTCGGACTCGGTTCGTGGTCCGAGTGTTTGATAAGTTCATGAAAAGCTCGGATCGAGTCCGTGATTTTGCCTTGTTCTCGGTCTGTGGTTTTTCAAAACGGATCGAGTCCGAGGCAAAATCACGGACTCGGTTTGTGGTCCGAGCTTTTCATGAACTTATCAAACACTCGGACCACGGACCAAGTCCGAGTCCGTAGTCTTTGATGCTTGCAAACAGCCCATTAATGTATGGCTAGAAGGTATAGTGTAGTTTAGCTTGAATTTCTCGTGATAAGTTAATGTATTTACGAGGTGTTTGTTTCGACTTATTAAACGGTCTTATGAGCTTATGTAATTTTTCATAAGCTCATAAGCCCATTTTTCCGGCTTATGAGCTTATAAAATTGAGCTTATAAAGTTGAGCTTATGGCTTATTTAAAGTCATAAACTCAACTTTATAAGCTAATAAGCCGGAAAAAATGGGCTTATGAGCTTATGAAAAATTTCATAAACTCATAAGCCGAAACAAACACCCCCTAAAGTGAAAGTAAGTGTAAATGTAACAAAAGTTATACGATAAATAAATATTTTTTAGCACAGACGGAGCATAAAAATTTCTTACCGGTTTATAAATAAAATAAGTAATTTTTGTATATAAAATCAGGGGTTCACAATCAACATCAAACTAAGGTGCTGTTCTTTTGAACCAAATGTTTTTCCTCTGAATCTGAATGCCAGTTCTAAATAATCAGAGATGGTCCAAAACTCTGAATCTGAATCAATATACTATGTTCTTTTTTCCTTCGTAACATCTGTTTTTACTATATTAGTACTAAACTGTTTCATTTATAAAACGTCTTAAATAAAAACATTCATAAAAGGTTCAAACATAGTGGCAACATTTTTCAAATAAAGATAATATTCAAACAACATTTTCAACATTTTTGCATTAATTGTGTCGCAAGTTGATCTCGACAATTGATCATATATTGTTGATCTGTTGTATTTCCATGTGGTTGAACCTCGTCCTCATCGTACTCGTCCCCATCTTGTACATTCTCGTTAGCATGTACTTCACCTCGATCATATTCGGAGAAAAAATCATCACTTAATCCTTCTTTTCGTATAAAAATATGAATAGCAAAGCATGAAATAGTAATATCTCTTTGTTTCACCAAAGAATACGGAGTCATTCTCTTCAAGATGGGAAAACGTGCTTTCAAAACACCAAAAGCACGCTCAATCACGTTTCTAAGTTTAGCGTGAACGTGATTGAACAAATTAATAAACTAATTGTCTAACATCAATTTCAAGATATAAAAATAACTAACAAAAGAAAAGTTCATATAAAAGTCAATGTAATAGTAGCAATTTATAGGCAATCGAAAACAAATACATATTAAAAAAAAATTATATCACCTAAATCTAACAAACAATCATCAATATCTATTTATATAACGAAATCAAGTGACAAACCATTGAAAAAAAATCAAAAATTATTTAAATTTAAGGATGGAAAACTTACCGGTGAAGAGAGGTAATCCGAGGTAAAAAGAGGTTTTTCATGTAGGGTTGAATCAGAGGTAAAAAGAAGTTTTTATTGTCTCTGGTTAAAAAAAAAAAAGAACAACAAAATTTTTAAAATCTCTGACCGGGTCAGAGGTCAGAGCCTATTCAGATTTTTTTTTGAAAAAAGAACAACACCTAAAATTGAATTGGTAACAATAAATAGTTTTGCTAAGGGTTAGTGTTAATAAACTATTTTATTTTTTGTGAATATACAAATACTTCTATCGAAAAAAATATAATAATAATATAAAAAAAAAAGATTAAAGAACATTGGGTATCATTATCAATTTTCAAAAATATGAATCGTGATTCAAAATATTTATGGTTTTGTTGTTTATTACATAGAAGCCCTTTTGACATCTCTTCATGTGCAAATAGTTTTTGATGTGAAAACACAAAGACAAAAGGGCTGAAAAATTGTGGTCGAATGGTGTGTAAATCTGAATGGGAGTGTTTCATAGTGCTAAGTTTTAGAAGTATATATTACGAAGTATAGAAACCTAGTTGAATGAATAATATGTATGAAAAATGTTTAATATATCAAGGTACCTTAGATTTAAAATAATAGGATCAACTATTTTTATTTAAATATATATTAAAATTAAAAAAACTAATTTTATTTAAATATATATTATATTAAAGATTTAAAATAACGATGTTAAACTATTTTTATTTAAATATATATATATTAAAGTTGAAGAGTTTTTTTATTTTTTTTTTGGAAAATAGTAGAGACATTATATAAATAAAAAACCTAGCAAGATAGTGTCAAACTATTTTTTATCTAAATATTTATTAAAATTGAAGAGTTAATGTTGTATTTAAAGGGAAAGGAATAAAATAAAATAGTGAATAATGATGTTATCATTTTCATTTTAAGGTTAAAATTTAATCTTTAGCGCTATCTAAGACTACCCGTAGCCGGGCGTTTTACCCCCCATAACGTTGTTATGGCGGCGTTGTGGTGACGGTGTTGCGTGAGCAACGTCGTGTTTTGTGTTTTTTTTTTTGTTTTCGACAACCGTTGCAAAATTTTAAAAAAAATTGAAATCTTGCCTAAACGACTATATTCAAACATTTTTTTTTCCCTATAAATACCTAATCACAAACCCAAAATATTTACACCAGACCATTTCTTTCTCTCTACAATCATATTCATTCTATCCACAAAACTCATAAACACAAAATATTTACACCAAAATGTCTTCGACGCACGAGTTTGTGTACAAAAAAGTGGCATGGTTCATGTCTGAGTTGGCTAATAGTAGTCGTCAAAGTAAACAATCACTCCGGGTGCAAGAGCAAGTTCAACTTAATCCAATGATAGTAGAAAAAAGTCAACTTGTGTTAGTTAACGTTTCCGAAAAAATCAACTGAACCAACCGCCTTTAACTGAATCTCAAGCCGATTTAAAGTAATTTCCGCCCTTTCGCAGTTTGCATTCGATCCCAACTTTCGAAACGGCGGAAATCACTTTGAATCGGCTTAGGATTCGGTTAGAGGCGGTTGGTTCAATTGACTTTTTCGGAAACGATGAGTAACACAAGTTGACTTTTTTCTACCATCATCGGATTAAGTTGGACTTGCTCTAACACCCGGAGTGATTGTTTACTTTGACAATTATTATTATTACGCTACTTGGACATGAACCATGCCACCTTATTTGCCCACAAACTCGGCAACGTTAGGTTTTTTTATTTTATGTATGGTGTTATGAATGGGAATGGTCTAATGGTCACACTAGATGTAGTATATTTGTCACATTTTTTTGTTTAAAAATTATTATTTAAATTATAATTCTTTGTTAATGCATCGCCTGGTGAAGAATCTGAATCATGCTGAGGAGGCTTGGAAGATATTGGAGCATTATATCGACACTATTATTTCTAGTAATCACCCTCTTATTACCTTTTTCGCTCGTTTTCTAAGCTGATAAAATGTCCTCAACGTAAATACAATGGGCGGGAATCGAACCTCTTCAAATGTTAAATTCTTTCCATTAATTAACTATAGTTTGTAACCTAATTATGAGCTTTCATGTAATCTACTTATGTTTTGTATATCCAGGCTCCGGGCTCGCACTTATTATGATCATGCACAAATATGGAGAAAAACTATATTTTCGACTTGTATCAATGACAGTTTCACATTCAAAAAATATACCCGCTTCAGTTGAAGCTTCGCTAGAAGAGTTCAACAAGAAACAAAATGAATTTAGTAAAGCATTTGCAAATGATATGGGGTATATTAGTAACGTACAAGGTTAATAAGTATATTCCTATAATTCATGAACTCGAGTCTAAGTCATGCAACAAGGATAACACTAGCCACACTAGTAATATCGACATGAAGTTAAAAGATACACTCGTGGAAGTTGTTCAGAGAACGAGGGATGGTGAAGTTATAAACATGGTTTTGATGAAAAACATAGTGAAAATGTTGATGGTTCAGGGTCGGTCTGTCTACAAAACCTACTTTGAAAAGCCTTTTCTTGATGTGTCGAGTAACTATTTCCGAGGGGAATATCAGCGGCTGATTGATAGTTGTGATGGCGTTGATTATCTTAAGAAAGCCGTGAACTGTTTGTATGATGGGATTGAGAGTGCATTTGATTACTTGGATGGGGAAAGCCTAGTGAAGTTAAAACAAGTGGTGGAAAAGGAAATGATTGAAAACCAGATGACCAGATTAGTTAACTCGGGTTTGCTTAAATTGATTGCGGATTATAGATATAATGATTTAACGAGAATGTACAGTTTGTTCCGTAAGGTGCCAAATGGACTAACGTGTTTAAGAGATGCGATGACTTGCCAGTTTCAGAAAACAAGTCAACAACTGGCCACTAATTCAGAAAGGTCGGGAGTCCAGTGGCCTTTTTCAAGTCCTTATTGCAAGAAAGAATAAATGTTACAAGATCATTTACTTTTCATTCGACAACACATTCAAAAGTCATATGGTTTTTATTGAATAATGAAACTGTTATATTATTGATGATCGTAAACCTATTACAAAGCCATTATTTATAAACTAATATAAAACCCTAATGGACCCTATCCCACAATCGGGCTCGGGCCTAACTTATTGTCTAATACTCCCCCGCAGTTCGAGCGGCGAAATCGCGAAAGCTCGAACTGTAAAACAAAACTATAATTATCAAAATAAATAAAAGATAAAAACTAAGATATTTTGAATGACTCCTAGCTTGCGGCGGCGCTTGCAGACGTTGCGATAATGTCGAAGGACTTGAACCAGAAACCGATCATGTTTCACTCGGAATCAGAAGCATAATATATAAAAAAAAGCATATTATTTTCCGATCATTTTTCACTCGGAAGCAGCATAATATTTTACCGATCATGTTTCACTCGGTAGCAACAAAAAAAGAAAGCATAGTATTTTCCGATCATGTTTCACTCGGAATCAGCAATAATATTAAATGATGGTCTCACTTTGAAAGACATTTTTTTTTTTTTTTTTTTTTTTAATTTTCTCGCTTTAGGAGACAGATGAAAATATTAATCCTCATACGAAACAAATAAGAGATTTAAATCAGAAGCGAAACATAAAAAGCTAACAATAATATGAAACTAAGATCGACGAACAAAGGGAATTGAAAACTAAATAAACAAAATAAAAATTAGAGTTAATTACATAATTGGTCCCTGTGTTTGTTCCAAAACAACGGGTCCAGTCCCTGGGTCGCAATTCCTTCGGACCCAGTCCCTGGACCCTATCTTTGGTTGCACGTTTGGTCCCTCCGTCACATAAAATGACTAAACTACCCTTATCTTTTAATTTTCTTCCTTTTTTTTCTCTCTTATTTCATTACTTTATTTAATTATTTCCACATGTCACAATATGATTGGTTATCTTTTAATTATCCCAATCCCAAATAAACCAAAATAAAAAACCTGCAATTCTTTAATTATCATTGCCGGATCTACTCTCGTGTTCATCTTCACGGCTCCTCCTAGCCACCGCCACCGCCCTCTTTTTGCTGTTTCTTCCCCATACCACCACTACCGCCACCTCTTCCGGGAATACTACCACCACCAAACCATCCAGGACTACTACCACCACCCCATCCACCGCCACTAGTGGAGCAACACCACCGCATCCACCACCTTAACCACCACCAAATCCGGTACCTGTAGCTCTACTCCCACCCAACCCACCACCGTGACCCATCCCCATTCCATATTATCACTACCCAGTTTTAATATTCAAAGAAAAACCCAGATTTTTATATAAACATAAAATGAGATATTAATCTTTTTAAGGAAGAAAAACCCAGATTTTGTTTTGAATTTTATGAATAAGTGGGCACCACGGCCGCCGAAAAACGAAACAATTTTCTTCTCAATTTCACAGATCCAGAAAGTTATTGGATTTGCAGGTTTTCTTCTCAATTTCACAGATCCAGAAAAACGAAACAATTTCCGATTTGCAGGTTTTGAGATGGATTTCCGACGGCGACGGCGAGGTGGATTTCTGATTTGCAGGTTTTCTTTTTGGGTCGTTGATTTGGATTTGCAGATTTGGGTAGTTGTGATTTGGATTTGCAGATTTGGGTAGTTGTGATTTGGATTTGTAGATTGGGACTCTTAACTTTTTTTTTTTTTTTTTTTTTTTTTTTGTTAGATAAATAAATTTTGGATTGGGATAATTAAAAGATAACCAATCATATTGTGACATGTGGAAATAATTAAATAAAGTAATGAAATTAGAGAAAAAAAAAGGAAGAAAATTAAAAGATAAGGGTAGTTTAGTCATTTTATGTGACGGAGGGACCAAACGTGCAACCAAAGATAGGGTCCAGGGACTGGGTCCGAAGGAATTGCGACCCAGGGACTGGACCCGTTGTTTTGGAACAAACACAGGGACCAATTATGTAATTAACTCTAAAAATTAAAAAAAAATTTCGAAAGAGTGTGCTAAACAAATTTTCTTTAAACAATGCAAACAATTTTTTTTGTTTTGAAGGAACAAAGAACAAAAGAGAGGAATGAACCGATTAAAAAACTAACCCATTAATCAGATTTAAAACCTGAACACGTTGCAATGAACGCAAGCTTAATCGAATGAATCAGAGAGAGGCCGTGGCTCTGATACCATATTGAATAATGAAACCGTTATATTATTGATGATCGTAAACCTATTACAAAGCCATTATTTATAAACTAATATAAAACCCTAATGGACCCTAACCCACAATCGGGCTCGGGCCTAACTTATTGTCTAATAGTTTTATCGTTTGAGTCCATTATTAGTATCAATCTTTCAGTCCCTACGATCCATCTCGTTGTTTGTGGATGACATGTACGAGGATTTGAGTAGGATGTTCAAGTTGTTCGAAAATGTGCCAAAGGGACTAACCTCAATAAGGAATGAGATGATTCGTGAAATTCACGAAACAGGTAAACTAATGGTCAACGATCCAGAAAGGTTAAACGATCACGTGGGCTTTGTACAATGCTTATTGGCCGAAAAAGATAAATATGACAATAAGATCTACCTTGCATTCAACAATAACAAGGAATTCAAAAACGCTCTGAATTCTGCGTTTCACGACATAGTTAATATGAATCCTCGGTCCCAAGAATTCATCTTGTTGTTTGTATTAGACAATATATTGGGTTATATTTGGGTTATATTTATCTGAATACTGCTTTGACGGTTTCCTTCTTTTTTTATGACGTTCGCTATTTTACGTCATGGCTTGCTTTGCCTTTAGGAGTGATCCGCAATTTGGTGGTTTAACTTTTGTTGTTGACAACAATTATCTCTAATCGTGAAATATTGACAAAAAAAGGTGGATTTAGTTGATGTGGTGGCTATTCAACATATTGTGAGTGTATTATGACGGCTAGGGTTTGTGTGGTATGTATGAAACCACTTATTTGAGATAAAAAGATGAAGAGAAAATAAAAAAAAACATGATCCCTCCGAATCACCGCATTTAGCCGGCAACCGGAGGATATATTTTCTTGACGATTTGGATCTAGAGCTTTGGCTCTGATACCATGTAAAATAACAAAGAGGAATATATTATTGATATCAATTGATATCAATTGAGATTACAATGACCTATATTTATAGGCTAGCATAATCTTGATTAACAAGATACCTAATATTATTAGGAAACTAAATCAACTTAATAAAGATAAATATAACCCAATATATTGTCTAATAATTTGTAGATGACGAGCTCAGGAAAGGACTGGAATCGGAATTTTTACTAAATAAGGTGATGAGTCTTTTCGGTTATCTAGAGGAGATGTATTTTTCACGTATTACCAACGACACCTATCCAAAAGGCTTCTTGGGGGGAAAGAGTGGTCTGAAGATGCAGAGAAAAGCTTTATAATGAAGCTAAAAACAGAATGTGGGTATCAATTTACGACAAAGTTGGAAGGTATGTTACGTGACATGAAGTTCTCTTGGGACATCATGCAACGGTTCAATGACGATATAAGGTCTGTGTTGTTAGCCGATGGACCCAACTCTTTGTACATGTTATCACAAGTGGGTCTTGGCCCATAACTCATTTGTGCACCCCTTGCAACCTTCCTTCAGAAATCTTCAACGTGTGTGATAACTTCATGGCATATTATCTTGGGACCCACAATGGACGTAAATTAACATGGCAAACAAACATGGGATCTGCGATAATCAAAGCAACATTTGACAGAGGCGGCCAAGAGCACGAGCTAGAAGTTTCAACTCATCAAATGTGTGTTCTGATGCTCTTTAACAACGTGGATCGTTTGAGTTACAAAAAGATTAAACAGGCTGTCAGAATACCCACAGCGGAACTGAAGAGGTACTTGCAGTCCTTGGCTTGTGCAAACTGAAAGAGAATTCCGAGGAAAGAGCCAACTAGCAAAGATGTCAGGGAAGAAGATGACTTTTTTTTCAACGAGAAGTTTTCAAGCAATCTTTACAAGATAAAGATTGGTAGTTGTACGATGGGGAGGTCACACGTGGAATCAGAAGTCGAACACAAAGAGACGAGGCAAAGAGTAGAGGAGGCAGGGGGTCACATATTGACTGCGATATAGTTAGAATTATGAAAGCCAGACGGATGTTGGATCATTACTCTCTTGTGGCAGAGGTTACAAAACAACTACAATCAAGATTCATGATCAACCCTCTAGCAATAAAGAAAAGAACTGGAGCACTTATTGAGCATGAGTACTTGGAAAACGATACAAAAGAGAGAAATTTGTATCGATACCTAGCTTGAACAAGAAAACATACTGCTGTGGAAATTTCAGTTTCATTTGGGTTGTGGATGCTCGGTCGACAATTCATTTTGATCTTGTATGTCTTTATGAACGCCCTTAATTGCTTCCTTTGTTTAAGCTGACCACGATCTTCATGAGTTAGGCTATTTCTGTTTGTAAAGAAAAACTTCTTTCGGATTATTATTTTTCCTTCTGCCCATATGAATTTTTAGATTACTGATTAACAAGTTTTTGTTCATTCAAGTAAGTCTAAGTTGGCTTCACTTTATTACATACCTAGTAGCAACATTATGTCTGATGTTTACTTACACGTACCATAAATTACTTGTCCCATTAAAAATTCCTCAGAGCGGAAAGAACCAGTGAGTAAAGATGTAAGTGACGACGATGACTTTTCTTTTAGTGAAAAGTTTTCTAGCAAGTTTTACAAGGTGAATATAGGTAATGGGACGGTGGGGGTGCTGCTGCATGTTGAATCGGAACCTGGAAAGCTAGAGACGACGCAGAGAGTGGAAGAGGACAAAAAGCAGCAGATTCATGTTGCTATTCTTTGAAAGTAAAGGCGGGCACTTGATCACAACAAAATTGATGCGGATTTTACAAAGTAATCTTTAACCATAATCTAAAAAACCAAGGCAGATTTAAGATTGATTCTGTTGCTAGTTTTATAAACAGAAACAGAATACACTAAAAAGGAATCCCAAAATCTTGCCCCTACCCGGAAAAAAAACTAGTGGAGTTTCAACAAATTCTTGAAAACTCGATCTAATTTAAAGATTTATTGAGTAGCTACTTTTGGCAAGACAAAACAGAACATTACAAAAGAATACCTACACTTATTCTACCAAAACCAGTGCAGTTTCAAGATTTTCTGAAAAATCCATTCTGATTCCAAGACTAATTTCCTGCAAAAAGTGGGCTTTTTTGGAGTATTTTCTTCACTGGGCTACTTGTTTCTTCATGCACAGTGTTAGTAAAGCCAACTTTTCGAGGAGATGGAGAAGAAGAAGAATTCCTTGGTGACAAACACATTTCTTCCATAGCACGGGTTTGTAGCTCCAAAGGGTAATCCCGAACACATCCGATACGGGGGCCGGCTCCTGTTGTCCAACGACAACTAAGTTGCTTAGCCAACTGAAATGATTTGTTTTCTTTATGTGAATTTATCCTCTTCATGATCTTCTCCTGTGGGACCTGTTCGTCATACTCTCCGTCTTCTTCACCGTAATCAAATAGATTCCTTTTGGAAACCATAAGTTCAACATCAGATAAAAACTCTTCAGCTGTGTCATAATCGGTGGTATTATCAGTTTCAGATTCATGGTCAGACTCGGAATCAGATTCATATTCTTGAGCTTTTTTCTGGAAAGCGAAAATAACTTTTTCATTTTTCGGGATTTCAAGTGAAGTTATCTTTGACTTCAATTCGCTTGATAAATGCAGACGTTTGCTGTTTCGGTCCTTTCTGGAATTCTTTCGGTGGTAAGTTTTGGTGTTTGTCTCTATTGTGCCTCCAAAGATAACAGGTTCCGATACACTGTTTCGCATCCCGAAACCCGCAAAAGAAGCTTCTTCCTCATCATCTGGGCTTTTCTGTAAAATTTGGCATAGAAAAAGTACAGTTCAATACAAGATGCATATAATTCATTTATTAAAAAATGATGAGAAAAACAATTATTTATTCCAAGTAATTTTACCTTGACAGCGTTAAGATCAACATTGTGCTGCTCAAGGAACGATATGAATGCATCAAAATTTTCTTCAGTCGGGAGATAATGTCCGCTATGAGGCCAAACAGCCTGCCAAATTTTACAAATAATATTAAAAACATTCTATGGTAAAACTTATGAATCATTTCATCGAGACAACTTTAATAGTTAAATATACATAATACGCCATACCTTTAAGATACCATCTATAATAACCACTCGACCAGCAGATATCGTAGCTCCACCAGCTAGAAAACTTGAATGTTGAAATTTTCCTTTCTGTTTTGTCCCGATATACAAAACCATTGATGTACTTAGCACAAATATCCACTTTGTGTCATCTTCTCCACCACTTGTATCGATCACAGTCTTGTTCAGTTTGTACATGAATTTCCCGTCTTCAACTATAACTTCATACTCCTCCCTTTCTGCCTGTAAATCCAAAAATATTTGGTCAAAACGGATTGTTGAATTAACACACACTTTATGGTTCATCTTTCAAAAAGTCTTTAAAAATAAGTAAATACGATATCTATTATTACAAAAAAAAAAAAAAAATCTAAAACTTACAGGTCCAAGATATCTGATGCATTGCTGAAGAAGTTTTGTTCGTGAGCACCTTTCAAGATTCACCTCCTTTCCTTCCCCTATGTCGAGCCTGTGATATAATATCATGAGGGATGAATTTAGTGATATTGGTCCGTTTAATAAACTTTTTTGAATATATTTAAGGTACGTTTAATCTTACCAATAGAAAAAGGGTTGTCTACTCTCGCAATTAAGCCATTTGGCATAATAAAACTGAAGATTATGACCGTAGCGATGTCGAGGATCAATCTGTTTCGATGAAAAAGGATTAGAATAAAAATCATTGGATAACTAATAAGGGAGTCGACAGATAAATTTAGTCGGCAAGATAGACTTACTGCTTCGAGCCAATGTTGTAAGGCAAGTTTCCTAGCTTTTTCATTTTTTGACAAGCCCTTTCCCACCTGCAATTGAGAAATAGAGGTTTAGGAAACGGAAAAAGATTAAAGGGTTTGTTGTAATATGTGTCTAATTTGTTGAGAAAATTGGTACCTTAGCAGCTCGGGTTCTTGCTCTTGACCAACGCGAGACAGCAGTTTCTGGTTTCTCGACTTCAAAGAATGATACCGAGCTGCATTTCAGCTGGGCAAAATCTAACAGCTTCCACCTACACGAAAATGTGATAAAAAGTTATATTAACAAAAGTTACATGTGGCAAATTCTACCCATTTGACTTATGGATAGGTCGATTTAGGTTGTGTTATATTACTAACCAGCTTTGCTCGACCATGACTGCACAATCAGCTAGCTGTCTTCTGGTTCTAAAACTTTTATAAGTTTTCTGCAGCTTAATCGCAGCCAAATCACGGCTCATGATTGGCTTAGCCAATGGTGACTCAGGTCCATCTGTTTTCGGCTCACACGCTAAAGTTTCAACCGCTTTACTCTTAGCCTCCGGCAATGGACTTATGAGAGTTCTTGAAGGTGGCTCGGATCCATGGGTTTTAGATTCAACTCTCCCATTAAAGCTTACAGACCCTCGAATCATTCTATTGGATGAACTAAATGATCTCACCTTTGTTAGTTTAGAAGAACGACAATCGTCAAAACTGAAGGACCGTAACACTGTTTGCACGTTAGTTTCTTTGAAACTTAACGATTTGGATATAATGGATTCAATGTGATCATCAAGTTCATCCATAGTTGCATATGGCAATGAAAAAGACAAGCCCATTTGCATCAACAGAATGAGTTTTGGGTACGGTTCTGATGATCAAAGTTTCGTCAACCTGTTAAAACGAAGAAAAATACACATCAGAAAAGAAAGAAGAATAAAACTAGTCATTTCAAGTTTCAAAAGTTTAAACCTTTTCCTTTCTAAAAAAAGGTTAAACCTTTAGGAGGTGTTTGAATGTGCGTTTTTAAAGCAATAATTAAACTTGTAGAATCATTAACAGAATCAAATAATATGAGGGTATTTTTACATTTATGTGAATAACCTATGACTATTTTTACCCATAATAATCACACAAATATAGTAAGTAATTAATCACCAGAATAATCACCTATCACTTACACTTTACAAAAATAATCACCTGATTCGCGACGAATTTCTCGCGACAATTTATCATCGCGAGAAGTACATAAAACAAAATCGTACCAATAAAAATCAGACACGTCGTCGCGAAAATGAATATTGACGCGAGAAATGAATAGTGTCGCGACAACGTGTAAATTTTTTTGGTCTGACTAAAATATGTGAATTTTTGCGACAAAAAAATGTCGCTAGAAATTCGTCACGAATCAAGTGATTATTTTTGTAAAGTGCAAATGATACGATTTTTGATAACCATAACCTTATACTGTTGTTTTCAAAACTCTAACCATAAATAATGAAATTACCCATATGCATAAAATTCCAAAACCCAATCTCAAGTTTTTTAAACCACATATACTCACTTAAATAATAAAAACAGATCATTCAACAAGAAAACAACAAAATTGACCCATAAAAAAATAACAGAAAAGTCAAACGAAACAAACATTTTCAGAAACCCATTTCAACATAAATTTACTAACATTAACATATTCAATAAACAGACAGACAACATACTACAACAAAGCTCAATAAAATAAAAGTATAAATTAACATAAACCAATAATAAGTTACACAAAGCATAATGAAAGATTTTTAAGTACCTAAGAAAGATTCAAATGGAATGAGAGAATCTGGAGTTGTAGAAATGAGAGAGTGTGTTTTTTCTCTCTCACGTACAACACGTGAAGTGTGTGTAAATTGGGGTTTGTGAGACTTTTTTACAAAACTACTGAAGATGGATACATAGATTTATAGTTGGTGGGAAATATATATATATATAGATATAGATATATATATATAGATACAGGTTGGCTTAAGTGACCATGGTTTACTAGTAAGGAAGCTTCATTAATGAAAGACTAAAAGAAAAAAAAAAAGATGATGAATAAATATTTATTCATTCGTTTTAAATGTTTCTCTTTTTACGTTTTCTATCTTAACATCCACCGGCCTCATTTATTTAAAAAGTAATTTTATCTAATCAAAATAATGAAATAATACTTTAACTAAAATAAGTAAAAAGAAAACTTTAAAACTAATTTATAATATGTATAATTTTGTATTTTATTTATTTATTCAATTATAACAAAATTTAATAAAAAAATGTTTTGATATGTATCAAAATATATGTCGTTTGGGAGTTATGCATCAAATTCGTTATTTTTTTGTAGTAAATATTCAAGTTTGATACATAATAATAGAACCACCTATATATTTGATTTACAATAAAACTTTTTTTTTTTAAAGTGTGGGATATGGTTAAAAGAAATGATAATAAAAATGTTTTTTTTAGTTATTTTACCTTAAGTTTTGTTTTACAAAAACCAACATCTTCTAAAATAATAATACTATTAATTAATAGAGAAAAGATCAAAAAATATAAATAATAATCTAATAACCAAAAGACTCAATCTCCACCATTCATTTATTTTAAATTCAATCACTAAGATTAAATTAAAACCAACTTTTAAATTACTTTTTTTAAATTAATTTATTTCGCAAACTGTTAATCGTTAGACAAAATAAATTATACAGTTGCGACCATCGTGTTCTCCTCTTTAAGTAGAGTAGTGGTCATATATATATATATATATATATATATATATATATATATATATATATATATATATATATATATATATATATATATATATATATACTTTCACCGACTTTTATTTTTTCCGATTTTCGTGTGGGTATTGAAATTGTAACGTTAATATCACATGTGATTTTAACATAAATGTGTAAACTTCACAAACAAAAAATGTTATATAAAGTATGATTTATCTAAACCCAGAAGAAGAAAAAAAATTTGATAACTTTTATTTTTTCGTATTTGGACAAATGTTTAAACTCATAAGATTATATCACATGTGATATTAACATAAAATGTGGATTAAAAAATCTAAAATCGTTATATGATATATAATTAAATTAAACCTATAAAAAGTTCAACGAAATCACATGCGATAGTACTAGAATCACATATGATATTAACGTAAATCATATGTGATATTAAGATATACGTAGAACTTTAAAATAAATAAGCCAATAACACTGACGATTTTAACTTTAAATGTGAAATTTTAAACACAAAAATATTTTATGAGGTATAATCTATATAGACCCGGAAAAAAAAATCGAATTTTGACGACTTTTTTTTCTTCGTTTTTGGTCAAATGTTGATATTCATAAGGTAAAATCACATGTGATATGAGCACCAAATGTGAATTTCAAAACCTAAATATATTATATGATGTATATTTAACTAAAATAAAAAAGAATAACAAAAAAATCATAAGTCAAACTACTAAATCGCATGTGATAAAACTGTTTATAATTTAAATTTTTCAAAAACGAAAAAAAAACCATAATTTATTTTTCCTCAAGAAAATATCAAGTGAGTGTGCTCTATAGAAAGAAGAAATAATGCTCGTTTTAATAGTGTAATTTATTCGTTTAATACATTTACAGTTTTTAAGATGATTAACTTTTAAATAAAAATAAATTAAAGTAAATTTTTAAAATGAAGAATTATGACTGATTTATTGATCTCAAGTTTTATAATAATATTAAATGAACTCAAGTTAAATTAATAACAATGCTAATCTTGCTTCACTTAGAAAAATAATTTTGAGTCTAACAAACTTTAACAGTTATATTTATATAATCTCGTTACTATTTTGGATTTAACTTATGTGTGATTTTTTTTATAAGTAAATCTCGTATATGTTATACATATTAATTAATATTTAAAATTATTTATAAAAAAAAGTTAAATTTCGTAGTCAAGTAAGATACTTAAAGGTAGAGTAAACCTAAAATCGAACTAAAATAAATTATTTATCAAACCAGTCGTAGTGTTTTTGCAGTTTTCAACTCATAAGTAATGATTTCAATCGATTTTTCAAATTTTAATACGTTACTCGACTTGTAACTTGACTCGTAAGAGTCACTATTTTAAAATATATATATATATATATATATATATATATATATAATATATAATTTAATATTATATTTTAATTTATTAATCTTTACTACAATAAAGAATCTCCTTTAACATCTTAATATCTTAAATTTTAAGTAATTAAAATTACTAATCTACCTCTATTATATATTTCACAAAATTTATCATTTAAAATAATTTACAATTAGTGACATTTTCTTAATTACAACAATAACTAATAAATAATAATAACTATCTTTATCTTAATTAATATATAAAACATTTTCACTTTTTATTAAAATTTTAAATTTTTAAATAAAGTGTAATTAGTAATATATCCCTTAATGAATATAACATATAAACTAATCTTAATTTCCTTTAATTAATTCGATTACTAATTTCATAAAAAAAAAATATGCACCCATATAAAATAAAGGCAATTCAAAGTAATTGATATAAAATTTGTATTCATGTAACCATTATTTATTAACTTTAAACATTATTTGATGGAGTAAATTTTCAAATATTTGATTTATAATCTAAATTTTATAAAGTTAGTTGACAGTGTTGTGGTTCGTGTTGCTCTCTAGGAAGATGGTTATCATCAAAAGTTTATATATTCTTCTATTGGTCACCGATAAGTTTTAATATCAATAAGCTGAGTAGTATTAAATTTGATATTTATAAGGTTAATAAAACTTGTTACCATATTGATTATCTTTCATTACAACATTCGAAAGTATGTGTTACCATATTGGATTTATGGAAACAGACTAAATTTGAATGTCTTGAATGAAAATATTTTTTCGGGTTGAAAACCATAACGATAAACGATTAGAAAGTGTAGTGTCTGAATAGATTTTTAATTGTTGCTGCATCGTTGAAGGAAAATTAGCTTTTGTTTATGAAAAACATGTGTTTATACGGGAATACTATTCAATAAGTATATTTAATTCTCTTTTTGACCGAACTCGAAATTATTAGACGTCACCATTAAAAAATAAAATGACCTGAAAGTTAGACTTTTGTTATGTTCGCAAATGAGCTTAATCTTCAAATGAGTCGAATTACCTCACTGGGTTGAATGATCCGAACGGAAAATATTATGCGAGGGTGTTTGTTTCACGAAATCTATAAAAAATTGATTGAATTTGAATTGAGTTCCTTTTACATAACATGTTTGTTTGAAGTTTATGAAGGAATTTAAATCCGTTGGAATCTAATTTTTTCTTTACTTACAAATTTGAGATTCCTTAGGGTAGTGGAGAAGAATTGAGAAAATCGATCATATGACATAATAATTATTAACGATTAATGGTCGAACCATAAATTGTTACCACAAAATTCTTTTGATATTGTCCGAAGGACCGAACTTTAAACTATTACACTCCATATATATGTAACGAGACAATTGATAAATTACCATAAATCATTACCACACTGTAAATTGTTGAATATGGCTTTTTTTCATCCGCTACATTACGCGGGTACCATACTAGTAATATAAATACATTTACGAGTTATGAGAAGTCAATGCATTTCTAAATTATAATCAAGCCAATAGTTTTTTAGTATAAAATAACTCTACTCATACGAGTTTGTTAAATATATTTACCCAAAATAAGTCTTTCATATGAATCTTTCAACCAAATTCCATTTCAGAGTGATGATATCAAATATGAATCTTTCAACCAAAACAAAATAATAAATAACTTATTTCTTTTATTATAGACTTAGTAACTCTTATTTGTTAAATGATCTCTTACAACATATTTTCGGTAATTATCGTGCATATTTTGTAGTTGGGTATTATTTATGTTGTTTTCCTACTAAATCTTTTATGATGATTATAACTTATAAGTGTATTTGACGTGAGGCTTATAAAAGTTTATATCCAAAAACAATAAACTCTTTAGAATAGTTATGAAAGTAATTAAATTTATGATAAAAAAATACCTAAATATCATTTTAAATTAGTTGTAATATATATCTTTTATATTCGATATTTATAATCTAAAGCTTCATTGCTTTATCAGATTTTTTTTAACTCTTAAATAAGTTTCAATTACACACTTTCAAAGTTGTAGCCACAAGCTCATATTAGTTATTATAACTGTAATATATTTGTCGTTAATAATTCCAAACTTTGAATTTGTTGAATGAAAGACTAATAAAGATTTTTAGATAAGTCGAGTCTCCTCTTTGGCTGTTAGTTCAAAAATTCCACATATGAAAATAGCCAAATAGGTGCCACTCCACTTTGACCATATAAATTTTATTTGACTGTGTTGACTTTGACCATAACAAGTTTTCCAAATGTGCCATATAAGTATAAGTAATAAGTAATTTATAAAACTTTTTTACATAAATTTATAAGTCTTATTACTATCTTTAAAAAAATAAGAACATATTCATTGTTTTTTATGCTTTAATAACCGATCACTAATATTAAGTAAATATATTTAAATGTAATAAACCTTAATTGTTTTGCTATTTTGGATGTTTATTTATTCTTAAAACATTTATCAATCAAAAAGGTTAAGTTTGGTACTTTAATCTCAACTAGAAGATGACCCGTGCGTTGCACGGGTTCATTTCTTTGGCGTATATCTTTTTTGGAGTTGGTGACTGCTTCCTGTGTTTTCTGTGGTCCATGTTGCGTATGTCTTCTTTGGAGTTGGTGACTGCTTCCTGTGTTTTGCTGAAATCTGTGGCTTTGGTTGTTGATAGTCTCGAGCAGTTTTGCAAAGAAATAAAAGAATATCGGTTAGATTGTATTATTAGAAAGGATACTAATTAAGGGATTGGCCTATTCAAACTGACTTTCACTGTTTGAAACGACTCGAAACGTCGAGGGAAATGGAACGAATTTGTTGCAGTGTAGTCGGAATGAAGATAAGTGTGCCACGAAACTGGGGAACAGAGTAGCAAAGATCGAATAGGTAGGTGAAAAGATTTTTCATCTATATATTGGATCTCTTGTCCCCAGTTATCGGTGGCTGCTAATGTTCATTTCGACTATGCTCCAGCAAATTCGTTATGTTTTAGGAATGAGGATGAAGTCTAAGCATATTGTCTCGAGTGTTATGTAAACAGGTCGCTCCGGTCCCGCAACATCTACGTATCGAAAATATCGAGGGATGGAACCTAGGAAATCTAGGAATTTTCGATGCGTAGATGTTGAGGAACAGAAGCGGCCTGTTTACATACCACTTGAGGTATTATGTTTGGAGTTCGTTCTCATTCGTTACTATGTTGTTAAACTATTTTGTATTCTACCTTTTGATATTTTTTGGTGGATTACAGAAAATCTGTATGCGAACTGAAAATAGTTACCTTTGTTTAGAATCCTGTTTTTCGATTTTTTTCTGGCGATGTTGATCTTGGGTATGTGGGATAGAATCCTGTAACAGGATATATCGGTGTTTTTGAAAGTCTGTAGGTTCAGGTTGCATATTTCTGCAGCTACCATCACAGTAAGTTTTGGTTAGTGTTTGTAATAAACTGATTTTACAAAATCTTTAAACGGTAGTTTTTTGTTGTAAATTTTATTTAACTATCGAAAAGTAAGATTCTACAACAAAGAGATCCTGGCCATGTACCCCAAATTGTATGGCTAATAAAGAACAAATACATCGTGGCTAGGTAGTCGAAATTAAATGGTAAAGGAAGGTCAAATACCTGGTTTGTGACTTCATTTTTATCGGCGTGCTTGAGTCGGGGAGTCGTCAATTCGACTTTTTTTTGCACCTGCATGTCGTCTGATGTTTTCAAAAATGTTTGATCTACGAATAAATAAGCGATTAGGGGGGAACGAAGCGTAGGTGGTGGTATATTAGCTTATAGTGAACTAATTTCTAAGCCAAATAATTACGTCCTGCGTTGTTTTGATTTAGGATTTGTGGCGGTTTTGGGTACTGGCGGCTGTTTTAAGAGGCGGTGGTATTTTAGGGTATGAGAAATGTCTGTTAGGGTTTCTCTATTCTATGTGTGTATGGTTATTTGGAATGTTGGTGTTTTTATAGAGGTTGCTGGGCTGTATTTCTGGGCTGGGCCGTACAGTGTGTGTCTGGTATTTTATTTTTGTTTCGATACCAGTTTCTAGTATTTTCCGAATTTCGTTTGCGTAATAGTTGACATTAATAGTATTCCATTTTAGGTTGACTACCGTTTTTGCTGTAAAGTGTACGATGGAGATAACGAATTTGTATATTTTTTGGCTGTAGTAGTTACGTTTTTTGGTCTCGATTAAACAAAATTGTAGAGTTGTGTTCTTCTTGTAGTAAATTGGGTTTATGTCTTTTTATTAGATGAATATTTCGTTAGGTTAACTTTGGGGACTGCGTTTGAATCTAACCTGTACTGTATCGAAATTTGGGACTTGGTCTAATCATATTTCAGTTATTCGAGGAATATTTGAATCTGCTTTGTGTTGTATCAAAGCTTAGGAAACACGTTTATTGTGTTTTTGATGGTTCGAGATGTCATTGCTTGTTTTTAACGATAGAGAAAACCTACGTTACTGATATTCGCTACATCCGTTACAAAAGGTTTCGAGCATCTACCACGGATTCGTTTTGTCTAAGTTACATCATAATAGGGAAAACCTACGTTACTGATATTCGCTACATCGATTACAAAAGGTTTCGAGCATTTACCACGGATTCGTTTTGTCTAAGTTACATCATAGTTTAGTAGTAGGTACAAAAGCGGTATTTGATGCGCTTGTTGCCAACATTTTTCGATTTCGATATTTTATTCTGGAAACCGCTCACGTTTTCCTGGATTTATGATATCGAGTTCGTCTGTAAAAGATATTAATTGTCTGTTAGAATATGGTAAGCAGTTTCTTTTGTAAAATATATGTACCTGTTGGTGCCGGTGTCTTGCGCTTTCCTGAGGTAGAAGATTCGAATTCTTCTCCTGTTGTTTGGTTGCGATCTTTTGTTTCTTCAGTGATGATGACGGGCTGTTCCTGTAGGGATGGTTGTTGCTGAAGAAATTTGGCGGTGTCTGTATATTTATGTTGGTGATTATTAGCATTTGCGTGCCAAACATTTGTGCATTTGTCATTATTATCTGTTGATTTAAAGACGGTTTCTTTCGTACCTGCCGGTGTGTGAGGGTTCTGTGTTGTCGATATATCTACGTCTGTAGATATTTTTTGTTCGGTTTCAGTTGTTGGGATTTGTTGTGGTGAAACATGGGTTTGTGTATCGGTAGTGGCTGATGTTGTCTTGCGTTTACCTGTGGCGGAAGCTCCGCTGCCTTTTGTTGTTTTCCGGATTCGGTCTTTCATCGGTTTATCCATACTGGGGGGATTTTCTTTTAAATGTGATGAAGTATAGGCAGCTTCGGTGGCATCTGCATGTTTACAATTGTGGTTATTGATATGTGTGCAGAAAAGAATAATATTTTTGTTAGAACAACCTGTCGTTTCAAAGGAGAGCCTTTTTGCAGCTACTGGCTTATCGTGTTGCAGTGGTGTCGACATATGTTCATCAGTAGATTCGCTCTCGTCAGCTGGAGTTGTTTGGACCTCTGGCGGTGGAGTCGTGTACGTAATCTCTGGTACAGTCGTTGGTGACTTTGTTTGTGGTGAAACTGATATGATGGCCTGTGAATCTGACAATTCGCTAGGCACTGATTCCTTGTTGACGATAACGAATTTGATATTTGTTGGAGTTGACTTTTTTGTCATTTCGACATGATATCTATGTGTACTCATACCCTGTTTTCTGAAGGACGGTGGTAGTGTTTTCCGATCTTCATAACCCTCTTCCATTACTATTTGTTTGCAAGTGCGGCCTATGAGTTTTTGCATACATAAATCGGTACAAGATGCTTCCAGATTCCTTGTTCCGTCAGACAATGTTGCGTTTATGTTGTAACTACAAAAAAATTTAAAGTGTTAATCTATAATTTTTGGGTTTTAGTGTATACTGTTTTAGTAACTATAATCTTACTAAAATGTCGGGTTGCAATTCTTCCCATGGTTGGGGCAGAACCATACATCTCGTTGTTTCCAAACCTGGCTTTTGCAATGTTCGCACGCAGCCGTGTACCAACAGCCATCAAACTTCGTATCAACAATCCTTGCATCAACTGCAATTGTTTTTCGCTGTTCTTGTGCAGATGGGGCGTGTGCGGGAATGTCGTCAGTTATATATTATTGTGTGTAATATTGGTAACTCTGTATAGGAAAATGTGTATACGTACCAGTACATTGTCATACAGCTTATTTTGGAGTTCTTCTAAATTCATAACAATGTATGAGGCGATGTTTTGCGTCTGTTCATCAGTTATAGCCAACTGCTCGGGTGTTTTTGATTCCGTGGGTAGTGTTGGATTGATATAGACATGCGTAGCATCAGTTGATGATAGCTTCAGAACCTCTGTAATATATTAAATATGAGTACTCTGTAATTAATGTAGTACAGATGATACAATGCCAAACGCATATACATTTCCAATATCGTACCTGCGTACATTCCCGGTTTTACATTGGTGACAGCTATCGTCGTTTCCGCCGTAACTGCAGATAAGGCGGGCAGATCTACCTTATCCGCATTTTCGATGCATTCCTTCCACAACGTAATAGTCATTTCCTGCCCGCTGCAATATACGTAGAGCAAATATTTAATAAACGACAATATTGGCGTTAATCATGCGTTTGGGTATGCAAAAGCAATTTTTCCCGACACCTACGTTGTGCTTATCAATGTTAACAGGAGGAACCGGTCGCCGTTTCTTTTGGTACTGAAACCCTGCCTTTTGTATTTTCCAATGAAATCTGCGTTTGACGAAGGTATTTGTTCGTTAAAAATATATAAGAATAAATGTATGTTTCTGAATACCTGGATAATATGTGGGCGTTTGAAGGAATGTCTTTAGATCATCAACAGTAACAAAATCGAAGGACAGTTCTGGTATTTCGCTTCTGTTTTCAAGTGGCGTAATTTCTGACGCTTCTCCAGCGTTGAGATGAATTGTATTTCGGATTGCTCTCTGATATGTCGAAGTCTCGGAACACGAATACTGTTGTATTCCGTAACATTTTGTAACCTTTAACTTCGATTCTAGGAACTTTTGACCTTGTTGTTGGCCAAGTATTGCAATCGTATCTCCCTATTATTAATGAAATGTTAGATATACGGATTTGAATAAGATAAACAAAAATACATCAGGGGTGTAAATATCGAAAATCAGTAAAAAAATGTGGAATGCATACTTCCTTGTCTATCGCCAAAAACCATGTGTCTCTATTTCTGAAATGAGGCGTCCATTTTCGCAGGATTCTTATTTCTAGATACGAACCAGCACAACCATATTCGAGTTCTGCTATACGAACCATGTTTCCCTGCAATTGTAAAAGAGTCAGTATCAATTAGCAACAAATAAAGGATCAAAACCTGTGTCCTAAAGTAATAATAACATTGTACGCCGTGAGGGTAATATTTTCAGCGTTTTATTAACTACGTATAAGTACGTATGTGGACGTATATGTATCGGTTTCTTATAATTTGTAAAAACGTATTCAATGTAAATATGTTTGCGGAACTATGGTTGTAAATAGGTTGTTATTATTAGTGCAAAGGCAATGAACGTACACGTAGGCATACACATTTTCACAACGTAGAAGGCATACCAATAACTGATGTAAGAACGTGTATGCGTACGTATGCGTGCATTGTATTTAATTTTTTTGAAGACTGTCCACGTGCGAAATGAAGTCTTTATAAACGATGTTTTTCGTCGTAGTTGTACAATTTCCATTATCATCGTGAATTAAAATTTTTATCGACTCGGGAGAGGTAGCTCGCGAAAGAGCCACATATAATTGGCCATGACTAAACACTGGAAAAGGAAGGAATATTCCTACTCGTTGCAAAGATTGGCCCTGGCTTTTGTTAATTGTCATAGCGTAAGAAACTTTACACGGAAATTGTTTACGGTTAAAGGTAAACGGAAGTTCTGGGTCGTGGTGAATGAACTTAATTCTAGGCAAATAGACTTTCTGTCCAACACAAGTTCCCGTCATTATAAGTGCCTCGATAACTGTCGGAGATAAATGAGTTACTATGAGCCTCGTGCCGTTGCATAGGCCATTTTTCTGACTCATATTTCGCAAAAGAATTATCGGTGTATTCGTCTTCAAATTTAATTCGTGGAGCGGAAGCCCAGGAAAGTTCAACGGATTTAAGTATTCTTCCGGGTATAGCAAATTGAAGTCCGACATTCTGTGACTGTGTGGCGTTATTGAGTCAGAACTATAATAAATCGTACCTGTGCCGGGAATACTCTGAAGAACTATAGAATTGATTTCGTCAGTCGTTGAATTTTTTGGACACACAATTGCCCTATTACATAAAAGTTCTGGAGTTGGGTGAAGTAGAACAGATTGTCCGTAAACAAAGTCGATTAACTGCTGCAATCCGGAGTCGGTATCTGTTATTAAGTACTCATGAGGTATCTGAATATTTGAGGCATGTGCAGGATTCGTTATGTCTGGGGTGCCGACAACCCCATTTCCGATATCCAAAATCCACTGAGCAAATTTCGCCGAGTCGGCAACTATATGATTACCGGAATCCACAGATGAGAGACGCATATTGTAACAGAGTTTATACAAGCTAAATGCCGGCCAAAGGTATGAATTTGGAAATGTGGCAAGTATTACATCTCGATGACCCTTCTTAGGTTTTATCGGTAATGTCTGTCTAAAGTCCCCACCCAACAGCACTGATATTCCGCCAAAGGGTTTGTCTTTTGCTTCCAACACATCCCTCAATGTACGATCAACACATTCAAAACACTTACGATCCATCATTGTTGCCTCATCCCATATAATTATAGAAGTCTGTTGCAGAAGTTCACAAAGTTGTGTCCTTTTTTTATGTTACAGACGGACGTATTTAAAGGATTTATGGGAATTTTGAATCGAGAATGTGCAGTCCTACCGTTAGGCAAAAGCAGTGAAGCAATACCCGAAGAAGCAACTGCAAGCGCAATTTTGCCTACAGATCTGAAGTAAGTGAGTATTGTTGACCAAAGAAAGGTTTTTCCGGTCCCGCCATGACCATATACGAAAAGAAGAGTCTGTTTATTCATTGCCTCGTCATTCCGTACTCTGTTATAAATCAGCAGCTGTTCTGGGTTCAAATTCTGAGACATACGTAGATGTTCCTGTGACAAAAAGGATTTATTATATAACGTCTCTTCTAAGAGTAGACGATTCGTTAATGGAAGTAGAAAGTCGGAAGACGGAAGCGGTAAATTGAATGAGGCG
The DNA here is from genome assembly GCA_910822075.1 of Senecio squalidus. Lineage (NCBI taxonomy): Eukaryota > Viridiplantae > Streptophyta > Magnoliopsida > Asterales > Asteraceae > Senecio > Senecio squalidus. The sequence continues at coordinate 24,559,301 of CAJVGC010000589.1, forward strand.
AGCGATTTTGGGGGAGTTGCACTGTTCAGAAGCTTCTCAATTTCAACTAAAATGTGCTGCTGTAACAAAAACTCAGATATGACTGATTCAGGAGCTGATGCGGATTCTGATAAAATTCGGGAGATGTCATCTCCCATTTTAGACCAGGCATTCCTCCATAAAACTTTAGGGTCACCAACCTCACAAAATAACAGCAAGTTACAAAATAAAGAACGCAATTCAGAAGATGATGCCCATAACGAAGCTTCATTGAATGCAGTGAGCCATTCCTTATCATCCCCTATTAAACCCAAAGCTTCACAAGCCAGACGATATGATGGATAGACGATCTCCATGACAGTGCGAATGTCCTGAAATGAACAACATCCCCTCTGGCAACAGAGGAGCATTCTCAAATAGAAGAGTTCACCGACGGTAGGATGTACGTAGACCATTCTACCCACTGGGGCAACACTATTTTTTACTCTGAAAAACCAATCCTTCTTCTTCACATTCCATGTAAATCGTGACGGATATTCGACATAGGTTAAAGCTCGACCCTCTGGATCCCATCTGTTTGCCACTAACCATCTAGATAATGTTGAATTACCAAAACTGGAGTCGTGGACTAACTCTCCCAGATGGCAATTATCCCTAAAAGTGACTGTTTGCATCTTTTCGAGATGGACTTGCAAAAGTAACACCGAAGGCTGCCTCTCATGAATCACAAAATTCAGCAGACGCCAGGCCGCTTCATGTGGGCAAATGAACCTTCCATGTACAAATTGTTCAATTTCGTTAACTGTTTCCACAACATGAACAGGGGAAGCATTACTACTTGACGCTTTGGAAGAAGTAGAAGTTGTCGACGATGAATTTTCAGCTCTATGCAAATAAAAAGCCACACGTTCAACGCCCTTAGAAACGTATTTGAATAGATACTTGATCATCATGTTCCAACCACAATACTCAACATTAATGTGTGCATTGAATCGGCTACATAACAGTTTGTTATAAGGAACCACAAATCCATTATGCGTTCGAGTTCCGTTCTGCATTGTATGGACAACAACATTATTTCTTTTGTAGTGTGCATATCCGTCTTTATCGAATTTAGTTGCTACGGCGAACGGTTTTGGGAATTTTTTTTTGCAAACACCATCCCGTGTGCAAGGAGCAGCAGGGTTAGACAGGCCACAAGGACCGTGTATCATGCAGTTAGTTATCGTTGAATACAAAGCCGGTTCTGCAGAAGGATTTGGTAACTCCGCTGTAATGTACTTATCGACATCAGCAACAGTTCTGATTTTCGAGGCTTCGTCAACCCACAAAAGAGTGTGACAATGGGGCAAACCCCTTTTTTGAAATTCTATCGTATATAGAACTGCAAACAGCAAAGCAATACAGTAACCGTCAGAAACAGAACTGAAGACGTATGTAACGAAATGAGCATATTAGAAGTCAGAAAAACGTACATGCGGTAACAGTGCCGAAAGGTTTATCCTCTTTAAGAAAATTTACAAAGTGGCCGACTTTCATATTGAAAACTCTAGAAATTATATCAGGTCGATTCTGAGAATGGCCCATCCCATGTCCGTCCATAAATCTAACAATCTCGGGCCATCTAGCATTGCACGTGAAGGTTATAAAATATTGAGGATTACCACGACATATAGCTAACGCATCCTGATAATGTTTATACATATATCGCGGACCGCCAACAAAAGTCGATGGTAAAAAAATCCGTTGTCCGATATGCCTACCAACAGAATCCCCCTTAAATAACGCATCATAAACACCGGCTACATATTCGGACCTCAGATTGTTTTGATGAGTACGGAAATATTCTAACCTGCTATCCTCTACACACAAGTATGCATCTATCAGAAACTGTTGGAACAACCTTCCTCCGCGAAGCAGAAGACAGAATAAGTCACGACGACTATGTAGAAGATAACTGTAATACATATTGACCGTTAGTGACTTTCCTGTTGTACCAGGGGCAGATCTTAGCCTTAGCGACGGCGACCATCCAACCTCGCCATAAGGAAATAACAGCGGATACTGTAGAGGCATGTATGACGGATGCAATTTACTTATACGTCGTGGCCGGTTATCCCTTGATTAAATGATAATATCATAGGTGCTCGCATTCGTGTCGTCAGCAGCAACGATAGCACCAAGAGTTCCCTGTTGTGGTAGACCGTAACGATTATCAGGGACGTTGTTATACAATCTAACCGCATAATCAACAACAGCCTGAGAATCTGCAATCTCAGCAGCCCGCTTAAAAGTGCGTACATATTCGTTACAGGTCGGCAGAACGGCTGTCAAAAGTGCAACAACGTCAGGATTAAGCGTATTGTTAGACTCAGAACTGCCAAAACAACCCATTCTATTCTCAACCTCATTCAAGGTGTCATACACATACAACTGCAAAAAACGCGGAGCATCTGACGGCTGAGGACATAAAGACCCAATATAATGCGATATTTGACCCGAGACCTTGAATGTATACGGACCCGAACCCGAATTCAAAGAGTCATCAACAGCAGCACCGAACGATGTCATGGAGAACATTGAATTATACGCTCTAATATTTCGCATAAAATGAGCATCATCATATAAAGCAAGAAACGCATTTGGCGGGACTGCAGATGCGGATAAAACAACCATACCGACCTTGCAGCACTGATTATATACCAACTTTCCACGACGCGAAGAAGACACCACTCTCTCCTCATACCAAAATAACGCGCCACAGTAAGGACACCAGTTGCTCGCATCACCACAGTCAAAATATGTAGGCAAAGAATTTCCAGCCTGCGACACGGACAGCACCACAGGACGACGTCGTGAATACTGGGGACGGTCTGGAATCGAAGTCGTAGGCCAAGTAGCCCCCTGTCGCAAAGCCGCACCCCACATCTCCGAAAAAACACCAATTGGTAGAGAGAAATCGGCGAAAAAACAAAAGCAGAAACACACCCTAGAGAAAACAGAACATGTAAAAATAAAAAAACTAAACAAAATAGAAAGACAAAAACCTACAGCAAACGATGAAGAACAAAAAAAGCAATACCTAAAGCCTAAAAAACATGAATACTAAACAGCAGCATATTAAAATGAACATATATTCAAAAAGCAAACGAATCAAAACACCTCACAGAACGTACTTACTAACCCAATCAACAATTTCAGAAAATAATGTTCAACCAAAATCAAACACTAACCGGATAGTTGATCGAAGAAAACACCAATAACCACTATAATTGCTGACGCCCACAAACTCCTAGCTGCAAAAAAAAATAGAGGAAAAACTTTAAACAAAAAAAAAACAATGAACAATAAACAACAACATAATAAAGTCAACATATATTCAAAAAAGAAAACCAATAAGCAAACCTGCGAAAAAAAAACATAAACAAACAAACCTTAACACTGACGCAACAATGGAGAAGAAAATGGAAGAAGCAAGAGAAGTAGGGAACAAATGACACCTGGCGAAACAGGTGGCAATAGAATCAGCAAAACGTAAAAAAAAAAAAAAAAACCGGAAACACAAGCCCAAGGAAGAAAATAAGCCCAACATGCAACCCAATCCAAATGAATAAAAAATTACTATTAGGCACACATTCATAGGAGGTTTGCAACTTTAATAAGAGGATAGAATTTTGTGGTTTTTTTTTTTTAACTCAATCTAACTTTTCATCAAGGACTAGACTTCCTATAATGTTATCATCTTTTACTATAGCAAACCAAGAAGTAAGTCCAAAGTAAAACTCACGACCATTTTCAACCAAAGTACTCTTTGACCAGGTCAGTCGATCATTTGTATGGGGATGGATAATATATCATCGAGGTAGAAAACTCCATTCAAAATTTGAACCTAAAACTTCTAGACTTTAACTTAAGTCTATCTTGATTCAGAAAACCATTTAGAGCCAATTGTCAAGGGCCCTTAAAATATCTATTGTATGTTTAAAGCCTATTCTTCTACAAATGATGTATACTATTCTTCTACAAATGATGTATGAACCTATTGAAAAATTTTCAATAATAGAAGATGTTACACGTAAACAAAACCATTGTCCTGTTACATAACTTATAAGAAACACAAGACTTAAATAACACTAGAGATTCTTAAAGTTAGATATATACGGAGTATATTAGTAAAATGGATAAAAAATTGTCATAATTATACACTCTTAGCATTTTATATACAAGGAACTTGATTATGGATTAATTTATTTTAGAAGGATTATGATCAAATGAGAACAAAAGAAAAAGGTCGAAAATCGTGAAAACCACTGATAAAGACTTTATTTATATATGTTTTGACTTTGTTTAAATGTAATAATTAATGGAGACTATAAAAAAAATTGAAAAAATAAAATTTAAAAATTCATCGTTTTTATTTTGTTTGTATATAATATATATATATATATATATATATATATATATATATATATATATATATATATATGAACAAATCGAAAAACGTTTAATTTCGATGTTTCTTTTGATTTATTTAAAAGAAATTTACTCAATTTGTAGCCTTAATTAGTTTTTATATATGAACAAACTCAAAACATATATGAACAAAGTGTTTTTTTTTTATAGTTCTCAACATTTTTTTTATTCTAGTTTTAACTTTTGTCTATTTTAGAATTTATTATTTGTCTCTTACGTCATTTATAAAACAAAGATTATTCTATAATAGGATTATTGTACAAATTAATCTTAAGATATATAGGAATTTTACTAAACTTTTTTTAAAGTGTTTTAAGATATTGAGCTTCTTTTAACAACAAAAGCACCCTTGTCATTCATAAGAAGAAAAAGAAAAAAATTGATGTAAATGTTCAGGTAAAAGTTCTAAATTTAATTTTCCTAATTTTATGCCACATAACTTTCAAGTTCGACCGATCAATTTTAGGGAATACACTCATTACCAAAAAATGTTCACCTTTGATCCTTTGATCCTTCAATGTTAATGGTGTGTTAAGTTTTATGACCTTGTGTAGTTGTTATTAAAGTGTACAAGGATTTTGATCACTCAATCTTGGAATCGCTACTTTTGGTTAATTAAATAAATAATATTTTTTTAGAAGTATATCTGATATCATCTACACAATTTATTCATACTTCTTGTTTTTATAAGATTTGAACTCATAACCTCTAGATCATGAGCCGACTCTTATACTGTCAGACTACAAACGTTTGATACAAACCAATAATAGTTTATAACGATGACCTGACATACAATGAATGCAAAATGGTCTAATCTAACAATCATATTTTCAAGATAAAAGTGGTAAATTATGTCAAGTTTTAAAATGCCTTGGTCCTTAAATCTTTATATATATATATATATATATATATATATATATATATATATATATATATATATATATATATATATATATCTCGTAAACAATATTTAACATTTTTTCGAAAGAGAAATGAGATGCTTCCTTTTATGTTTGTTTTTTCTTTTGTTTTTGGATAGACGACTTAATAAGAATCACACGTTATATAATCCGTTATAATGGATTATAAAAAGACATGAAAGAAAATATTTGTCATATTGGAAAATCAAAAGGAGGTAATAGCCCCATGATGGCGATGTTGCAAGTATCATATACTTAACTTTATTCGATAAAAGGAGTGAAACCATGACATTATTGACTTACCACGTTCAAATAAATATTTTACTCGAACATTAATGTGAACAACTTATAAGTTGACGAAGTTGGATTAAAATACAGGTGTCAAACTTTCAAAAAGTCAAAAGAAAATGTTAATTTTTTTGGGAAAAGTCATTCAATAGATAAAATAAAGTTTGCTTAATAGAAAATTTTACATTTTTCGGGAAAAGAAACATTTTATTTTTTCTTTGACCAAAATATTGTATTGTTCCGGTATGTTTGTATAAGTGGTTGAAGTTGTAGTTACGGATTATAGTTAAAAGTCAGAGGTATTGGCCGAAAGGATTAACTTTTATAAAATATTAGTCAAAGCTTAAATTATCATTAAAACTGATGTGAATGATATAAACTTACATATTAGGTTAAACAAATAAAATAAAATAGATGATACACATACGTATATAAGATATATTCGTAATACATATTTGTATTATCAAAAGAAGAAAAAAAACATACTAACATTTGCAAAAAGCGTAATTCATACACTAAAACCTTTTGCTAATACAAATATGTTTTTCTTCTATTAAGAGTTATGATTAACAATCACTCCTTAACATGTTTTTTCAATCATACAATTCTAAACACGCGGTGAAAGTCATAATTTGGGTGGTCAATCAAAGTTGTAATTGTTTACCGAGTGGTCGTCTAATACTCTAATGCACGATGGCGGTCTTGGTTTAAAATAAAAGTAAAAAGGTAAAGAAAAATATTTGTGTCCCTGGGAAAATTGTTGCGGTCGAAAAGTAGAAGCCGAAAATTATGAATTAATCACCAGAATAATCACCTCACTTACTCTTTACAAAAATAATCACCTGATTTGCGACGACTTTCTGGCGACAGTTTATCATCGCGGAAAGTATATAAAACTAAATCAGACCAATAAAAATCAGACAAGTCGTTGCGAAAATGAATATTGACGCGAGAAATGAATAGTGTCGCGACAACGTGTCGAATTTTTATTAGTCTGATTAAAATATATGTACTTCGCGACGAAAAGAATGTCGCGAGAAATCCGTCGCGAATTAGGTGATTATTTTTATAAAGTGTAAGTGATAGGTGATTATTTTGGTAATTTGCTCCGAAAATTATAGTGGCAGGAAAGTATATTTGGAAAAAATGACCTAGCAGGTAATTGTGGAATATTATTTATTCAAAGACAAAAGAGGATCACAAATCAGATTACGGTAAAGTGGTAGGGAGCACATAGAATCTAGAAGACGGTGGTGTAGAGTGACTAAAAAGGAGCCATACCATACGTACAGTACAGTCTGTCACTAAAAGTGGGTATTAGTGACATGCTGGATTTGGAATCCCATACTCACACGTGCTGTCTTTTATCTCATCACACACACACACACACCACTTTCACTTTTTGGTCCTTTCCATACAACAAACCAAAGTCACCGACGGGGACAACTAACAAATACGAGTAACAATTGTCAAACTTAAAGTTCATTATTTAACAGTGTTTTTTACTAGGTCAATAAAAATGTTTATCTTATACTTCGGTCGTATAAAATTTGATGGGATAACCAATTTATCTAACTTGTGTTAAAATAAACGCTTTGATAACCGTAGTTTTTATATCTGTGAATGAAAAACAAAAATAATATTGCAATACTTACAACTTGTAAATCTTTGAAAATATGACCCCAAATGCAAGATCATTTATTAAGCATTGATAATAAAATTAAGAATATCTTGATTTTTAAACATAACTTTTGTGGTTGTTGTTGGTAGCCACATATACCTTCAACTTATCAAATATTGTGTTTTTATAGTGTAATAAATATCAAGTATTTGTTTTTGTTCTTTTTATTAAGATATGTGGAAACTATTGTTTCGAATATTTCTTAATTTTCATCATAAATCTATCAAAACTCTTAAAATAAATATAGTATCTTAATTTTGATAAGAAAAAGTTTTGTAACACTTTTAACAAGAGAACGATTAGAAAAAGGGTAATCCGAATTTCGAAAAGAAGATAGTCAAGAACTCGAAGCATATAATATTAATATTTGGTATACTTAAAAGTGTTATTTTGTGAATCCAAAATATTTAGAATGAAATGAAACAATTTAAAAATAATAACATGAGGTTATTACAATAAGAATAAACAATAATTTAATTAATTTAAACGTTCGTAGAAATACAAGGAAAGAGAAACATTGACCAACCAAAGAATGATGATGTAGTAGTCGTGTTTTTTTCCATACTAAAGAAAAGAATGAATTTTATTTCTACTTTGGTTAGTCAAACTTCAATGAAGCTTCTTCACATTTGGGTTTAACAACTTTTTTCCACACGTACTTGTACTCACTACTAGCTAAATCTATAGTTTCGAGTAATGAATTTAGTTCTTCAACATTTAGTAAACTACGAAAAAAAAATTGTACAACACCCAACATATATAATATCTTTAATTTTTAATATATGATAAAAGAGGGTCCTTAAATGACACATGAGTAAGCTCCGTTGGATTATTAGATATTTTGATTTCAACCGTTAGATTAGACTGATAATGTCAACAAATCTTTTTTTCATTTACACCCTCATACAATACATAATTGCATTTTTTTCTTTAATTTCATCACCACTACAATAAAAAAAATATTTGTCTCTTATTAGACTATGAGTTACCTTATTATTACTATTATAATATCTCTTAATACAAAATATTAAAATTATGTATAAACGTAAATGTATATATGTTATTATAACTATAAACAACATGTGTATAAACATAAATATATATTTGCTATTATACGTGCAATATTGAATACTCATAATAACTTAAAACAACAAGTTAATAAATATAAAATTTACGATTCAATTTTTTGTCTTTATTTACCCGCGATATCATGGGACAATAATCTAGTTATTATACATACGACTTAACACTTAACACATGTTAATTAGATTGATTGGTTATCATGATACCGCTAAATATAATTTGACGCATGCGAACAGTACAAGACTTGAAGGGTTTGTTTGTAACTTCAGCAACTTCAAGTATTTTAAGTCTTATTTTAATGGTGACTTGTAAGTTTATATAATATTAATGCATTGGATTGATAAACAAGCACCAACATGTATATTCAATTACTCAATCTTATTTTCTGGGGGTATATTTTACTGTGATTTTATATTTTTGTCTCCTTAAACAATAATATATATATTTATTGTGTTCACATGCATTTAACTCTGGCATAGTAAGCGTTTTGGGCTAATCAAGAGAACAAATATGGGCTCAAACTAAGCCTAGCAAACTTTGTGATGAACCAACTCGTAAGTTGAGTTGGGTTGTCTACATCATATTTCTTTTTGTCTCTAAATGTCTAAATGCATAAATGATGTTCTTATCATCGAAAAATATTTTGAACGAGTTTTTATACCTGCCGCGTTGCGACAGGTTGAAAAACATATATTTCAATCGGTAACGTTGTCTAGTTTTAGGAAAAAGAAAAATGAAAATGGAACAAACTAAAAATAACTAAGATGCATGCTACCAAAGCTCATATATCAATATAAACGGAGTGTTTGTTTCGGCTTTAATGAACTTATGTAATTTCGATAAGCTAATTGAGATTATAACTTATTTAAAGTCACAAACTTAACTTAATAAGCTAATAAACTGGAAAAAAAATAGGTTTATAAGTTTTTCAAAAATTACATAAGTTTATAACCGGCTACATAAGCCGAAACAAACACCACCATGGGCATATAAGCAACCATCTATTTAACCCTTGTGCTAACTTTATATACATGTTGTCGTATATTGAAATAAGATATAACAATCATTTACACAGGTAAATGAAAGAAACAAAAAACGAATTCAAAGATAGAGTTTATACAATTGAGTGTATAAAACAAAAAAAACCATATCAACTTTATTTAATATCGAAACCTAAGATTTAAAATTAAAATCTAAAATTAACAATCTTTAATCTTTAATATATAATAAAAAAGATGCCTTGAATGCCACATAGCAAAGTAAGTTCCATTGGATGGGTTAACTTATTTGATACCAACCGTTAGATCAGATTGATGATGTTATCAAAGATTATTTGCATTTTACACCCTTTTACAATACATAATTACATTCTCTCTTACATTCCATCTCTACTCAAATAAAAAACATAATCATAATTTATTTATAGAATCGTTCAATTTGGACTATGATTTGCCTTATTATTATTCTAAAATCTCCTAATACAAAATATCAAAACATGTGTATAAAAGTAAATGTGTTATATGTTATTATGATTATAAACAACATGTGTATAAACGTAAAAATATATATGTATTATACGTATAATATTATTTTCTCATAATAAATTAAAATCTATATAAACATACAATTTACGATTCAATTTTTATTGTTTTCCACGCTATCGCGGGACAATAATCTAGTATATAATAAAAGAGAGGCCTTAAATGTCACATGGAAAAGTAAGTTCCCTCGGATAGGTTAACTCTTTTGATGTCAAACGTTAGATCAGATTGATGATTTCATCAAACATTATTTTATATATTACACCCTTTTACAATACATAATTACATTTTCCCATTCGTTCCATCTCTACTAAAAAAATATAAAATTATAATTTATTTATATAATCGTTCAATTTGGATTATGATTTACCTTATTGTTATTCAAAAATCACCTAATACAAAATATCAAAACATGTGTATAAAAGTAAATGTGTTATATGTTATTATAATTATAAATAACATATTTATAAATATAAAAATATATATGTATTATACGTATAACATTATTTTCTCATAATAAATTAAAATCTACATAAACATAAATTCACGATTCAATTTTTAATTTTTTTACCGTGCTACCGCGGGACAATAATCTAGTTCAAAATAAAAACAAAACTTGTTTATTGAATAGCATAATTATTGGATTTAATCTTTATTAAAAACTAATAGGGTACCCGCGCGTTGCAGCGGCAACTATAGTTATTTAATGTATATGCAATTTGATTTCTTTTGGCAATCGAGACGAATGGAAACGGATAACGGATAGCGATAACTTTTGGTTATCATAAATATAACTTAGATTAATGCAAAGATAGATTGTGTGAAATGGTTCACAGCTTTTTTAGAATGATGTAAAAATCGAGTAGCATATAATTGTTGGTACTAAAAGAATACATATATGATATTCATAAGAAAACATAACTTGCGGTATTCAACAACTACACACATGCATACTTTATTTGTGTCACACCCCGCTAAAGCGGAACGCAGGATGTGAAGAGCAATAGCATTCGATAGCAAGATATAGATAAACGCCAAGTTATATTAAATAAAAGTTACAACAAAGTTTACCTAATTGTTTTAAAATATCGATTACATATCCGAATTCAAAATAGGGTGTTCATAACCAAACCACCCAAACCCATCCCGTTCTTGAAGTCATCAGCCCCAAGCGTATAGTCATCAGCAAATGCTTACTCGTTTCCTGAAAATACGAGTCAAGTGTTAACTACGGGAGGCGTAGTTAGTGAGCTACAAAGTTTTAGTAAAGCATAAGTTTTCAAATTGTAATTTCATAACCATGCATAGAGTATCGCATTCAAAATAGTTGTCACAAAAAAAAATGTATAGAGTATAGCATTTATGTTTATAGGCATTGACCACATAGCGCGACTATGTGACAATCCTAAGTTTGCCCAATGATCGTTGCTAAGCCTAAAGCCTACCCATTTAGTATCATGCACCATCGTTATAAGTCGTTGTGGTGAGGGTCACTCTACCCTAATAGCGCTATCCATATCTACTAACGGTCCTTTCCAAAGGGATTAATAGCAACTAATGTCCTTGGTAGTTTTCGGGAGTTTTCAATGGTTTCTCACGTCCATGTTGTACAAAGTCCGCAACATGACGATCGATAGTTTTAGTCATTGGCAAAAATAGCTTTCGTGTTCTCGGCATTGTTGGCAAAACCCTCAACAATGCCGACAAAATAGTTATTCATATAAGCATTCAAGATATCAAAGTGTTTCATAATAGCTTTCCAAAGTAATCAAGTGTTTTCGTAATAGCATTGAGTATCAAATCGTTTTCGTTTAGCATTCACGTAATAATCGTTTTTCAGCTTAAATAGTAGTTAAGCCTAAGACTCGCATTTCACCCCAAAAGTATTAAAAGCGTTTATAAAGTAGGGGTTTGTAACTCACTGTTTGCAAAGATGAGCTACTTGTACGGAGAGTAATCGAGACGGACCGGAATCACGGGAATCCTATAATAATACCAAGATTGAATGATTATAAGTTTGGTCCACTACTGATTATAGTTGTCAACTTCAGTTTTGAACATATGCTTAAATGACCGGTTTAGTGTTACGATTCAAAACGGTTTAAGTTTAGATTTTTGTGTAACCTGTCAGCAGCATGACCGCGCCGCGGTCACGACCCCCTCGCGGTCACATGACCGCCCCGCGGTCATGTGACAGGCAGCTTTGACCAAAACTCGTTTTTGAAGAAATTTGATGTTTCTAAGTTGGATTTTGACACGCAACCAGTTATAAACTTAGATAATTGATGTCTTATGGTTTATTTAGTGTTTTTAACCACAATTTATAGATCTAACCATCCTATTTGTGAAAAACCCGTTTTTGTTCATAAATGCCCAAAAATCTTCATATAAACTCATTTTTAGGTGATAGATGATACATGCAATGAGTATTTATTGTAAAGACATTAGATTAGAAGTGTTTTTACCGAGAGTAAAGTGGTTTGAAGATGATTGAAGTAAACCCTTGGTGATTTTGACCCAAAATGCTTAGAAATCAACACTCAACCCAAATAAATGCAATTCCTTTCTCTCTCTTTACTTGATGACGATTTTGATGTGTTTATGTGTTGCTAAAATGTGTGTTTCTGATGTGAATAATTCTGTAAATGGAGAGAGTTGAAGATGGTGTTTGTTTAAAAACTTCAAGTGAAAGAGAGAGAGAGTTTGAGTGTGTGTGTTTGTGTTATGTGTTTGAATGAGATAAAGTCTTGAAAATGGGGGTGTTAGGAAGTGAATTACTAGTCTAAAGGGGGTTACCAGGCATGCAAAGACAGGTGTCTCCAAGTTTGACACGTTTAAAGGTGAGTCACAACTTTTAAAACTTGGCTGTCTGTACCCTCCACCGCGGCGCACTGGGCTCACCGCGGCGCGGCTGGAGGGCAGATTTCGCCTTATTCGTTTTTCGTTTGTTTTATTGTTAAGCATTTTTGTTCGTGGAAATTTTACGGTTTGTTATGATATGAACTTAGGCAAGTTCATTAAGTGCTTTCTTGGTATTAGGATTTACATAATTTGATTCCGATCCCGATCCGCGCTTAAAGGTTTAAATAAAGTAACTTTCGTTTAAGAGTTTTGCGCGAGTTATAACGAACTTAGCTTAAGAGTTATGTCTACGTAACCACATAGCACATAAAATTAGTCATAACGGGCATCAAAACAAACACTTAGAAGTTATAAGTTAGCGTTCTCGACCTTAGTTTAGACGGTTGTCACAATTTGTCATGTAGAACTTATCGATACACTACGTTCGAAGTGTACACTTCATCTCGATCAAAATTTTTGGCACCCTTTACTAATACATTTGTATTTCCACGTGAAATCCCTCTAGATAGCGCCACGTAAAGTTGTCCATGGGAGAATACCGATTCTGGTAGATACACACCCACGTTTGGAATTTTTTGTCCTTGAGCCTTGTTAATTGTCATAACAAAGCTAAGCCGGACAGGAAATTGTTTTCTTTTCAGCTTGAACGGAAACATGTCACTTTCAGAAGGGCATAACGGAATTATGGGAACAAACACTCTTTTTTCAGCATGCCGACCAACAGCTATTTCCGCGTCAATGACGTTTGGCTGAAAAGCTTTACATATCAATCTTGTGTCGTTGCATAATCCATTAGAGGGGTCAATATTCCTTAACAGTATAATCGGACACCCAACTTTGAGTCGAAGGTAATGATGAGGCAAACCACTAACAGTTAGTGACTTTAAGAATTCGACCGGATAATAGTTATTAGTATCATCTACAGCTTCATCGAAACTATAGTAGATTCCGGTCTATTAACTGATCGTTAATCTCGTCCACGTTCTCATTTTTCGTTGATAATATCGCTCTAGAAATGATGTAATCCGAAGAACCACCATTGATATGCAAAGTTGAAAGATAGTGATGAGGTTAGTAGGGATTACCTATATTTATTGCTTAAAGCCTGATGCTACAAGCAAGCCCATTGAGCAAGACACGCATGTTACAGCCTGTATACCATTGACAAGCGCATGCCTGACAGACGCCCGCCTGACAGGCGCCCGCCTCAACATGAGGTCAACCTGCAAGGCAGTTTCAGTCTTGCGTCATCCTGCAAGGCAGTTTCAGCCTTGCGTCATCCTGCAAGGCAGTTTCAGCCTTGCGTCATCCTGCAAGGCAGTTTCAGCCTTGCGTCATCCTGCAAGGCAGTTTCAGCCAGACACGCCTGCAAAGCAGTTTCAGCCACGCCAGCCTGCAAGGCAGTTTCAGCCTGGCGTCATCCTGCAAGGCAGTTTCAGCCTGACGCCAGCCTGCAAGGCCCTGACGCGCATGACAGGCGCCCGACAGGCGCGCGCGAGGCGCTCGCCCGTCAGGTTGCCTTAGGTTGTGAGACGTCGCATCTTAACAAATAATAAAGTGAAGACGATTAGTATACCACTGATTGATTACTATAACAGTTTAAACATTCATGATCGTCATTGATTGATGGACGTTCCCCATGCTTGAAACGGGTAGTATAAATACGTAATCTAACCAGGGTAGACGCACTTCACTTCAATCTCACTTACACACACACAAGCTTAAACAGATTTCATATACTCTTGTTTTCATCTTCAACCTTGATCACCCTAGGTTCGTCAAGAACTTGTTGGGTTTGCACTGTGCTCATCACAGGAGATCCAAGGTTGACATCACCCATTTCTTGTGTTTGACAACCACTGCTCGAACATTGGCGCCATCCGTGGGACACGTTTTTTAAACGGCGTTTCACTTTTCCCAATTCCTTTTTTTTTCTCCGTAATCAATCATTTCCATGGAGGCAACAAATTCATCGCAGGTCATTTCTTCAGCGCCAGAAATGACCACTACTGTGATTACCACTGCACCGGAAGCGGTGATGACTTCACCTGTTCATACCACAATCCCAGAATCATACGTCAATTCTGAGTATACAGTGTCGGATCTAAGGACGACACGGGGGTATCCCTCTTTAACCAGTCCCCTTTTCTCCACAAGGTTGGCAGGTACCAGTACGTTTACTTCACCACCGCCAGTGACAGCCATCCCTCCCTTCCAGCCTCTTTTGTCCCACGGGACAAGCTCTCAGGAGGATGGCACGGATCTTGTACGACAACCTGGTTCGATTGCTTCCCATCCTGCTACTCAAGGGGTTCAGGAGGATCCCATTGTGGAACTGCTTAGAAGGTTGGCTCAGAGCACTCAGCCACCACCACCCCCACCACCACCTGCTTCGTCGGATCTATATTCACAGTTAGTGGAGGCATTGCGCCCAAGGCCTCAGCCTGCGCCTGTACAGCTAGTGGATCCGTTGTCACAACTCCTGGAGCGGCTAAGGCAACCAAGCACACACACCCCGCCAACACCTCTACCACATGACACATCTAACGACATGCTCAGAGTGTTGCAAACCTTAGTGACAGCAGCAGTTCCACCCCGTGCAGCCACTATGCCTTTGTCAGTGGTTACTTCAAAGTTCTGTGACTGGGTTGCCAGATTCCCACTCCCAGATAAGCAAAAAGTCCCGTCCGTTGTTGGTACCTACGACGGTACTCGAGATCCAGACGACCACCTTGCTCTTTTTGAACAGGCTATTATGACGGAGAAATGGTTAGATCCAGTCGCTTGCCACATGTTCCCTGGAACATTACAAGGTTTCGCTCGTGATTGGTTTGCTGACTTGCCTGAGAGGAGTATTCAAGATTTCGCAGATCTAAAAGCCAAGTTTGTGACTCAATTTGTACAACAAAAGAAGCAACATAGAACTCATATAGAGACTCATTTGATACGACAAAAAGAAGGAGAGGGGTTGCGTGACTTTATCCAGCGATACACGCAAGAATGCCAGAAGATCGCCATGTTACCAGAGAGTCAACAAATTTCTGGATTTACTCTTTCCTTGCTCCCAGGACAACTGCAAGAGAAGTTGATCAAGCGAACTCCGGTTACTTTCAAAGAAGCCACGGACAGGGCATATGACTATCTAAGGTCAAAGGAAACTGTCTCCCTGACAAGAGAGGTAGGCGGCAAGTCATGGACCGACACTCGACGAGATGAAATGAGCAATAGGAGGTTTGGCCCATACGATAAACATGCGTCTGAACCTGCTCTTAGCAAAACACCAAAAGAAATCTTGATAACAGAGCAGGTGTGCGCTACCTTCACACCTCCACCCCAGATGGAGCATAGGTCAGGTACGAAAAACATGAATAAATACTGTGATTTCCATGACGACCATGGACACGACACAAATGTTTGTAGAGAGCTCAAAAGGGAAATCAGGCGGGCTTTGGAAGAAGGCAAGCTAGAACACCTTGTCCCTGGCGCTAAGCAGCAAGCAAATAAAACTCCACCTAAGAAGAATTATGCATGGCAAAAGAAGGGGGAAGACACAGAACACCCCGGACCACCTGATGGCCATGTCTTCATGATACAGGAGGGAGCCAATATGAACTGACCTATCAAGGTGCAATAGTCTTTACTGTCATTTTTTTCCTTTATGTTTTCAATAAATGTTTCCAAGCACATGGAATGTCATGGTCATGTATGAAATTTGCAATAATAGCATTTGGTCTGATCTTGTATCCCAATATTATCGCACAATATCATTTTTTCTATGACATTTGCATAAACAAATAAATATTGAAGTAAGGATTCAATACAAAAAGCATAAGGCCACAATAGACATCTCAGTCTAAAGCCAACCATGCACTTTCATTACATACAATCATATTCGTCTTTTAATCTACTTGATAAAAGATAAGCACTTCTCAGTGGGAAGCGACAAACATAGTTCAATACAACATGTACGAAGCCAAGAAAGACAACCCTGTCTGGCCAAATAACATACAATCATATTCGTCTTTTAATCTACTGGATAAAAGATAAGCACTTCTCATTGGGAAGCGACAATCCTCGCGAGTAAACAAAGTAAAGGTTAACCAACAAAAGTGCCATTGGCACAGTGTCACAGGCACAATGTAAAGCATACTCAAATCTACCTATGTCATTGACATACAAAGGAACCATGGGCCCTCAAGAAAGTGTCATACGCACAACCAAATATACACACTGTCATGCACACCCAAGACGGTGTCATGGACAACATCCATAATAAAAAGATAAAAAACAATAATGTGTTATTGGCTTGATCATCCAATAAAACATTATATTTAATGGCTAGACAATGTCACACAAAGCAAGGCTAATCCTAGACAACGCCATGCCAAATCACAACAACGACAACTATGGTATGCCTAAATTAATAACACGGCATATCAGTTATTGCTAGCAGGGCGCAAACAAATGAATGCAAAGGACAAGTAAGTCACATACCTGCAGGATTGCTTCCTAACACAAACAACCAATTAGAAGGTTTAGCGTACGACCAAAAACATCAAACCAGCCTGTACCCGGGCAAAACTCCTGGTACCCGGGCTACACTCCCGGTACACCGGGCCAAAACTCCCGGTACCCGGGCTAACAATGCCGGTACTCGGGTAAAACCTCATGTACCCGGCTTCATCCCGGTACAACCCGATACACATTGTCGATACTAGGGCAAAATCTCCCATTATCCCTTGCTTGCTTAAACTGTCGGTACTAGGCAAAGTCTCCGAGTACCCTTGCTTGCTTAAACTGCCGGTACTAGGCAAAGTCTCCCGGTACCCTTGCTTGAGGGAACTGCCGGTACGGTACAACTAGCCCCGGTATCCAGAATGCTCGACCCCAACTCCCGGTTCCCTCCATAAACTCCCGGTACCCTCCATAAACTCCCGGTACCCTCCCCAAAACTCCCGGTACCCTCCCCAAAGCTCCCGGTACTCGCCCACATCTCCCGGTACTCGGCTACAACTCCCGGTACTCGGGCCTAAAATGCCGGTACTCGGGCTTGCGTCTGCTCGATCCATACCCGGCACTCTCACACGAACGCCGGTACTCGATTATACCGCCGGTACCAGGCAAATGCCCTGGTACCCAACTCGTTACTCGGTAAAAGAAAAAAAAAAAGAAAAAAAAAAAAGGGAAACGCAGACTTACGCGAGTAGAATAGTTACGACTTGAAAACTGTTGTTTTGACAAATCCTAACTCGGGGGCATGATGAGGTTAGTAGGGATTACCTATATTTATTGCTTAAAGCCTGATGCTACAAGCAAGCTCATTGAGCAAGACACGCATGTTACAGCCTGTATACCATTGACAAGCGCATGCCTGACAGACGCCCGCCTGACAGGCGCCCGCCTCAACATGAGGTCAACCTGCAAGGCAGTTTCAGTCTTGCGTCATCCTGCAAGGCAGTTTCAGCCTTGCGTCATCCTGCAAGGCAGTTTCAGCCTTGCGTCATCCTGCAAGGCAGTTTCAGCCTTGCGTTATCCTGCAAGGCAGTTTCAGCCAGACACCAGCCTGCAAAGCAGTTTCAGCCACGCCAGCCTGCAAGGCAGTTTCAGCCTGGCGTCATCCTGCAAGGCAGTTTCAGCCTGACGCCAGCCTGCAAGGCCCTGACGCGCATGACAGACGCCCGACAGGCGCGCGCGAGGCGCTCGCCCGTCAGGTTGCCTTAGGTTGTGAGACGTCGCATCTTAACAAATAATAAAGTGAAGACGATTAGTATACCACTGATTGATTACTATAACAGTTTAAACATTCATGATCGTCATTGATTGATGGACGTTCCCCATGCTTGAAACGGGTAGTATAAATACGTAATCTAATCAGGGTAGACGCACTTCACTTCAATCTCACTTACACACACACAAGCTTAAACAGAGTTCATATAATCTTGTTTTCATCTTCAACCTTGATCACCCTAGGTTCGTCAAGAACTTGTTGGGTTTGCACTGTGCTCATCACAGGAGATCCAAGGTTGACATCACCCATTTCTTGTGTTTGACAACCACTGCTCGAACAGATAACATCGATCAAATCATTTTTTGATGTACTTTCATCTGTGTAAGGTATGACCATGTCATCAGGTATTCGAATATAACTTCCATCAATCGTTTCTTCATCTCATTTCCAACTCGAAGTAGAAAATCCGAAAACCATGGGTCTGTCAGTGCTCTCATATTTAGAGTGAGGGGGATCTTTTTAAATTTTATTACTAATTAGGAAAGTATAATGGTGGAAAATTGATTTGTCCCTTTATATCAATTTTTGGTTTGTTTAGTAGCTATAAATTAATTTAATTTGTCTCTTATATTAAACGGTGTGTCTATTATTAGTTGGCATTTTATAAGTTATTTAATATGGAAACAATATTAAATCAAGTTAATCAAATAAATCAAGGGATTTATGTAATTATTGTAATTTAAAAATGGTCATCTAAACGATTTATGTAATATTAAAAATGGTTAATTTATATGATATATATTTGAATATTAAATCACAAAATATGGAAACATATGTGGAGGGAAAACTATTTTAATATTAGTAAATTTCTCTCCATATTTTATACTATATAAAACCGTTACCATAATATTATTCATTTGAATATTTACACTCTATAATTATATGGTAAAATAATTATACAACTTACTTAAATATTATTTTGTCAAACTTCAATGTGGAATAACAAATTATAGATTCTAGAAATATTATAAAATCATGATTAAAAATTATCCTAACTAACTAACAATGAAAATTCTGAAAACATATTATTCATGTTGTCAATTCACCAATTTTCAACGAATTAAGTGTAATTATAGCAAATTCTACAATAATCAAAAATTACAAATCAGGGAGTATAAGGATATTTTTGGTTTTGTATTTTTAATTTTTTAATTTTATTATTAATTAGGAAAATATATTGGTGGGAAATTGATTTGTTTAGTAGTTATAAGTTAATTTAATTTGTCCATTTTATAAGTTAAGTTAATATGGAAACAATATTAAATCAAGTTAATCAAATAA
The DNA here is from genome assembly GCA_910822075.1 of Senecio squalidus. Taxonomy (NCBI): domain Eukaryota; kingdom Viridiplantae; phylum Streptophyta; class Magnoliopsida; order Asterales; family Asteraceae; genus Senecio; species Senecio squalidus. The sequence continues at coordinate 24,579,197 of CAJVGC010000589.1, forward strand.
ATCAAAGGATTTATGTAATTAATATGGATGATAAGGGCAAAAGAGTAATTTCTTTCTTAAATTTCAATTTTAGAAAAAAATACCCAAATGTTTTATAAGATAGTATGATAAGAATTTAGATGTTTAAAATAATTCGATTATATTTGTTTAATTAAGGAAACAATCTTACTTTACAAAAACAACTTATGAGGTGCATATCGCACTAATATGTGTGTACATTTGTGGGTTAATTGTTTAGAAATGCATCGAACTATACATCGAAAACTATTGTATGCATCCATCTTCTAAACCATCTATTGTATTCATTTATCTAATTATCTTCCTAATTTGTCTAATGTCGGCACAATTTAACCTGTTTAAAACGTTGCCTATAACTTTGAGTTTTTGAATGGTTGACCGTCTGACGTGGACTGCCATGTCACCTTTCAAAGTCAAAAAATAAAAGGAATATTCTTTGTAGGATACATCACTGTCAACCTCACAACCTCCGATCAATACACCAACACCACGACCACCTAACCCGCTAATAGCCAGATTTAACACCAATCAATCTTTTAAATCAAAATCGTCCAAGAGGATGACAGTTTGGCGACGTCAGTGATGTCAACGTCGTTCGTCCTTCACTATATCGTATTCATTAATGGTGTTGCCGGGGTGGACCTTACCATATGTGATTTTGATTGAAATTGGTGATGTTTCCGGTGGCCGACAAAGGTGTCAGAAAAGCAAGGTATATATCCAAAAATTCAGATATATGGAGATTCGGCGGTAATTTATCAGATCCGAAAACTATATATCATGCTGACGTGGAGATCCGACGGTGATTTATCAGATCCAAAATCTATATTTCGGTTTTTTTCGTTTCAATCGTAAGCTTTTATCACATCCGGCGGTAATTTATCAGATCCAAAAACTATATATCTGTTTTTTTCGTTTCAATCGTAAGCTTAATTTATTAGTCGGTTTTATTTTTTGACTTTGAAAGGTGACATGACAGTCCACGTCAGATGGTCAACCATTCAAAAACTCAAAGTAACTGGCAACGTTTTAAACAGATTAAATCATGCTCACATTAGACAAATTAGAAAGATAAATGAATACAACAGATGGTTTAGAAGATGGATGCGTAAAATAGTTTTTGATGTAAAGTTCGATACATTTCCAAACAATTAACCCGTACATTTGTTACATTGTACAAGTATAGTCTAAGGTATCTTCTAATCAATATATATATTTTTCTTCATATTAATCATGCAAACGTTGCATAAAAGGGTTGAAGTAAGCTTCAACCTCTACACACCCAATTTACTTCAGTTTTATTAGGAGTGAGCATGGGTCGGTTCCGACCTCAACCCGAACCCAAACCAAAATTTCGGTTCCTGAAAGTTCCAAACCGTTTGGTTCGGTTCCACTCGGTTTCGTTTTTTTTCGGTTCGGTTTGGTTTTTTATTTCGGTTTTTGGACATGGGGAAATTCACAGATCTGTAAAGGAAAACTTGTGAAATAAATCTCAAATGGAAGCCTATGTTACGCAATAATTGGCGGAACAATTCATAACTTATAACATGATGTTGTTCATATTACTAAAACATAATGATATGAATCGGAAAAACCTTAAACACAAAATTAAGAAAAAAAATACTATATGTGGCTTAGTAAACTATAGTCTACATGACAACAAATTTTAAATCAAAATTGAAGAAATAAACCTATATGTTGTTGAGTATTGTGGCCTACATGGCACCAAAAGATTACATATTGATAAGTGTGAGATTGACAATTTAGAAAAGAAAAATTTGAGTCTTCACTATTAGCATCGAGAGTTTGTGTGTTTAGGAAGTAATTAATTAGGATGATTTAGAATTTTAGACGAAGGAAAAAAATAAAAAAAAATAAAACTTAAAATTTCTACTAAAAGTGAACATATTAAAATTGACATACATATAATAGTTCGGTTCGGGTTTTTTTGGTTTGGTTTTACCCTCCGACCCAAACCGAACCGTTTTTTTCGGTTTCTCAAAAATGAAACCCAAACCATCGGTTTTTATATTCGGTCCGGTTTTATGGTTCGTTTTTTTCGGGTTTTGGGTTTTCGATATGGTTTTTGCTCACCCCTAAGTTTTATTGTAGATTAGTAACGTATACTTAAATAATTTTAAGATATAAACTTAAAACAGACACATGATTTTCTAATGTGTCAATTTGGAAAGAGTATTTAAGATATTTTAGTCGTTTTTTAGTCTAAGTCTATCTAAATATATAAGTAAGTCTTTAAAAGGATACATACTTTTTATTTTATTTTAATTACTTATTTGAAATTTGTCCTATATTTTTATTTTTATTTTAATTATTTATTTGAAATTTTTATAAAGTTACTTCATTTATTTAAATGTTTAAATGTACTCTAACATCTTTTTAATGTGTCGTTACTAAGCAAAAATGGATTACAACAGTGAAGCATATCAAGACTTGGGGAAGTTTCTATAAAAATGTCCCTCCATCTTAGTTTTCCCTTTATTGATCTGGGCATGTTCGTGTTTATGATATTGGTAGCCGATAAGTCTTTTCATCAAGTTAGGAATCAATAATCCGATGATGGATGTGTAGTCAACTTTGGTAATCGACATTGATTTAGGGTCCGCTTGGTTCGCATAATGTTTTTAAAGGAATTAAGGAATTGAAACTTTGAGGAATTGAAATCGGAATTGATAAAAAGTTGTAATGTTTGGTTGACAGAATTCAACGGAATCCAGTTTTAATATTTTTTCATATAACGCAGTTTGATTTGTAAGTCTAAATTAATTAAAATTTTGTAACATATGACCGTTGAAAAACTTATATAGGACTTATGGAAACTTACTCTATATTATCTTTGGTTGGTCGACATTTTTTGTGAAGCTTTTTAAAATAAATACAGATTAAAAAAAACAAGTTGCTTCAATTAGCTTATAAAGGTAATTTGAAATTATATTATAATAGATTACATAATTACTCCTCATTAAGTTTATCTTACCTAGTTATTATGAAATATCATTTTACATTTTTAAGCTAGAAATTCAACTATATTGTCGAACACGTCTACGAAAAAAGTTGACGGTTATATTAAAATGGTGAAAAGTTTTGTTTGATTTAAATTTTAGTAAACTGGTTTTGAATTCCATGAAATCAGGAATCTTGAATTCCTTCGGAAACTGGAAGGAATTCTGAATTCCACAACATAAGGAAGCAGATGAAATTTTGTCAGATTCCAATTTCTTCGGTTGTCCAACCAAACGGTTAGCAACCGGAATTCAGAATTCCAATTTTATCAAATTTTACGAACCAAACGGGACCTTAATATGTTACTGTTCTTCTTTGAAGATAAAAAAAAGGCACTACCATATGAAGTACTCTATAATAAAGTTTGAGGAACTATTAGAGCTTTCTATGAGTTATAATTTCCATAAACAAATGCTTTGGGAGTGTTAACCAAGTTTGTGTACAATGCATAAAAAAGAGCAGTTTATTAAAAGTGATTGGTGTTTGTTTATCTTCGTCTTCTTTATACGATTCAAAAGTGGAAATTGGTATTAAATGTTGCATTAGGTGAGCTGACATGTTAAAAGATATATATATATATATATATATATATATATATATATATATATATATATATTTATATATATGTGATATATTTTTTCATTGTTTTATGAGTAAATTTCAATTTTAGTTTTTCATGAATAGCCAATTCGCTTTCGTCCTTAAATTGTTTTTTCGCAATTTTTGTCCACAACATGTTATTTTTCCCTTTTTTTGTTCATCCATCAAGTTACAGTTACTTTTTACCGTTAAATGTTAATTGAACTAACTGAAAGAACAAAAAATGTAATTTTAATTTCTTTAATTTATTTAAATTTATTTAATTAATTAAATTTTATTTATTTATTTACTTTATTTTTGTGTAAAAAATCATATGCTTTTTCGAATATAAAAATTATATTAAAAAGATTTAATTTTTCACATATTTTTTCGACGATCATCCATGAAAGTATAAAATTTAACGGAGGCGGTACAAAATTTAAAAAATCAGAGTTATATTTACGTTTTTAAAAAATTACATTTATATTTACGTTTTTAAAAAATCACATTTATATTTACGTTTTAAAAAAATACCATATGATTTCCATGAAGGCGGTACAAAAATTAAGTTTTCAAATCACATATGATTTTCAACGGAGGAGGTGGTGGAGGCGGCGACGATGATCGATGGTGACAGATGGTCATTGAAAAACATATGTGAAAAATTAAATGTGATTTTAAATATAATTGATGTATGCGTAAATACACAAGATTCTTACCAAAAAAAAAAAATTAATTAGTTAATTAAAATAAATAAAAGAAACTTAAAATTACATTTTTGGTCATTTTGGTTAGTTCAGTCAACATTTAACGGTAAAAACTAATTGTAACTTGACGGAGGGACAAAAAAAGGCAAAAATAACAAGTTATGGACAAAAATTACGAAGAAAAAAGTTGAAGGACGAAATCGACGAATTGACTAGTTATAAATGACTAAATTGCAATTTACTCTTGTATTATTTGAAGTGTTGGTTTCCTTTATCCTTTGATCTTTAATCACATATCCTTTGATCTTTATATTTACGTTTTAAAAAAATCACATTTATATTTACGTTTTAAAAAAATATCATATGATTTCCATGAAGGCGGTACAAAAATTAAGTTTTCAAATCACATATGATTTTCAACGGAGGAGGTGGTGGAGGCGACGACGATGATCGACGGTGACGGATGGTCATTGAAAAACATATGTGAAAAATTAAATGTGATTTTAAATATAATTGATGGATGCGTAATGTTAGAGCAAGGATTGACAGGCTCAGTAACTTGGGTTAGATTGATCACTCCCTTGACCTCCTGCTCAAGCAGTGCAAACCTAACAGACTCTTGGCGAGTCTAAGGTGGACAAGAGATTGATCGGAAAGGCTTGGCGGAATATGGTTAAATATCCCGGTCAGTGAATATGTGAGGAAGATGATAAAGTTAGCGTCCCTTTGAACTGCATCAGGGTAGGGTATTTATACCCAACAATCTCAAACATGGGAAACGGTTGGCCATAAAGGCTTATCATGGCTCTTGAATGCTATTCATGGGGTTCCAACGTTCGTGACTTTATTGTCATCATAATGATGCCAACGGTCGAATACTAAGGCAGGAGCTTAAGACCGTCTGACACAGTGCTTAGAGGGAACAACAATGAAGTCAAGGACCAGGAACCCCGGAGCCAGGAGATCGGACCCGGGATATCGGGAGCCGAGAGGCCGGGAGCCGGGAGCCGGAAACCTGGAGGCCGGGAGCCAGAAGGCCGGGAGCCAGAAGGCCGGGAGCCGGAATGCCAGGAGCCGGGAGGCCGAGAGCCGGGAGGCCGCGAGCCGGGAGCCGGAGGCCGCGAGCCGTGAGGCAGGGAGCCAGAAGGCCGGAAGGCCGGGAGGCCGCGAGCCGGGAGCCGGAGGCCGCGAGCCGTGAGGCAGGGATCCAGAAGGCCGGAAGGCCGCGAGCCGGGAGCCGGAGGCCGCGAGCCGTGAGGCAGGGATCCAGAAGGCCGGAAGGCCGGGAGCCGGGAGCCGGAGTCCGCGAGCCGAGAGGCAGGGAGCCAGAAGGCCGGGAGCCGGAGGCCGCGAGTCGAGAGGCAGGGAGCCAGAAGGCCGGGAGCCGGGGTGGAAGGGACTAAGAGCCTTTCCTTGATGTAGAAGGGACTTAGCCTTTATACTGTGTTGTGTTAGCTTTTTAGGGCTTATAACACTATCATGCCCCCCAGTTAGGTTTTAAAAAATAAAGTTTTGAAGCCTAACTTCATGCATTTAATGGCTTTGCTTTGGGTTTGACCTTGCCTTTTCCACGCTTGGCATGTCTTTGCCTGGTTAATGTCTATGATATTTTTTAGTATCTGCTCAAGTAGGTCTTTCATGAAGTGGATGAAGGAGGTTGGTGCCAGATTGCTAAGTGCATACATATGGACTTCAAACTGATGGGGATTTGAACCTTCAGAGTGTGTCCATCACAATTATTCTTTCCATTGTACTACGACATTTGGATAAGTAATGTGTCTATGACACTTTTGACTATCTATTGTGCCCATGACACATTTAGATTTGTATTGTGTGCATCACACTTGGATGGTCAAAGGTAGATTGACTAAGAAGAATGCCCATCTCACTCGATGTAAGGAAGACAAAATGTGGTTGGGATGTATGGATTCTGCCTTTCCTTCTAAAAGGGATTTATTAGATGTCTTCGCGATTGTGCTTAATCACGTACTTAATCACCCTAACGTGATATATGTGCCTTGGGATGCCAATAGGCATTTCTTCTGCATAAGAGACATCTTGCAGACTCTTTACCCTGATGTTGGGATTGCAGTGCTGCCTTATTCCGATCCATTGGGTCACGGGGATATGTTGTGTGACAATGGTATGTTGAAGACTCGAGCTTTTCCAATCAGGAGCTGACTCGTGGAAAGTTTTGATATGTCTGCGCCAGACATCCTTACTCTCATTTCACGAAAGCCTTAGTATTTTCTCTTTGTGTTTGTAACACAATTTCATTTGTATGACTTAGCCCTTTTCTATCATATGATATGTTTGGACTACCATTTGTAGTTTTTTCTATTCGTGTATGTTGCTATAAATTTTGTATGTGTTGGTTTTACATTATATAACCTTGAAATGAAAAAAATAATGTATTATTGGATGATCAGACCAATAACATTTATGTGGCTTCATAGCTTTGTCAGATGTCTATGTTACATATAGATGTCCAAGACATTCTTGAATTTTAGGTTGGTGTCTATGACACCTTTTGAATATTACAATATCATTGTGCTTATGACTCTTTCTTGTGTGCCCGTTGCATGTGTTATGCCCATGGCTTATTACATACATTGACTATGACAACTGGATGGCAGTGACAAGTTCTTATATGCCTGTGACATTTTTCAGATGCATGTAGCATCTTTTAAAGTTTATATTTTGCTCGTGGCACTGTGCCTATGACACTTTTTGTTGGTTAACCTTTATTTATTTGTTACTCGCGAGGATTGTCGCTTCCCAATGAGAAGTGCTTGCCTTTCCCCAAGTAGGTGAAATGACGAAAATGATGATGTGCATGTTTGGCCTAGACAAAAATGTCCATCCTAGCCTAGGCACTTGGTCTGAACGTTGTTCAGAGTTATGTATATGATGATGTGCATGTGTGGCTTGGATTTAAATATCCATCTTGCCCCAATGCACTTGGTCTAAACGTTGTTCAGAATTATGTAATTGTGTATGCACGTGTGTGCAATGTCCTTACCTTGTAATAAAAGGTATTGCTTCATTTGGTATTATTGGGATACATGATCAGACCAATATTATTTTATTCAGCCTCATGGCCTTCCAAGACTTTGTGGGATACATAGATCGGACCACGTGTTATTCTTGAACATGACATTCCATGATTTTGACAAAAAGTATTTATTAATTGAAATAAAATATGAGAGTAATCACCTTGAAGAATGTTATCCCATGTTGATACCAAGTTCATCATGTGTGGTGAATATGTGGCCGTCTAAGGTAATCTATGTCGTCCTCCTTCTTCTTCCCACCACAATCCTTCTTAGTTGGGGATTTGTTCACCTATGGTCTAGCTCCTGGGATAAGGTGTTCGATCTTTCCTTCCTTCATTGACCGCTATGATATCCTTGCTACTTTTATCTTGAAAACTTGTTGCCAAGGATGATGGCACCTGCACTGTTTTATGTTGATAGACTAGATGTGCTGAGACTGGTTGTCAAATCTTGACAAACTGGTCGGGTGACAGGCGGTGTGCGGCCGAGCGGAAGATGAGTAGGCTGGTAGGGAGGAGGCAAAATCCCTTCACTTTTGGGAGGGGGTAAGATCCTTCCTTGATGTGAGTAGGTACGGTCCTTTTCTGTCAGAAGGAGTTATATCATTCCCTCTTGGGAGGATATAAGATCCTTCTATGTTGAGAGAAAGGATATCCTTCTCCGTAAGATATTTCCCTTTGAGGATGAGGTAAAATCCCTCATTGGAAGGAGGTGAATAAGGTGAAACCTTTCCCTGCTGGTAGGAGATGAAAGCTTTTTCTCTTGGGAGGAGGTGAAAGCATTCCCTGCTGGTAGGGGGTGAGATCCTTCCCTCTTGGGGGAGATGGAATCATTCCCTGGAGGATGTGAAATCCCTCTCTCTTGGGAGAGGAGGTGAAATTCTTCCTGTTGGGAGGAGGTGAAATCCTTCCTGGTGGATGTGAAATCCCTCTCTCTTGGGAGAGGAGGTGAAATTCTTCCTGTTGGGAGGAGGTGAAATCCTTCCTGGTGGATGTGAAATCCTTTCATCTTAGGGAAGTTGAAATCCTTCCTGAGCACTTGTGGGCAGACATACGTGGTATGGCACTCGTGCCTTGGCAAGACGGCACTCGTGCCTTGGTCCAACACTTGTGCCTTGGTCCGGCAGTAGTGTCTTGGTCCGGCACTCTTGCCTTGCCTTGGTCCAGCACTTGTGCCTTGGTCCGGCACTCTTGCCTTGGTCTGGCACTCGTACCCCGTGTCGGTGAAACCCTTCCCCCTTGGGAGGGGTGAGAGTTGGTAAAACCTTTCATTTTTGTGAGGAGCTGAAATCCTTCCCCCACTTGGAACCCTTCCCCCTCTTGGGAGGGTGGGATGTGATGAAACCCTTCCCCCACTTGGAACCCTTCCCCCTCTTGGGAGGGTGGGATGTGATGAAAACCTTCCCCCTTGGGAGAGGTGGGAGGTGATGGAAACCCTTTTGCCCTTCGGAGAGATGAGAGGTGATACCCCACCGTGGCCGGCAATCGTGCCTTGGCCGACGCCTTACCTGGCTGGCACTCATGCCTTGGCCGGTACTCGTGCCCCTTGGCCGGCACATTGCCTAGGCCGGCACTCAGCCTTGGCCGCCTCCCTTTGGAGGGGTGAGAGGTGATGAAATCCTTCTTCTTTTGGGAAGGGTAGGATTTTTCCTTGAAATCTTTATGTCTTGGAAGGAGGTGAAACCCTTCTCTGCTGGGAGAGGGTGAAATCATTCCCTGGAAGAAGTGAAACCCTTCTCTCTTATGGGAAGTGAAATCCTTCCCACTTGGGATAATGTGAAATCGTTTCATATTGGGAGGGGGATTCTTCCCTCTTAGGGAGATGAAATCATTCTCTCTTGGGAGAAATAGAATCCTTTTCTCATTTTTTTTTTTTTTTTTTTTTTTTTTTTTTTGTTTTTTTTTTTTTTTTTTTTTTTTTTTTTTTTTTTTGTTTTTTTTTTTTTTTTTTTTTTTTTTTTTTTTTTTTTTTTTTTTTTTTAAAAAAATTTCTTTATATCTGAAAGCCATTGAAGACTTTCCTCTTGATGGTGCTGAAATCATTTCCTCTTGGAAGGGATAGGATGGTTGAAACCCTTCTCCCTCTTACGGATGAGAGATGATGAAACTTTTCCTCTCTTAGGAGTAGTGGAACCCTTTCCTTCTTGGGAGAGATGAGAGGGGTTAAACCTTTCCCCTATTGAGAGAGGTGAAACCCTTCCTCCTTGAAGGGAGAGGGATGGGAGGGGTGAAACTTTTTCCCCTCTTGGAAAGGATGTGAGGTTATGAAACCCTTCCCATTTGGAGGGATGAGAGAGGGGTGGAACCCTTTCCTCTCCTGGTAGGTAACATTGTTTCCCTCTTGGAGGTAAAATCATTTCCTCCGTGGGAGGTGATTTTTATTATTTATTTATTTATTATTATTATGTTTTTTTTTTTTTAAATTGGCCGGCTGTCCAAGCGCCGAATATTAGGGTCCGACACTAAATATCAAGTGTGCCGGACGAATATATCAAGTCCGGACAAAAAATATCAAGTCCGGACAAAAAATATCAAGTCCGGACAAAAATATCAAATTTTTGCCAAATTGGCCGGCTGTCCAAGCTGGCCGAATATCAAGGTCCGACACTAAATATCAAGTGCGTCGGACAAAAATATCAGGTCCGGACAAAAAATATCAAGTCCGGACAAGAATATCAAGTTTGTCAGGATAGGTATTATGCATGGATTGCTAGTATGTCATGATGGATATTATGTCTGGATGCCTATTATGCTTGGATGGCTACTATGCCCAGGTGCCTATTACGATCCAGTCGGCGGCTGTCGATCAGAAGTCATATCCAAGGCTGTCAGGATCACGTTAGGTGTAAATGACACGTATTATTCTTTTGAATTGTGCCCCGTGAGACTCTTAGATCTGTATTGTGCTAATGACACTTTTAGATCTATCTTGTGTCTATGGCACTTTTGGATATGTATCGTGTACATGACACTTTTAGATCCATATCATGACATCCTGTCTCTAATTATGGTTCTGTCCACTGGGGTAGGGAATTTGACCATGTCATGGATGGTGGATGAAATTGTTCTAAACTTTTATAATGCATGCCTGCCCAATTGGACATTGTAGGCTGAAAGTCTTCATGGCATTCAATATCTTTGTGGGATACAAAGATCTGACTAAGTTAAACCTTTTTCGTGTCTGGCCAACATCAATGGTTGCCTATGATATTTTTTAGACGGATTAGTATTTTGGACATGGCATCCTGTCCCTAAGTGTGGCTATGCCAACTAGGATAGGGAATTCGACCATGTCATTGATGGTAGATGGAATTGGTCCAAACTGTTGAGGGCCTGCCCAGTAGGACATTGTAGGCCGATGATGAACTAATTCTTGCTAATTTTATCATTTTGACCCAGTAGTAAGGGTATTCTCCCAACATTAACTACATGCTTATTTTGCCTACTGATCAATGTGTCTACCTGAGAAGCTGACCAAAGGAGATTGTGTTGTATCGTTTTGAGTGTTTTTCCTTCTAGGATGGCAGCCATAGAATTGGCAGATGTACCTCTTCATTCGTCATTTATATGTAATTAGCTAGGGTGGTGAATGGGGTGTTGGTGGTTGTTTTTGGTTTATGTAAACCTATTTGAGATAGCAACTGTCTTCCATGGAGAAGACGAATTTGTGAAATTAAGAAATGAAATAAGATGGAAATGAAATGAAACACCGTTGCTAAAACGGGTCCCACGGATGGCGCCAATGTTAGAGCAAGGATTGACAGGCTCAGTAACTTGGGTTAGATTGATCACTCCCTTGACCTCCTGCTCAAGCAGTGCAAACCTAACAGACTCTTGGCGAGTCTAAGGTGGACAAGAGATTGATCGGAAAGGCTTGGCGGAATATGGTTAAATATCCCGGTCATTGAATATGTGAGGAAGATGATAAAGTTAGCGTCCCTTTGAACTGCATCAGGGTAGGGTATTTATACCCAACAATCCCAAACATGGGAAACGGTTGGCCATAAAGGCTTATCATGGCTCTTGAATGCTATTCATGGGGTTCCAACGTTCGTGACTTTATTGTCATCATAATGATGCCAACGGTCGAATACTAAGGCAGGAGCTTAAGACCGTCTGGCACAGTGCTTAGAGGGAACAACAATGAAGTCAAGGACCAGGAACCCCGGAGCCAGGAGATCGGACCCGGGATATCGGGAGCCGAGAGGCCGGGAGCCGGGAGCCGGAAACCTGGAGGCCGGGAGCCAGAAGGCCGGGAGCCGGAATGCCAGGAGCCGGGAGGCCGCGAGCCGGGAGCCGGAGGCCGCGAGCCGTGAGGCAGGGAGCCAGAAGGCCGGAAGGCCGGGAGGCCGCGAGCCGTGAGGCAGGGAACCAGAAGGCCGGAAGGCCGGGAGGCCGCGAGCCGTGAGGCAGGGATCCAGAAGGCCGGAAGGCCGGGAGCCGGAGTCCGCGAGCCGAGAGGCAGGGAGCCAGAAGGCCGGGAGCCGGAGGCCGCGAGTCGAGAGGCAGGGAGCCAGAAGGCCGGGAGCCGGGGTGGAAGGGACTAAGAGCCTTTCCTTGATGTAGAAGGGACTTAGCCTTTATACTGTGTTGTGTTAGCTTTTTAGGGCTTATAGGCTATATGTATCGAGCCTATTCCCTACTAACACTATCACGTAAATACACAAGATTCTTACAAAAAAAATTAAAAAAAATTAAAAAAAATTAATTAGTTAATTAAAATAAATAAAAGAAACTTAAAATTACATTTTTTGTCATTTTGGTTAGTGCAGTTAACATTTAACGGTAAAAACTAATTGTAACTTGACAGAGGGACAAAAAAAGGCAAAAATAACAAGTTATGGACAAAAATTACGAAGAAAAATGTTGAAGGACGAAATCGACGAATTGACTAGTTATAAATGACTAAATTGCAATTTACTCTTGTATTATTTGAAGTGTTGGTTTCCTTTATCCTTTGATCTTTAATCACATACTTAACAAAAAATAAATCTTGATTACCTAAACTTCAATCCTTTTTATTATTTTGAATTCCATATCCATATTAGGAATCAAATGATTAAAACCGACATCAACCGTAATGAGTTGTGCTACGCTCAACCGAAAAACCTATCTATTATATGATATCAATTTAACAATAAATGACATAATATGATATACTTTGTTTGTTTCTTTTTATAAATTTTGATGTTGTCAAGATTTCTCACTTATCTTTCATCCACCTGCAATCTAACCTCACTCGATCTGGATTTTGACATATGCCAAATTCACATACAATCTAACCGTGCTGCATCAAGATTTTGAACTTGTCCTCGATATCAACATCGATCCACCTAACATCGCATACCCCCTAATCAAAATCAACATATATCCTAGATTGCCTCAATCTCCAACATTTTTTTTTCCTTACCGACCATAATCTTTCTGCTTGTTTGACCGCCGTAAAGGCTCAATCCCCAATCTAACCTGGATATTTTGAAACCCCAATAACATTTATAAAGGTCAGCGATGCGTTTTTTTTTTTTTTTAATATGTTTTTACAAAGAAGTTTGAGGTGAATGGTATTAGAATTAGAATCTATTAATTTTTCCATTTTGATAAACAACATCAATCATTAATAACCCAATTAGTCATTATTTTATTACCGGAGAATAAACATGACATAACTCTAGTTCTTTATCCGTCTCATTAAAACATTTTTCATCCCAACCAATCAACCAAACCAACCCACATTAATTACTCATCAAAACCTTATAACACAATTACATATATATATATATATATATATATATATATATATATATATATATATATATATATATATATATATATATATATATATATATATATATAGGGACTGATTCATGCGAGAACTCTTATTTCTGCGAGAACTGCGAGAACTCTTAAAAAAAGTGTCAATTTGTAATTATGTCGATTGACATGTAAAAACTATTGAATGTTAAAAATCTAGTAAAAATATAAATGAAAAATTTAAAAAAATTGTATAAAATCACGCGTATTTAGAATTGTTCACATGTGAACATTTTTTTTTGCAAAAATGAGTTCATATATGAACGACAATTTTTTACACCATTTTATATGATTTTTTTTAGTTTTTTACGTTTATATTTACTTGATTATTAATCTGCAAAAGAGTTTGCATGTGAATGAACAAAGTGAAACGTGATTTAACACTTTTTGTGAGAGTTCTCGCAAAAACAGGAGTTCTCGCATGAACTATTCACTATATATATATTCACTTATAGATAAGTAACTCATACACACTTTTTTCAATTCGATTTCAATAAACTAACCCTAAATAATTCATTTCTCCGCCTGTGGTCTTCCATGATTCCCCGCCTACCTCTTAATTAGATTGCGGTTCAGTAATAAGTTCAGGGTTGGGCTCAAAAGTATTGCTTAAAAACAATATGTGACTTAGAATAAGCTTCATGTCCTTGATTTAAGGATGACTTCCACTCAAACGTTACATTGTCGAGATTTAGACATCTATCTTCCATTATCCTACAATCTAATCTAGCTCGACCTAGATTTTGGCAGTTTCCATTGATTTACATTTAATATAACATTGCTCCATCTAGATTTTGAAACTTGTCATCGATATCGTCCCTTTAGCATCGCATCTCCCTTAAATCAAAGTTCAACATGTATAACCAATTTTCTCGATTTCCGATAAGGTTAATCTCCATTGGTTCATCTTTTTTTTTTTACCGACCACCTTTCTACTTCCATCCACTTACAATCTACCATTACTAGATCAAGATTTTGACAATTCCCGGATTTTGAAACTTATCATCGATAACAACCTCGATCCACCTAACATCACATCTCCTTCTAATCAATGATCAACACGTATGATCGATTGCCTCAATTTATGATACCCTTGACATCAATCCGTTCTTCTTTCTTTGTTACATACGACCATCTTTCTGCTTATTTGACCACCGTAAAAGCTCAAATCCCGACCACAATCTTCTCTAATTCCGATAAAATTTTCAAGGTCATACTCTTTGTATAACTTTTCTATGTAGAAGTTTGAGGTGTATCATCACATCATGATCTATAAATTTTTCCATTTTGATGAACAACAACAACAATCATGAATAACCAAATTACTCATTATTTTAATATTTTGATATTGAGAAATACACATGGCACACCTATAGAGTTCTTTCATTCTGCCTCATCAAAACCACATTTCTCATCCCAATCAATCACCCAAACCAAATTAATTACTCATAAAAACATTATAATACAATTACAATTATACATACAGATGTATATACGTATAGGTAAGTAAACTCATCATACACACAATTTCAATAAACCAACCCTAAATTAACAATTTCACCTCTCCGCCGGTGATTATGGCGGTTTCCGAGGAGGAATCATCGTCGGCGAGTGGAAACAACTCGCGATCACCGTCATCTCACCCTCACTATCTCGCTAAATGTGTTCTTAAAGGAAGCGCTGTTCTACAAGTCGTCTACGGTCATATCCGATCCCCTTCGTCTTTCGACATCGTTTTCGGAAAGGTTTATACTCAATTTCATGTTATTTTAACTGTTTGTATATAGTTTTTATGTTCAATTTGTGGAATTTAAGCAAAAGTTGGAAATTAGGATTAGTTATAAGTGCTATGTTTGATGCAGGAAACGTCGTTAGAGTTAGTTATAATAGATGATAAAGGAGTTCTGCAGACAATATGTGAGCAGCCTGTATTCGGAACGATTAAAGATATTGCTATTCTTCCGCGGAATAAGCGGTTTTGTGGAGGAAACTCTCAGGTATTTATTTACAGTTTGTTTTGATTTGTTAGACGTTATTATTATAGTTTATGCAATGTCGTTTGAAGTGTAAAGTTGTGACTTTGTATGGTGTTATAGGTAGAAGGAAATGATCTTTTGCTTGTTACTTCGGATTCTGGAAAGCTTTCAGTTCTGGCGTTTTCAAATGAAATGCATAGGTTTTTTTTCTTCTTTTCGTTTGAGTTTTCTTTCATGGAATTCTTTAATGTTTACAAAAGTTTTATTGATCATTTTTTTGTTCACTCGTTTTCTGATTAGGTTCCTCCCTTTGAAACATATTCAACTATCTAGCTCTCCTGGAAACCTAAGGCATCATGTCGGAAGAATGTTGGCTGTTGATTCCAAGTAAGTTGCTATTTTGGCTAATTTGGTTTGGCTGTATTATAACTGTTTTGATTTTCGATTTTCAGTGGCTGTTTCATTGCCACTAGTGCATATGAGGACCGTCTGGCTCTGTTTTCAGTTTCTAGTTCCGGTGGTGCCGATGTCATCAATAAGGTTAAATTGCTTCTATTATTGTAGAATCTTAACGTCAAATTGGTCAAATCAGTTACATTTTGGAAAAGAAGAATATGCATTGCACCCACTGTGAATTAAGATTTAAGATGCCTTTTTATTTTTTGGCTACAGGAAATATTTTGTCCTCCTGACAATGAAAATAATACTAGTACAAGCTCCGGGATTTCTGGTATACATGGTACTATATGGAGCATGTGCTTTATCTCGAAAGATATGAGTCAACCAAGTAAAGAGGATTACCCTGTGTTAGCCATTATACTAAATAGGTATGATACTTCATTGCACCCATATGTAAACTTGTAAACTGGATGGAGATATTCAGTTGGTGTTTGGTTTTGCGTTTTTTAATTGATTATCTACTCGATACTTATTGCGGCTTTCTTAGTGTTTGGACAAAAATATTGTGCTTTTGGTTATCTTATGATTATTTGGGGATCAAACGATAAGTTTTGGATAGGTAGCTTCATGCAAACTCCAGGAAAATTGATTTTTTAAGGGTAAAATAAAATTACCTATTTACTTTATAGACTTTTACCTCGATATGTATTTATTTTTCATCTTCACAAAACATCTTTTATGGTCATTTTATCTGTCAATTCCGTAGAAAACCCAAATTTATCAGACACTCAGACATTATTAATAGATTATTACTACTTCTTGTAGCAAAAGCGCATCCAAACATTATTTTCTGCAGCCTGTTTTTTTGTACAGCTGGTTATTTCAATTTGATTATCAAGTATCACATAATAATTGGAAAACACACATCCAGACACCCTCTCAATTCCATATTGGCTACATTAAATCCCCCCTTGACCACAAATCATACTCGGGATTTAGGTTATATTTGCTTTTGATTTTGCAGAAAGGGATCACTCCTTAATGAGCTTTTGTTATTAGAGTGGAAAACTGGGGACAATTCTGTCCACGTACTGTCTCAATATGCTGAGCTTGGGCCATTAGCACATGATGTAGCCGAAGTTCCCAATTCTTATGGATTTGCTTTACTCTTCAGAGTTAGTGATGTGCTTCTAATGGATCTTAGGGACCCTCACAATCCTTTCTGTGTATATAGAACAAGCCTGAACTTTTTATACTCAGTGGTGAATGATCATATTTCTATTGAGGATTCATGTAGGACGAATGATGTTGATGAAGAAGGTAATATATGCAATGTTGCTGCATCTGCTCTATTGGAACTAAAAGACATAATTAAAGATGATGATCCCATGAATATAGATGATGATAATGCTTATTTATCAACGCCAACATCCACCCGTGTGTGCTCATGGTGTTGGCAATCAGGAAATGTTGAAAACCCGAGAATGATCTTTTGCCTGGAAACCGGGGAGCTTTTTATGATCGAAATTTCTTCCGAGTCGAATGGTTATAAAGTCAACCTCTCTGAATGTCTCTATAAAGGTTTACCATTTAAAGAGCTTTTATGGGCCGAAAATGGACATGTGATTGCACTTGCGGAAATGGGTGATGGGACGGTCCTTAAGTTTGAAGACGGAAAGCTAAATTACAAAAGCGCGGTTCAAAATATTTCTCCAATCTTGGATATGTCACTTGTGGATTACCATGATGAGAAACAGGAACAAATGTTTGCTTGTTGTGGGATGGCATCCGAAGGATCTTTAAGGGTTATCCGAAATGGTATAAGTTTAGAGAAACTATTGAAAACGGCCCCTGTTTATCAAGGGATCACGGGTACTTGGGCAGTTAAAATGAAATTACTCGATTGTTACCACTCATTTCTTGTGCTATCGTTTGTAGAAGAAACACGGGTGCTTTCCGTTGGTGTAAGTTTTACTGATGTAACCGATTCGGTTGGCTTCTTTCCTGATGTATGCACTCTTGCATGCGGTTTAATTGGTGACGGCTTGTTGGTTCAGATCCACCAGACCGCGGTTCTACTTACTTTACCAACGGTGGCTGCTCACCCTGATGGCATCCCTTTCGCATCTCCAAATTGCACATCTTGGTGCCCTGGTAACACAACCATTAGTCTCGGGGCCATAGGGCATAAATTTATAGTTGTAGCAACTTCAAATCCGTGTTACTTATTTATCTCGGGGTAAGACAAGCAGATTATCAATATGAAGTCTATCAAATGCAAAATGTCAGATTGGAGTATGAATTGTCCTGCATTTCCATTCCTCACACACCCATTCAAGAAGACCAGTTCCACTCCTATAACATTGATTCTTCAAATGGAGTCGAGATTGGAGATACATTTGTCATTGGGACACATAGGCCTTCGGTGGAGGTTCTATCTTTTAAATCTAATCAGAGCATAAAAGCTCTTGCTATAGGAGCCATTTCTTTAGTAAACAGCATTGGAGATACCATAAGTGGCTCTGTACCTCAAGATGTAAGGCTTGTTAAAGTTGATCGACTTTATATCCTTTCAGGGCTAAGGAATGGTATGCTACTAAGATTTGAGTGGCCATCTGTCTGTTTAAATTCATCAGTAGAGTCTCCAAAGTTGCAAGCATATGTTAATTTAGTTAACTTAAATCATTCGTCCATTGTATCTGAGGTGACAAAGGACAACTATCCGGTTAATCTTCAGTTGATTTCAAGGCAGAATTGGTATCACTCCTGCGTTTTTTGGTTCCACTGAGTGATTTCCCTGATGCTGATATAATTGCTCTCAGTGATAGGCCCTGGTTATTACAAACTGCGAGGCACAGCCTTTCATACACTTCTATCTCCTTCCAAGCATCCACACATGCAACTCCTGTATGTTCAAGCGAATGCCCCAATGGAATATTATTTGTCACGGAAAATAGTCTCCATTTGGTAAGATTGTTGTACCAATTTATTGGATTAAATGAGTGTTTGAATATGTTATTTGAAGTGATTAAGTGATATTAAATAGTTAGAATCTAATAATTACCTGAAGAAATAGTGTTTTTTGTATGTGCTTGTGCTGTCTAAAATTTTATAATCTGATGTTTGAGTGTCTAGAAATGTCTGATTATTTGTGAAGGACATATTTGTGAAAATAAGGGACACGTTTTGTGAAAAGGGGTTATTAGTCTCACAAATATGGTTAAACGAAAGGGTATATTTTCACCATTTAATCAGGTTTGTTGCAGCTGATATGAAATTGATTAACAGAATGCTTATATCCAAACATTAGAAACTGATGATTGTGACTTGAGATAATTAGTTCCAGATTGCATGTCCCAAACCACCTCTTAAAAAAATTTGTATCATATTATGAGTATGCTATTGTACAAAATTTCTTTCATATTCTTATGAATTACCTGCCCTCTCCTAAAAAGTAAAAAATCATTCGATGTTTTCATGTTGTACCAATAAGGCTTGATTGAATTATATTATTAATATAAAAAAAATTATATTAAAATATTTATGATGGTGTAGTTGGAGATGGTTCACAGCAAAAGGATAAATGCCCAGAAATTCCATCTTGGAGGCACGCCACGAAAGGTTTTATATCATGCTGAAAGCAGATTGCTGCTAGTTTTGAGAACCGATCTGAGTGATGATTCATGCTCATCGGATATTTGTTGTGTTGACCCACAGAGTGGTTCAATTTTATCATGTTTTAAATTTGATCCTGGAGAAATAGGCAAGTGCATGGACTTAATAAAGGCGGGGAATGAACAAGTACTGGTGGTGGGTACCAGTCTCTCTTCTGGTCCTGCTATAATGCCCACTGGTGAAGCTGAAAGGTTTATATTCTTTTTCGTACCTATATCTTTGTGATCAATTTGACCCATTTACTTATGAGTTGAAAGTCACCCCAAGCTCCTTAGTCTATTTTTAATACATCAACCTCCTAAGTCGTTTTATTGAAAGATATAGATTGTTCTTGTAATAATAATGTCTTTGTATTTAATTATTCATGATTAATTATCTGTGATGAATGTTCAAAAATTGTTACGGTTTAACCCAACATCGTAACCTGACCCGTTCTAAAAAATGATATTTCACCTGAGCTCGTTTTTCCCAACCTGCCGTCCTGGTAACTATACCATAAATGATACTTCTAATGCTTTTTATTCAGCTTCCTGCTACTGATTCTTCTAGTTTTGTTGTTAATTACATGTTTCTACTTTCAGATAAATTGCAAAGATTGTCATAACTATGAGCAGATCGATATGTATGGCTTCAGTTAACTCCAAATTAGATCCTCCTTATCTAAAATTTTCGAAATCTTTTGTGTTGGGGTGTGGAGTCTAGTAAGAACCACTTCAAATTAGAGCCTCCAAATCTGATTTGTTCAAATAATCAAGTTTTATTCTTGCCAAACAAAGTATACTGTTGCTACAAGAATAAGTCGGTTAATACTGCCCATAGTGTCTTCCCTCTAGCATCTATATATACTGTCTGATATTGTGACACTTTCACACATTACACTTAGTCATACTGGCGTACTACATATGTATGCATGTCAATAATAATATATACCTGTTTATAATTGTTTGTGGCTTTAATTATTGTCAACAGTACAAGGGGAAGATTGATTGTCCTCTGCCTTGAGCACAAACAGAACTCAGATAGTGGTTCAATGACTTTTATTCAAAATCGGCTCATCTTCCCAGCGAACATCCCCTGTGAAATTAGTGGTTATGGGAACCGAACAACTCTCAGGTAGTAGTCTTTGCAGTAGCCCTGATGATAGTAGTTCTGATGGGATAAAACTTGAAGAAACAGAGGCATGGAACTTACGGTTAGCTTATTCAACTAATATGCGTGGGATAGTACTTGCCATCTGTCCTTATCTCGATTGCTATTTCTTGGCCTCTGCTGGCAGTGCTGTAAGTTTCTTTTGTTTTATGATTTCTAGAGGTGGCAAGGTGGGCAGTTTGGGTTCCGGGTCAAAATGGTTTCAGGTTGAACATGTCATTTTCTACTCGGTGGGGTCAGGTTGACTAAAACAACGTGACCCGTTCCCCTTATCGGAGGTTGTATGCAGTAAACTATTTTCAACCTGATCGACACGTTAAAACCATTAGACTCATTCCCCTTATATGCTGTATTTTTATTTGAACCTTTTGAGATAAAATATTACCTAAATCAACTCTTTAATAAATAATGGGTCCAAAATGCCACCCTTTTGTGGGTGACCCAGTTATTGATATGATGTCTGTGGATATGAGTTATTTAATTATGCTTGTCATTTGTTCTTCCTAGTTTTACGTCTGCGGCTTTCAGAATGATAGTTCGCTAAGGGTTAAAAGATTGGCTGTTGGAAGGACACGATTTATGATCATGACTTTGACCACCCACTTCACTACTATTGCTGTCGGTGATTGTCGTGATGGCATTCTTTTCTATGCATATTATGAGGTTGTCAGTCAGTATCAGTTTTTTTTAATTTGAGTTATCTTGTGATTCCATATTCTTTTATGTGATGGATTAAGCATAGCTATGTGATATTAAAAATGACCTTTTATTACAGGATGCTAAAAAGGTGGAGCAACTATACAGTGATCCTGTGCAGAGGTTGGTTGCTGATTGCCTTCTTATGAATATTGATACAGCCGTTGTTTCAGATCGTAAGGGGAGCATTGCAGTCTTGTCCTCTTCACATCACTCAGGAGGTGAGCTTTCTATGCACTTCGTATATTGTACTATAAGTGGTGATTTCGACCCCCCTATGGATGGGTTATTTCGTGTTATGTTTTTCTTGAGCGGCTAAAAAACATTGCTTTAAAGGAAAGGTCAAAAATCAAAATGGGTCTAAACTCTAAAGTCATCCAAAAAGTGTGTTTATAGAACCTTCAAAATCGATGTATTTAAAATATTAGATTCTTGCTGTAAAATGATTTAGTTTTTGTAATCATATTTGACACACTAGTGACCAATTATATGAGAGATGTTAAAAAATTGAACGAAATGTGTTGTGGGTCAACTTGACCCAGCTCAACCTTTTTTAACTCGCAGAAATACCCGTTTTGACTTGTTACTGGATTTCGTTACTGTTGTAGTTCCACATTGGCACATTTTTTCAAGCTGAATCTATTTGCATGTTAAATACTTAATTTTGTCCTAATCAATATATATCGTTTTTATGTATTTGGACGTTTTTATAATATTATACAGAAAATGCAAGTCCAGAACACAACTTAAAGGTTTGTTCTTCCTTCTATATGGGTGAGATCGCAATGAGCATCAGAAAGGCAAGTTTGTTATTCCCTGTTCATATTTTAAAACTCTTTGCACTTAGAAGTTTATGCTCTACTTTCCTGACATTGTACTTTCCTTCTATTTCAATGAAGCCGCAGTTATAGCAAAAAGATATAGAGATATGCGATAAAATGTTGACTAAGAATTGTTTTTTTGTGAACATAATCTTGGAATTAAAATGCCTATCATCGTTATCTTCCGAACCTTCATCCATGTTTATTAGAAACAAGAGGGCCATTTAGGCTTATATTTGATGAAAAAGTTTTAAGGGAACGTTTGAAAGAGAGGAATACTTACAAAATGTTTATAATGTATTGAAATGTTTAATCTTTTCTTGATTACAAATGTTTGACCCTAACACGAATTTATACCAGTCAATGGAGACTTTTAGACATAAGATAGCTTCCATGGATATTTATTTGCAACTCTATATGCTCAAAAAAGCAACACTACTGTTTGTAAGAATAAGCAATTTTGGGAACATTATGAAATGATTTTTTTTTTCTTTTTCATTTCACAACTTTCTAAAATATATTATTCTTTCAAACTATAATGTTCTCTTCCTAAAATATATTATTCTTTCAAACTATAATGTCTTGTCAATTGTTTTGTGTAGGGTTCATTTTCATACAAACTTATGGCTGATGATGAAATGCGGGACTGCGACATTGCTAGTTCAATTATGGATTTATCACACAGTAGTATTGTGGCAAGCACGTTGTTAGGAAGCAATATTATCTTTGTTCCTATATCTAGGTATGGATTTTATATGTACTCTGTTCTAGTAATAATATTATTGTTTAAATTGAAGTAAATATACTACACTTCTTAGTGATTATAAAAATTTATAGTGGACATGCTCGCTGTATTAGTCATATTGAATTGATAGTACATATATAGGTCTTCGAAGGAGTAGCTTAACTTTAACTACTTTTTCTCATATTATAACATTAGCCAAGTTTAATCGCTGTAATTACTTGATTTCAATTATTCGGTAATTACTTTCTAATCTGAATGAAATCTTTCAGGGATGAATACAATCTTTTAGAAGATATACAATCTAGGATTGCAGTTCACCCGTTGACAGCTCCTATTCTCGGGAATGATCATAACGAGTTTCGCAGCCGTCAAAGTTCGGTAAGAGAAATACGCAATTTTAATGATTGCAATATCTATTGATTGTTTATAAAATTACAAGTAGTTACAATAAGTTTGTTTTCTAGTATTTCACTTTTGGTCATACTTTGCTAGCATGACATCTTGTTTTACAAAGAGGGTTAAAAATACACTTTGAACAAATTTTAACTCCTTTCCTTTTAAGCTATTTATTTTATTTTATTTTTCATGCATTCGACCCGTTAGATAAGACATAACCTGAATAGATACCTCTAATTTTGTGTTTTATGTCTTCAAATTTACAGGCAGGAGTACCTAAGATTCTTGATGGCGACATGTTAGCTCAGTTTTTGGAGCTTACAAATAGCCAACAAGAAGATGTATTGGCTTTACCTCGAACCCCAAGTAACATCTTCACATCACATAGTTCAAAGCCACCGCTCTCACGGGTTAACCTTAATAAGGTCATGGGACTGCTTGAACGGGTTCACTATGCTCTAAACTGAAACCCTTTCCAATTTCCAGACCATCAAGGTTTTGGCAGTAAAAGAGACACTCTTCATGAAATTATAATGGTTCATAAATGTGCCAGTAAGTATGTAAACTCAATAAGTTGACCTGGCACTGGATTTTAGATCAAACAGAACTTGAAGAACTGCCATTTCATGATGCCCCTAGATAAAGTTGGCGTTTAATGTTCCTTTAAACATTTTCCTGGGTATTTAGCATTTTCTCTCCCGTTAAGATGCTATATGCTTAGCTTTTGTTGTATAGAACGTGAACTAGAAAAGTATTTATAATTAGAGTTACATTTAGTTTATAGGTGTTGCCCTTGTTTTTTGAGGCCAAAGATACTTGTATTCTAATGACCGCAAAAAGAGTGTAAATACAGAGGGATTAATTCAGTTTTGAAGTGGGTTTCTCTTCTTTTAGTCCGATGTTCGTTGCATTTCTGATCTATTGCAAGTTTTAGAGCTTTGTTTGATAATATATCTCTTTAGAACATATGAAAATGAACCAAATGATGGATAATAACCTTTTTCAAAAGAGGATGGGTTTTTAGAATGACTCAAGTTCGAATTATGAATTCTTGTTTGACCATAGTTAGTCGGTGTACATCAATTGGTCATTGTATAACTTTTGCCTTGTGTAATTATTTACAACTTATATCAAAAGTGAAGAACCAGTAACTTAGTATCTTCTGAAACCAGTTTTAGGTTTGCCTGCTCCGGTTCCTTTCAAAACAGAATGCGACGAGTTATCTAAATTTTGAAACTTGTAATTAAAAACAATTTTTCCGAAAGGATCCACTCAACATGGCGAAGAATATATCCAAGCCTCCAAGTTTGATTCTTACAACTCTCTTTACGTCTTCTCGTCAGGATCTATACAAGGGATCAAATGCATTATAACCCCTATATGGCATATCGCTACAAAACCATTCATTAGATATCACGATCCACGGCTCCACCATAACAACACATGAGATTTCATTTTCATTGATATTGATTCAAGTGGAACACCAATATGCACTTATGTTCCAAAATAGTACTAATTATGAACGAATAGCTATGGGCCAACCATACAAAATAGCTACGGAAGAAGATATTCTAAAAAAGATGGAACTTATGTACTCAGCTAACGCAACGACAGATGATTTTCCCACATGAACTTAAGCGAAAAACTGTTGGAACTTTCGTCACTGGTTATAAAAATTTTTTCCTTTCATAAAGGGTTGTGATCCTTACACCACCTCATTTATCCATACACCACTAAACATATGATTTTTCTTTTTGCCCCACTCTAACAAAAAAAAATTACACTAATTTTAATGTCTAACTTCACCCCACTAAATTACTATCAATTTATCACTCTTTCTTTAATTTTATTTTAAAATTACTACCTTTATAATAAATTGAAGGGGAAACTTTTTAAATAATACATCCTTCATCGACGCTTCTTAAACTATTATTTAAAATTCAATTTTTTCAAAATATTATGTTGGTATTATGTTGGTAGACGTCTGACGCCGACTCTAAGCGTCCATATTCGAATTTCGTGGACAAAAAAGCGCCCACGTTCCTTAGAAACGTCCACGTGGACTTCCAGCGTCCACGTCCATATTGTTTATTTATTTTTTTATTTATTGTACAATGTAAATATTATAGATAAGACAAGTGTGGGATATTAACATCTTATTCAAAATAACATCCATCAATGTTAAAATGACAAGTGTCATTTTAAAGATATTTAGATATGATGTTTTGGTATATTTATGATACATATATCTCATTTTTATTTAAATATCTTACATTGTTATATCTTCATTTTTGTTAATATTTGGTTTTGTTGCATATTAAGCTATAACACTACTTAGAGAATATGAAACTACTAAATAGCATTGAAATTGAGTTTCAACATTTATGTCCCACTTTGGTGTTGGCTTTATAGTTAACAAGTTAACATTCGATGTTGATCCCTTTTATGTCATGAAAATAATCATATCTCTGTATGAAGTTCTTAATATGAAGAACTAGTTAATAATAATAATAATAATAATAACACGGACATATGAAGTTCCTAAATGACGGGGGTTAGGGGGTAGGGCCCTTGATAGCGGGGCCCAAGGGGTGCAACCACCAGCGAAGGTGAACAGACTCTGAGGTGCCAACGTTGATCCTACGTAGACATTGAGCGTCCACGTTATTTAAATGACCGTCTACGTGGTTTAATAATAGCGTTACATTTATCCTGAGCGTCCACGTTTTTTTTTTGCGTCTACGTTTATGATATTTTTAAAATTATTTGTTTTATGTGATAGAAAACGAATCAAGTTTTTCATATGTATTATTTAAAAAAATTTCCTTAAACTGAAATACACTTTGGGCATAAGACAATGAAGAGACCTTCTACACTATATTGAATACGTCAACCACACTAGCCAATTTTCGCCACACTAGACGAATCAAGATGTATATGATCAAAATTTGAGTTCTTTTTATTTCTTTCAAACATTTGGGTGATAATGTCCAAATGTTTTGGGTTGTAGTCGAGACCTTTTTAATTTCGGCACTGAAATTCGCCAAAAATCACGTTTTGGTTCGTTGGACACTTGTTGATACGTTAATTGATACTATTCATCGGAAAAATTGTACATATCACAATTGAAAATTGGAAGTATAGACAATAGGGTATTTGATGAGCTCGTTAATTTGGTAAAAAGAATGTTTGAACTGGTAAATATGGTTAATTTGGTAAATAGAGAAAATTAAATATGTAACTACTACCTCCCTTTTATAAAAGGGATAAATGTTTGAAAATGTATGAATACGTTAGGCCAAAATATATAGAATGTATCCAAATTTACACTTCTATAGTGTTTATCCAAATTAAAAATACTTTATTGTACGTATGGATTTATTGGATGGCAACAAGAGACCAATATAAATATTCCAATATATGTACCTACTCCTTATTAAGAGTGTACGATGTCGGGTAAATTCACCTCAACCTATGATCGTCCACAAATGTTTGGAAAAAGAAATCGAAGCCACACACTTTAGGCGCATTCGTGGGCCGAGGACGTCATCGGAGGCGGGTATTTGCTCAAGCTATGCTTGATCGGTAAAATGTCCCCAAAAAGGTTGTCGTTGGTGGGAATCGAACTTAGTACCTCTCAACTTTTGTGAAAGTTTTATCCAGTTTAAATTTGCCACCACGACAACTCCAAATGGACAAATTTATTGTATGTATCTAACTTCAAATACCTATATTGGTATGTGTCCGACCAATTAAACTTATCCAAATAGATTACATGGCACATTTGTTTTAAAAGGTAATAAGCGCTCCGAGACGATAAGGGTCAAAACACGCCTCACGTATATATGATTCTTTGTTTCACCAACTACTTGTATGAGTTGCATCAACTCTATATATATGTTTACTAAGAAAATGTATCAAATATACTTAAATATCACATCTACATAACGAAAATACCTAAATACTACACGTATTCGCTTATATACAAAAAGTTTTTACGAAACGGTCTTAAAAGAAGTTTCTTTAAATCCAATTAAATAAGGCTCATAGTGTAAATAAGCTTTCATATCCCCTAAAAGAACAAAGAACACACACTACTCATTTGACGGTTAAGAGTCGATCAGATGTGTCGAATACCATCGCCTCAACTTAAGGCGTCAATGTGGCCATTTCCAAGGAGCTAGGAGCGCCTAGGTGTGCATGCCACCTTAGGTGGCAACGTAAATAGATGTCACGTAAGGTGGAATACATGTAATAATTGTATTTGAATCTTAGATAAATACTATAGAACGTTTTAAAGTTAGATATATACTACTGGAAAAAAAATTAAATACATTTCTGTCACTTTATGAATGAATGTTCGACATTCGCTCGATAAGCAAATAATTAGGTAAAGATGAATAAACGATTATCAATTTTATTAAATAGATAATAAAAAACGACATTACAAAGTCCATATGTGTTTCAATATTTTTTTTGCTAAAAGCTTAAAACTAATTAAATTTATTCAACTAAAAATGAAAAGACATCAAACTCGAGAGGTTAAAGTGTAAAATTTAAAATTAAGAACCTTCTCGTTCGAAACCCGAAGGTAGACGTTTTTCTTCATTAAACATGTTCGAAGCTTCATAGAGTAGTAGTAGTAGTAGTAGTGGTAGTGGTAGTGGTAGTGGTAGTGGTAGTGGTAGTGGTAGTAGTAGTGGTAGTAGTGGTGGTAGTAGTAGTGGTAGTAGTGGTGGTAGTAGTGGTGGTAGTAGTGGTGGTAGTAGTGGTGGTAGTAGTGGTGGTAGTAGTGGTGGTGGTAGTGGTGGTAGTAGTCGTAGTAGTAGTAGTGGTCGTAGTCGTAGTCGTAGTAGTAGTAGTAGTAGTAGTAGTAGTAGTAGTAGTAGTAGTGGTAGTAGTAGTAGTAGTAGTAGTAGTAGTGGTAGTAGTAGTGGTAGTAAGTAGTAGTAAGTAGTAGTAGTGGTAGTAGTGGTAAGTAGTAGTGGTAGTAAGTAGTAGTAAGTAGTAGTAGTGGTAGTAGTGGTAAGTAGTAGTAGTAGTGGTAGTAGTAGTGGTAGTAAGTAGTAGTAAGTAGTGGTAGTGGTGGTAGTAGTGGTAGTGGTAAGTAGTGGTAGTAGTGGTAGTAGTGGTAGTAGTGGTAGTAGTGGTAGTAGTAGTAGTGGTAGTAGTAGTAAGTAGTGGTAGTAGTGGTAGTGGTAGTAGTGGTAGTAGTAGTAGTGGTAGTAGTGGTAGTAGTAGTGGTAGTAGTAGTAGTAGTAGTAGTAGTGGTAGTAGTGGTAGTAGTGGTAGTAGTGGTAGTAGTGGTAGTGGTAGTAGTAGTAGTAGTAGTAGTAGTAGTAGTAGTGGTAGGTAGTAGTGGTAGTAGTAGTAGTAGCAGTAGCAGCAGTAGCAGTAGCAGCAGTAGTAGTAGTAGTAGTAGTAGTAGTAGTGACCATAAGCCTCTGAACTAGTTACTTAGACTCTATTGGTGGAGAAGCGTATCGTTATCAAGCCTATGATAGAATACTTGTCATGACTGAGCTTTGAGCGATTTCACATATATATTACACTTAGATTAGCTTTTTGAGTGATTGAGTGTTATACTTCCCAAATCGTGAGATGTTTAGTTATGCATTTAAATTTTGGCTTGGTAATAATTAAATTCATCTTCGTAAATAAATTTTTTGTAATTTACTTGACTCGTTGGGTATTTTATTTTTATTGAAGATGTTTGTTTTGTTCTAAATTTAACAGTTTACTTGAGGACAAGTAAGATTCAAGTGTGGGGAATTTGATGTGTCTGAAATAATACATATTTTGTAGCCACATTTATCGTATTTAAGCATCATTATCTGCAACTTTTGTTATGATTTGGTATATTTTTAGTTAGAATTGCAGATTAATGTTATATTTGGGCTATGGAGCGAAAAGGAGCTGAAACTGGCTTGAAACGGAGACAAACGAGCAAAAAAACATAAAAGTTGAGAAACAGCCGACGGCTGAGGATATTTAGCCGGCGGCTAAATTGAAGTTTTCGCATAATTGTTCGTTACGTGCCGCGGAAGCAATATTTTAGCCCGTGTGTTTCAGCCGACGGCTGAAGTGAGCCAGCCGACGGCTGAATTGGAGTTTTCAGAATTTATAAATAGGGCTGCTAGGGTTCGGGTTAAACACACTTTATTCCTTATTTTCAACCAGCATTCATCCTGGAAAGCTGCCAGAAGAGTCCTAGAAGCCTTTGATCACGTGGAAGCTTTTGGTTAATCTCTTTTAACCAATTTCTAAGTTAGCAATTGTTTGATTCAACGTTTATGCATTATTTTCTTAACACAATGTTTTGTTTTAAGACCTATTTTGTTATTTGCTTACAATCCAACATGAGCTAAACTCTTTAAGCGATTGCTTGGATTGTTGAACCTGGATTTATGTTTTAATCAAGTTTATGTTTGAACTTATTGATTTTTCCATTATTATTTACGTTTAATCGCGATCCATGTTTATTCAATGTTATTAAATTTACTACTTAGCGTGATTGATAGATCTATAACATAACTAGCGTTCTTATATGATTTATTAGTTATTTGCAATTATATGATTTATTAGATAATTGTAGCTTGATACTTAATTGAGATAGGCTAAGAGATTAGTAATTTAATAAATTGAATGAACCTGACAATTATATCAAATCTGAATAATTGAGACTTTTGTTAATTCGTAGTCGACAGATTAAATTGTAAATAATAGTGAACTTAAAGCATAATTTAGAGTGGATAAATCTAAGATAGCTCTTGATGTACGAATAGTCGTATGATCTTTCTCTAAAATTGTAGGATTAGATAACTCTAGCGGGAAATCTAGTTATCATAGGAATCACAGTTAAATCAATCAAACATATTCTTGTTAATCATAATCCAGGTGAAACGTAATTCCAAGTAATCGTTGCTTTTAAATCTGATTAATTCTCAAATACTTTTCGAAACAGTTTTTCATCCGCAATCCATTTAGTTAATTAAATTGCTATTTATTTTAGTTATTTGTTTTCTGAAATATGTTCTCACAGAACTAAAACATCCCCCATATTTAGTTGCTTTAATTAGTTTAATTATATAATTTGAGATAACGGATATAAATACACGTTCCCTGAGTTCGATCCGGACTTACTAATTCTATATTTGCGTACGATCAGGTACACTGCCTGTATTGTGTGTTAATATACATTGGTATAATCCTTTTCTAAACTTTAAATAATTTTATGTTATAAAATACACATCAAGTTTTTGGCGCCGCTGCCGGGGAACGGTAGCTATTTTTATTCGTAATTTTGAATTTGTAATTATTCGATCCTTTTGGAAAGATTTATCTTTCTGGAAGTTGCATTCTTTTTGTATTACGTGATAATTGTTAATTGGACTAATCGGATTTTTGAAGTTACAATTTTTCAGGAAATTTACACCCAGCACTTTTTAACCGTCGGCTGAACCAAAACAGCCGCCGGCTGATTTCCAGCCGCCGGCTGAATTTAGCCAGCCGCCGGCTGATTAGCAGCTGTTTGTTTATTTTTCGTTTTATTGTAATTTTAATATTCGGTTTGTTTGATTTTCAGTTATCATGGGCTACTGACATATTTTCTTCTGTTCTATTAGGTTTTGCATGACCCGGAGTTCAAATCCAAATCTTGTAGAGCCTTTCGAAGATCCGGAGAAAGCTTTTAGAATTCGACGCAGACTGTTTTCCCCAAAAGCTCAACCACTCACCAGTTTTAAGATTCACCAAAACGAGAGTTTCACTTCAGATTTTATGCCATCTTCTGACGAGGAATACAACCAGTTTTCTGATCAAGAGGACGAGAAACCACTCCCTAATTCACCAGCCACCCTATCAGATTCCGATTCAACTGAAGAATCAGAGCACGAAATGGCAGTCAACATCGATGAGATCACTTTGGAGGAGTACTATGCTCTTACCCCGAATGTTGCAACAGACATTCCCAACCCTGCTGTCACTCGAGGAGCAGACTTCCAGCTTAAGGGCCAGTTTCTCAAAGAACTTCGAGAGAACCCTTTTAATGGAGATGAGAATGAAGATGCTAATGTTCATGTGGAAAAGGTCATCGAGATTGCTGATGCTTACACTATTCCTGGTGTGACAAAGGAGGCTGTTATGTTACGGGTGTTTCCGATGACACTCAAAGGAAATGCAAAACGGTGGATTGGGAACGAACCGGCCAATTCCATCACTACTTGGGCCGATCTGAGGGCCAAGTTTTTGAAGAACTACTGTCCCCCTTCAAAAACCTCTAAGATGATTGATGACATCAGGAACTTCACACAGGATATTGGTGAGTCACTTTATCAAGCATGGGAGCGTTACAAAGACATGTTACACAAATGCCCCCAACATGATCTCAACACTCAGCAAGTCATCAAGACATTTTACAAGGGGGTTGATCGTCAAACTCGTAACGAGTTAGACTCTGAAGGCAAAATTCCACGGAAAATCCCGGCTGATGCTTGGAGTGCTATTGAAAAATCTGCTAAACACTCCAAACTATGGGAAGACGGTGGTAAGGGACGAAGGCAAATGGCTGATAACAGCGACGGTCTCGCTGCTATAACTAACAAACTGGATGCTATGGGAAGAGACATCAAGCGCGTCAACGAGAAAGTTCATGCTATTCAAGTTGGTTGCGAAATTTGCAACGGATACCATCTAGCCAAGGATTGCCCTAGGAAAGATGAGGAAGAAGCCACTGAAGAGGTAATGTATGGAGATTACCAAGGAGGAGACATGAATAACAACAACTATCGCCAAGGAGGAGACAACAATGGTTATCGCAAGCCCTACAACAACAATCAGGGAAATCCAAATGGGCAGAAACCATACCGGCAAGGACCACCTGGGTTCTATGCTAAAGAAGCTCCTAAGGCGCCGTTTCCACCAAAGGACGATTTGCATGAACTGATGAAACAACTCATGACAACTAATAATCAGTTTATGCAAACCACGATCAAGCGAATGGATGACACTGATTCCATCATCCGTAATCAAAGCGCTTCGATCAAGCAACTCGAAGGGACCATGGGACAACTAGCGAAAGTAGTGCAAGAGAGATTTCCGGGACAACTACCAAGCTTCACGGAAACGAATCCTCGAGATCATGTCAAAGCAGTTACCACCCGAAGTGGTAAAACTCTCAATTCTTCTTTTACAGGTGTTACTAACAATATTTCTTCTGATTTTGCACAGGTTAACAAAGAAGACGGACAAGAGAACGCAGACAAACCGCTGAATTCTGCTACTGCTTTCCCAAAACCAACCGGCGGCTGAAAGCCAACCGGCGGCTGGGGTTTTCCAGCCGACGGCTGACATGCTGATTTCGAAGAAAAATCCTCCAGCTGCTACTACGAAGCCGAAAATCACACCGGTGACTAAGGACTTCACACCTGCTGTTCCATATCCTGATGCTCTGAAGAAAGACAAAGATGCTGTCACTTATCACAAATTTCTGGAGAACATGAAACAGCTTCACATTAATATTCCGTTTATTGAGGCAATTGCTCAAATGCCGAAATATGCGAAGTATTTGAAGGATCTTGTGACAAATAAGAGTAAGCTGGAAGACGCTTCCAAGGTCACCATGAATGCCCGTTGTTCCGCACTGATGCAAAACAAGTTGCCTCCGAAATTAAGCGATCCAGGCGCTATTTCTCTTCCTTGTTTAATTGGCAATTTAACTGTGAACAATGCATTAGCTGATCTAGGAGCAAGTATTTCTTTGATGCCATATTCCATGTATGTGCATTGAATTAGCTGACCGCTCTGTTCAATATCCTAGGGGAGTTGTTGAAAATGTTCTTGTTAAAGTTGATAAATTTGTGTTCCCCTGTGATTTTGTCATTCTTGATATGGTAGAGGACCCTAGAGTACCGATTATCCTAGGACGTCCATTTTTAGCTACTTCTCACTCACTTATTGATGTCTTTAACCGTAGAATCACCATGCAAGTAGGGGATGAGAAAGTCGTTTTTAATGTTAATGATTCAATGGAATATCCTTCTGCAGTAGATGATACTTGTTATTATTTAAATGCATATGACATTTCCGATGATGAGTTTGTGCAGATGTTACTGGAGGATGATCAGACTGATTCATTCATTAATGCGGGCTGGAGCGGAGATTTTGACTCTGCAAAGGAGTTAGCTGAGTTTGATATGCTACTGGAGGAAGTCAAGTCTACACTGACCACCGAAAATCAGGAAACAAACGAAGAAAAGCCACCAGCAAAATCCAGCCGGCGGCTAAAAAGTTGCCAGCCGGCGGCTA
>CAJVGC010000589.1:24612649-24744537 GCA_910822075.1 Senecio squalidus
ATTTTAATTGAGTCACTCATCAATATATTGTGGTTTTTATATTTAACAATTATATATTTGCATTCAGAAGAACAGAGTTTAGAATTTACCTCGGCCATAAGAGATGGATTGTCAGAAGTTGGTGATGGTGATTCAATAGCCATTAGAGCATCCTCTTGAGGTGCTCCTTGATCATCATCATTCCAGTCATATCCAAGTATATTGTTGCCAATTTCAGTAATTCCAACATCAGTATAAACGAGCTCCGTAGAAACTAAGTCATCCGTAGGAACTAATTCCTCCATACAAATAATGTCCGTATCATCCATTACTACGGCGATGCATGCATGGTGAACAGTAGGAATGTTGTCTAAGTGAAATTGCTCTTCAGAGATTAGTGCTCTATTTTGACTTGTTTCTTCAGCTAAGTCACTCCAATCATATCCAAAGATGTCTTGCGACATAAGTGCACTCTGATTTGTGTCTTGAGTGGATCGTGGATTGTTGGTTCTTGACTTGTTTGGACATTCCCTAGCAAAGTGACCTAATTCGTTGCATTCATAGCACTTCACCTTGCTTTTGTCGAAAGTGATTCGCTCGTTGTTTCGTGGATTGAATCGTCTTCCTGTCCTATTTAGAAATCTTCTTGCTCGTAGTGCCAACATAGCAGATTGCCACTTTAGATCAATTTCATCACAGTCATCCTGATGCATCTGTTTTACGTCTTCACATGTGAGACTTGAACACTTAGATATGAATGCGTCGAATGAAATTTCTTCGTTGACATCATGTTTTGGTCCTAGAGATGTCGTAGCCAGTGCAGTATTGACATTATTAGTACTAGGGCTGCTATTTGCAGATTTTTCTGCTTCCACTTCTGCCTCAAAGACTCTTAAGTCATTGTAAAGTTCATCTAGTTCCAGTTCCTCTAAGGTGTCTCCTTGTCTGTAGGAGACAGTGTATACTTTCCATTCCTTGCCTAGAGCTCTTATGAACTTTCTGTTTAGATCATCTTTATCGTACTTAATGCCTGCGCTGATCATCTCTCCAACGAGCTTTTTGTATCGATCAAACGTTTGTGTTATTCGTTCGCCATTCATGGAGTTGAAGTTCTCGTATTCCTGTTTAAGAAGAGCTTTCTTGTTCTTCTTTGTATTCTTTGTGCCGCTGAATCTTTTCTCCAAAGCTTCCCATAGCGATTTTGCATCTTGGTATTCTTCAAATTGTGATAGATAGTCGTTAGGAATAGAAATTAAAAGAATACTCAGAGCCTTGATTTCGGTTTGTTTTTCTCTTCGTTCAAGATCAGACAAAGGTGGTCGAGCAGCAAGTCCAGGTTCTCCATCAGCTCCATGGGGAGTAGGTCTTTTGTTACCATTAATGATCACATCCCAGACTGTATAGTCAGAAAGTAGAATGTGTTACTTGATTCGTAACTTCCATAAGTCGAATTCGTTGCTGTTTAGAATAGGAACTTTGCCGATTGTGATTTCAGTCATGATGGTAATGTTGATTCTTCGTTTATGAGGATTATAAACTTGTTGATCAATGGATCTAAAGCACCTCCTGTGCTCTGATACCACTTGTCAGGATCGTATTAGTTAACTTAAACTAATAGATTTGCCTTCGTTAAGATCGTGATCTATTGAAGAAGTTCAGCAGCGGATGAACACTTCAATATTACAAGTTGTCGAACAATAAAATATGAATACGAATGAACAAATATTATTGTCGAATTATAAGCCTCAATTGCATTAATTAAGATATCAATACAACGTGTTTCTATTAATACAAGGATCTATCTATTTATAGACCTTGAGGCCGACCTAGATAAACTAGGAAACATCTTCTATCCTTATCTAAATATATCGTTATCTAGAAATAAGGAAACTCTATCTAATTAACAAAAAGAAACATAATCTAATTATAATTCTATAACTTAGATTATACTTGCACGGCAAGTTGGTCTTCCGTAGCAACTTGACTTCTTCCGTAGCAGTTTGACTTTACCCGTAGTAACTTGATTACTTCCGTAGTAACTTGACCAGCCGTAGTAACTTGTTGGACAGCCGCACTAACTTGTTCTTCCGTAGTAACTCTTAATGTCTTCCGCATTGATAGTTTAGGTTACTATTCTTGTTTGTTAGGCGTATTGTTTATGGTTAAACTATTTTAGCTAAGTTATAACCCAACATATATATATATATATATAAGAGGAATATAAACCAATACTTAAAGTAAAATAAGTAAAATAAGTAAAAACAATATGAAAAAATAATTTATTATATGTGTAAATTTGTATTAGGTTTATTTATTCAATTATAACAAACTTTAAAAAAACAAGTTTTGATATGCATCAAAATATATGTCGTTTAGGGGTTGTGCATTAAATTCACTGTTTTTGGGCATTAAATATTCAAATTTTGATGCACAACGATAAAACTACCCATTTTTTGATGTAAAACAAAACTTCGTTTTTTAAAGTTTGAGATATGGTTAAAATTAACGATAATCAAAAATTTCTACGGTTATATGGAATGACCACTAGGGCTTGCCCAAGTGATTATAGCATGTTGCCTATCTGTGGGAGGTCTCGGGTTCGAGGCTCAAATTACATGCACATATATTTTGATTGATGGGATTGGTGGATATACAAATATATACCAGAGGCTAGAGGGCACCTTCAAATAAACCTGTTTTATATATAATGACACTAATGCAAATACAACGTTACTTTTAACACTTTTCCAAAAAGTTAGACTTTTCTTACACCTTCTTCTTCTCCATACCTACAATTACTTTTTGAATCCATTTTTTTTCATTTTGTCTGCTTCTAAACTTCATTTAGCATCAATAAATTATAATATTTATGAAATTAAAGTGTATATATATATATATATATATATATATATATATATATATATATATATATATATATATATATATATATATATATATATATATATATATATGGACTGATTCATGCGAGAACTCTTATTTCTGTGAGAACTGCGAGAACTCTTAAAAAAAGTGTCAATTAACATATAATTATTTCTATTGACATGTAAAAACTATTGAATGTTAAAAATCTAGTAAAAATGTAAATGAAAAATTAAAAAAATTGTATGAAATCACGCGTATTTAGAATTGTTCAAATGTGAACTTTTTTTTCTTCAAAAAATGAGTTCATATATTAACGAAAAAATTTTACGTTATTTTATATGATTTTTTTTTTAGTTTTTTACGTTTATATTTACTTGATTATTAATCTCCAAAAGAGCTTGCATGTGAATGAAAAAAGTGAAACGTGATTTAACACTTTTTATGAGAGTTCTTGCAGTTCTAGCAAAAAAAAAGTTTTCGCATGAACCATTCAATATATATATATAAAGAAAACGAGAAATGAAAAAAAAAAACAAACGCGAAAACGCGTGTTTCACACGCAACGCCGCCACCATGGCGCCGGCTATGGCGTTGTCGCCCAGCCAGGGTGGGGCCATGGGTGGTCATAACGCGCAAATTTAACGCCCCGCTGCAAGAGCTCTAATGACTTCGTAATACCCCCTGGAATTATTATTAGAAAAACTTCTAATGTTAATACTTAGAGCTTACGCAACGGGGCGTTAAAACCCCATGTTAAAAACACCCATAGCTGCGCCATGGCTGGTCGGACGCGCTATGGCGTCCGCGTTACATACACAATGCTCGTTATCGACGATTTAATTTATTTATTTTTGTAACGGTAAAATGAATAAAAGTTTTTTTTTCTAAAAAGAGCCATTACATAGCCGTTGGATTATAATTTAATTTTTTTTTTTCAAACTCTTCAACCAATTTTATAAATATCTAACCTTAACTACAAAAACATAAACCAAATCATCTTATTTCTCTCAAGAATTCAAATAAATACTACAAAAATGTCGCAACACAACGATTATTCGTCATCCGGTTCCAACTCGTCTTCCTCCCCGGGTTTCGCAAGTTTCCAAACACGACCCGGTGGCTTCACTTCCCTACTCTCTGGAAACACCAACACGCAACCTCCACCCCATCAACAAAGCCAACAGTTTCAATTTTGGCAATGGCAACAACAACAATCATCACAATTACAATCATTCCAACCACCACAAACGCAATCATTCCAACTATCACAAACACAATCATCCCAACCGTCACAATCATTCCAGCCGTCACAATCGTTCCAACCACTACAAGAAGAACCTAGCAGCTCTGGTAAGAGAAAAGGTAAAGGTAAGCAAAAAAAACCGGTCGTGGAAGTCGAAGCCCCACCATCAAAGATTCAGTGGTCACAAGCGCAAGAACGACGTTTGTTGGAGAATTGGGTTCATGTATCTGAGTGTAGGAAAAAAAGGAAACTCACAAAACCTACCAACTTTTTGGTCTCGTGTACTTGATCATTTCAATGAAGGTTTTGCGGAACCGTTCACAAAAAAACAACTAACGGGGAAATGGACGGCTATGAGCAAATCTTTGCGGTCTTTCATAGCATGTCATAACCGTGCCGAACGAGATCGAGCAAGTGGTAAGGGTGACAAAGTTGTTTACACAATGGCGTTAATAATGTACGAAGCCGATATCAGACGCCTATTTCGTCATCATAGTGCGTAGGAGGTTTTGCATAATCACCAAAGTTTCTAAATCCTAAAGCCGTTGACGAAGCGGTAGACTTCAACAAAGACGGTAACGAAGAAGAACCGGAGCTCTTTGGTCATGATGAAATCCCAAGACCTTTAGGGAAGCCACGAGCACCTAAAGCCGCACGATCCTCCTCGTCCTCTGATGTATCTTCAAAGTGTGACGAGTTTAACGACGACGTTGCCAAAGAACTTCGTGAGCTTAGGATCGCTAAAACAATGAAGAACCAAGACAAACGCCTTTTTCGGAAAATGGAATTTCTCCGTATGCCTACACATAATATGGAACCGGAAGATCGGGCGGAAGTTGAGAGGATTAAGGCCGAAATACGCGCCGAATTTGCGGTCGAACGTAACATTTAGGTTTAGGTCGAAATAAGTAGTTTGTTTTTAATTATTGTACACGTCTTTTAATTTTAAGTATTATTGTATCGTCTTTTTATTTTTAATATTAATCTAAGTTTATTTTTATTATTAATATATTTTTATTATTAATAATGTATTAAAAATAATATGATAAAAAGAAAAATATGAAAAATAAGAAAGTTGGTGGGTCTCAGAATTCTGAGTTATGGTTTGGGGTATTTTTGGTGTTATATTATGGTTTAGTTATGCTGACGTGGTCATAACACCGAGTAAAACGGTAATATGACAGGGAGTGCTATCTGAAGTGATGATTACTGAACGGGTTATATTTAGAATATATTATTTATAATAACAAAATATGTCAAATAGTTAAACAACATTATCTTAAACGAATAACAATTTGGGCATTTGTGTGGTAACTTTTAATATAACTACCATCCTTAATAATAGTAATACGTCATTATATATCTAACTAGGGTTTAGGGTTCTAGATACGAAATAATGAGTTCTCAGATGGAGGTGTTAATGCATCGCCTGGTGAAGAATCCGAATCATGCTGAGGAGGCTTGGAAGATGTTGGAGCATAATATCGACACTATTATTTCTAAGCCGATAAAATGTCCTCAACATAAATAGAGTGGGCGGGAATTGAACATCTTCAAAGGTTAAATTCTTTCCATTAATTAACTATATTTTGTAACGTAATTATGAGCTTTCATGTAATCTACTTATGTTTTGTATATCCAGGCTCGCACTTATTATGATCATGCACAAATATGGAGAAAAACTATACTTTCGACTTGTATCAATGACAGTTTCACATTCAAAAAATATATCCGTTTCAGTTGAAGCTTCGCTAGAAGAGTTCAACAAGAAACAAAATGAATTTAGTAAAGCATTGGAAATGATATGGGTATATTAGTAATGTACAAGGTTAATAAGTATATTCCTATAATTCATGAACTCGAGTCTAAGTCATGCAACAAGGATAACATTAGCCACACTAGTAATATCGACATGAAGTTGAAAGATACACTCGTGGAAGTTATTCAGAGAACGAGGGATGGTGAAGTTATAAACATGGTTTTGATGAAAAACATATTGAAAGTAATGTTGATCGTTCAGGGTCGGTCTGTCTACAAGAACTACTTTGAAAAGCCTTTTCTTGATGTGTCAAGTAACTATTTCCGAGGGGAATCTCAGCGGCTGATTGATAGTTGTGATTGTGTTGATTATCTTAAGAAAGCTGTGAACTGTTTGTATGATGGGATTGAGAGTGCATACGATTACTTGGATGGGGAAAGCCTAGTGAAGTTAAAACAAGTGGTGGAAAAGGAAATGATTGAAAACCAGATGACCAGATCATTTAACTCGGGTTTGCTTAAATTGATTGCTGATTATAGATATAATGATTTAACGAGAATGTACAATTTGTTCCGTAAGGTGCCAAATGGACTAACGTTATTAAGAGATGCGATGACTTGCCAGTTTCAGAAAACAAGTGAACAACTGGCCACTAATTCAGAAAGGTCGGGAGATCCAGTGGCCTTTTTCAAGTCCTTATTGCAAGAAAAGAATAAATATTACAAGATCATGTACTTTTCATTCGATAAGTCCTCATTCGGGAAAGAGTGGTCTGAAGATGCAGGGAAAGAGTGGTCTGAAGACAACACATTCAAAAGTCATCTGGATTTATCGTTTGAGTCCATTATTAGTATCAATCTTCAGTCCCTACGATCCATCTCGTTGTTTGTTGATGACAGGTCCGAGGATTTGAGTAGGATGTACAAGTTGTTCGAAAATGTGCCAAAGGGACTAACCTTAATAAGGAATGAGATGATTCGTGAAATTTACGAAACAGGTAAACTAATGGTCAACGATCCAGAAAGGTTAAACGATCACGTGGGCTTTGTACAACGCTTATTGGCCGAAAAAGATAAATATGACAATATGATCTACCTTGCATTCAACAACAACAAGGAATTCAAAAACGCTCTGAATTTTGCGTTTCACGACATAGTTAATATGAATCCTCGGTCCCAATAATTCATCTCGTTGTTTGTAGATGACGAGCTCAGGAAAGGACTGGAATCGGAGTTTTTATTAAATAAGGTGATGAGTCTTTTCGGTTATCTAGAGGAGAAAGATGTATTTTTCACGTATTACCAACGTCAGCTATCCAAAAGGCTTCTTGGGGGGAAAGAGTGGTCTGAAGATGCAGAGAAAAGCTTTATAATGAAGCTAAAAACAGAATGTGGGTATCAATTTACGACAAAGTTGGAAGGTATGTTACGTGACAATGTGACATGAAGATCTCTCGGGACATCATGCAACGGTTCAACGACGATATAAGGTCTGTGTTATTAGCCGATGGACCCCAACTCTTTGTACATGTTATCACAAGTGGGTCTTGGCCCATAGCTCATTTGTGCACCCCTTGCAACCTTCCTTCAGAAATCTTCAACGTGTGTGATAACTTCATGGCATATTATCTTGGGACCCACAATGGACGTAAATTAACATGGCAAACAAACATGGGATCTGTTGGAAAATGTTAATGAAAATATGATATTTTCATCAACTTTGGACCTCTATAAATAATACATATTTAATATTTACGATCAATATTTTATATGTATGCGTAGCCCCTAGAAAGAGCTTCGCAACGATATATGATTCGTCCAAAACGGAGTTAAGGTGAATGAGATATCGACGCCTAAAGATAGATGTTTGGTGCAAATTTGGTTTTGTTTGAAACTTGTCCCACATCGGTGGTGGAGACAAAGTTTGTGTTGTTTATAACCAAGAATTTTGAACACTTGTTCAATTAGCTTGTGACTTATACACACACAAGCTCACGGCCTCGCGCGCAGGGGGTTGCAAATTTTTGGTCCGAAATCTCGAGCATGCGCGGTCCAGTTTTTTGTCATTTAATGCAGTAACTGATTCAAATTCGTTTGAATTAATTGTTGAGCTTATAAAAACCGAGCATCCAGTTTTTGGTCATTTAATGCAGTAACTGATTCAAATTCGTTTGAATTAATTGTTGAGCTTATAAAAACCGAGCATCATTTCAGTTTACATACACCTTTTTCTCCTCTCTTCTTTTACAGCAACCATTTCCGATTGTGATTTCAGGCAAGTATTGCTACTCCGGCAGTTTAGAGTACAAACTGTTTTCGCCATTGTACCCTGGGAAACAAAACGTGTGAATGCACGCGGAATTTGTTTTAAGGGAATCGTGTTTATCACGAGCCTTGGCCGATTACCCGATTACATTTGCTGTTTATCATTTTGTTTAACTTATTGTAATTGTAAACGGTATTCTCTCCTATAGTCTTAAAACAAATTTTTACATTTATAATACCGTTTATAATCAGAAAAGATTCGATTCAAACGAGTTTTGCTTCGATTACTTTTCTAAACGTCAGCCTTCGTTCATCACAAACGAGTTTTGTTTTGAACGTTGCCGTTAAACGATTGCTTCAGAATTCTACGTGCAATCTTCATTTCAAATTGCTATTTGGAACTTGTTTTATAAACAGATTGCATAACAGATTTTGAAATAATCAGTTTTCATTTATATGTAAGCTGACTTTTCATAAACAGATTATTATGTAAGCTGAAAACAGATTATTGGTTATTTGAAATCAGTGAACCAAAAGTTTGAAAAAAAAACAATTTTCTAAAAACAGAACGGGTTTTGAAAAATAACAATAAAACAGATTAATTTTGTTGTTATAAACAGATTATTATTATTGTTATTATCTATTGTTAACAATTGTAAAGCGAGATGTCTAATTCTTTAAATTTGCGAATTTTCAGAATGTCGACTCAACCTCTTGTGACCTCAACCGTGCTCACACCGATTATGACATCCGCGACAACGGTGAGCTCAATAGTGGGAGTACCACTAGTGAACACCGTTGCTAATCACGCGGAAAGACCCGAAAAGTTCTCGGGTTTGCACTTTAAGCGTTGGCAGCAGAAGATGTTCTTCTACTTGACCACGTTGAACCTTGCTAGGTTTTTGACCGAATCCGCTCCCAAACTTAACGAAGGGGAGACCGATGCTCAAGCTGTGAGTGCGGTAGATGCTTGGAAGCATTCGGAATTCTTATGCCGCAACTATGTTTTGAATGGTTTGGTGGATGCGTTGTATAACGTGTATTGCAACTGTAAGACTGCCAAAGAATTATGGGAGTCATTGGATCACAAGTACAAAACTGAAGATGCCGGTGCAAAGAAATTTGTAGTGGCTCGCTTCCTGGACTACAAAATGGTTGATGCGAAAACCGTGATTAGTCAAGTACAAGATCTCCAAGTTCTCTTACACGAGCTCCACTCCGAAGGAATGACGCTTAGTGAGACATTCCAAGT
The DNA here is from genome assembly GCA_910822075.1 of Senecio squalidus. Lineage (NCBI taxonomy): Eukaryota > Viridiplantae > Streptophyta > Magnoliopsida > Asterales > Asteraceae > Senecio > Senecio squalidus. The sequence goes on from CAJVGC010000589.1 coordinate 24,622,030, forward strand.
TGCGGCAATCATTGAGAAGTTACCTCCAAGTTGGGTGGAATTCAAAAACTACCTTAAGCATAAGCGAAAGGAGATTACCGTTGAGGAACTTGTAGTTCGCCTTCGTATCGAAGAGGACAACAAGAAAGCTCTTAAGGGAAGCTACTTGCCAACTTCGGCAAAAGCCAATGTTGTTGAACATGGTCAATCCTCGAGGGGTAACAAAAGCAAGGATGGTGGGAAAGGCAAAGCTAAGGTCGGGAATCTCCGACCTAAAGCTGGGGATATGAAGAAAAGGTCTCAAAAGCCCCAAAAGCCTTACAAGTTTGATGGTGTGTGCTATAACTGTGATCAGCCGGGTCATAGAGCTGCTAGTTGCAAGATGCCAAAACGGGAGAATCCCCGCCAAGCTAATATGGTGAATGAAGACATGGATTTTGCAGCTATGGTGACCGATGTCACTAATATGATCTCCGAAGTCAATTTGGTTGGATCAAACACAAAGGAATGGTGGATTGACACGGGTGCTACCCGTCATGTTTGCTCTGACAAGAACATGTTTACCACCTTCAAGGATGTCGAGACTGGGGAAAAGTTGTTTATGGGCAACTCGGCTACGGCCGATATCAAAGGGGAAGGAAATGTGATACTGAAGATGACCTCGGAGAAGGAGCCCACTTTGAACAATGTGCTCTATGTTCCCGAGATTCGTAAGAATCTTGTGTCGGGTTGGCTTCTCAACAAGTTTGGTTTTGGTTTGGTGTTTGAATCCGATAAGGTCGTGTTGACCAAAAATGGTGTGTATGTTGGTAAGGGATATGCCCTTAATGGCATGTTCAAATTAAGCGTGATATTAATAAGATTGGTTCTACTTCCGCTTACTTGCTTGAGTCTTCTAATATTTGGCATGCACGTCTTGGTCATGTTAACTTTAATTCCATTCGTCGGTTAATTAAATTTAAATGCATACCATCATTCCATATTGATTCAAACTATAAATGTCAAACATGTGTTGAGGCCAAACAAACAAGGTCATCGTTTAAATCGGTTGAAAGAATAACCGAACCCCTTGATATGATTCACACCGACATATGTGACTTAAAATCGGTTCCCACAAGAGGTGGAAATAAATACTTCATCACCTTTATCGATGATAGCACGAAATATTGCTATGTATACTTACTTAAAAGTAAGGATGAAGCCATTGATAAGTTTATTCTTTACAAGAATGAAGTTGAGAATCAACTCAACAAGAAAATCAAGGTTGTTAGAAGTGATAGAGGAGGTGAATATGTGTCACCATTTGCTAACTTTTGTGAGCAACATGGTATTAGACATGAACTCACCGCCCCCTATTCACCTCAACAAAACGGTATCGCCGAAAGAAAGAACCGTACCTTGAAAGAAATGGTTAATGCCATGTTGATAAGTTCTGGACTAAGTCCAAACATGTGGGGGGAAGCTATCTTGTCAGCTTCTTATCTTTTAAATAAGCTTCCTCGAAAGAATAAGGAAGAAACTCCATATGAACTATGGATGGGAAGAAAACCATCATACAAATACCTACGAGTGTGGGGTGCCTAGCTAAAGTATTAGTGCCGGCACCTAAGGCTTTAAAGATAGGGCCCAAAACTGTGGATTGCATATTCATAGGATATGCTCACAATAGTAGTGCCTATCGATTTCTTGTGCATGATTCTAAGAATCCCGATATACACAAGAACACGATAATGGAATCAAGGAGTGCTACATTCTTTGAAAATATATTTCCTTGTCTAAACACGGAAATTGGAAGTTCCTCTAAACTTGTTGGTGAGACTGTCCAAGATGAGGGACAAGAACAACATGTGGAAGAAGAGGTTGAGCCTAGAAGAAGTAAAAGGGCAAGGGTTGAGAAATCGTTTGGTTCCGATTTCCTGACATTCATGGTGGAACATGAACCTAGAACTTACCGCGAAGCGGTTACTTCTTCAGAAGCACTTCAATGGAAAGAAGCCATCAAAAGTGAAATAGAATCTATTTTACAAAACCATACGTGGGAAATAGTGGACCTTCCTCAAGGTTGTATTGCACTAGACTATAGATGGCTCTTTAAGAAGAAGATGAGGGCGGATGGAAGTATTGAGAAATACAAAGCAAGATTGGTGATCAAAGGGTATAGACAACGAGAAGGTCTAGATTACTTTGATACGTATTCGCCTGTAACGCGAATTACCTCCATTAGGATGGTACTTGCTATTGCCGCCATAAGAAATTTGGAAGTTCACCAAATGGATGTAAAAACTGCTTTCCTAAATGGCGATTTAGAGGAAGAAATTTACATGAAACAACCTGAGGGATTTATTGCCCCTGGACAAGAGAACAAAGTTTGCAAGCTCGTTAAGTCATTATATGGCCTAAAGCAAGCTCCCAAACAATGGCATCAAAAGTTTGATCACGTCATGTTAGAATGTGGTTTCAAAATAAATGAATGCGACAAGTGTGTTTACGTGAAAGATTCACCAAATGGATACGTTATCTTATGTCTCTATGTAGATGATATGCTTATCATGGGTAGTGACGATAAGATAATAAAATCAACAAAGGATATGTTGAAATCAAAATTTGACATGAAAGACATGGGTCTAGCGGATGTGATCCTTGGAATCAAGATCACACGAACCCAAAATGGTCTTGTGTTAAATCAAACACATTATGTCGACAAGATTCTAGAGCGATTCAATGTGGGGGATTCCGGCCTAGCTAGAACTCCAATTGACACTAGTCAACATCTATCTAAGAATAGAGGTGAAGGTGTTTCCCAACTAGAATACTCAAGAATCATTGGTAGTCTAATGTATCTAATGAGTTGTACCAGACCCGACTTAGCATACGCTGTTAGTAGGCTAAGCAGGTACACAAGCAATCCGAGTTCTGATCATTGGAAAAGTATGACAAGATTACTTCGGTATTTAAGATACACGCGAGAGTATGGACTACACTATAGTAGACATCCAGCTGTTATCGAAGGATACACTGATGCAAACTGGATATCTGATATAAAAGATTCTCGATCAACAAGTGGATACGTGTTTACACTTGGAGGTGCTGTTGTAGCATGGAAATCTTGCAAACAGACGGTTATAGCAAGATCAACGATGGAATCTGAATTCATTGCCCTCGACAAATGTGGAGAAGAGGCAGAGTGGTTGCGTCAATTTGTAGAAGACATACCAAGATGGCCTAAGCCGGTAACGGCCGTATGTATACATTGTGATAGCCAATCGGCAATTGGCAGAGCTCATAGCATAATGTATAACGGTAAGTCAAGACATATTCGACGTAGACATAACACGATACGACAACTACTCTCAACAGGAGTTATCTCAATTGACTATGTGAAGTCAAAGGATAACATAGCGGATCCGCTTACGAAAGGCTTAAGCAGAGAGGTAGTTAGCAAGTCGTCAAAAGGAATGGGACTAAAGCCCTTGAATGAACAAGTTTATACAAAGGAAACCTAACCCAGTTGACTGGAGATCCCAAGATCTGGGTTCAATAGGACAACCTAGTTGTATGAATGAAGGGAGGTCACTGTGGGGGTAGTTTACCTACCTCCTAAACCATCTAAGGGAGTTCATAAATCACGAACTTCCTAGTCCATTCCTAAGATCAGTGACAAGGAGAAGGATAAGCATACGGCTTTTAATGATTCTAAGAAATAACCATATGTGGTATAATGATCTCTAAAGAATCACCTATGTTAGAGAGAAGTGGGGTCGCTTCGAAGGGAATTATAAGGGCGTAATTCCTAAAAGCTCTCGCAGAACCAGGAAAGTGTTCATGACCATAACGAACACGACTATGAGGAGTTGACATTGTCAGGAAGAGTCCTGTGTGAAATGTATTGTCGTCTACGCAAATAACAGCTCAGTTCAAAGACATCAAGTTCTACTGGCAGTTAGGAGGCTAAGTGCATTTCATAAGGGAAGGTTCAAAGGGTAACACCTACCTATCCTATGCAGGATTTAACCGCCGAAGTTTCATCGGGAATAAGCGTTGTTAAGATCGATCTCCATTCATGTGGGGGATTGTTGGAAAATGTTAATGAAAATATGATATTTTCATCAACTTTGGACCTCTATAAATAATACATATTTAATATTTACGATCAATATTTTATATGTATGCGTAGCCCCTAGAAAGAGCTTCGCAACGATATATGATTTGTCCAAAACGGAGTTAAGGTGAATGAGATATCGACGCCTAAAGATAGGTGTTTGGTGCAAATTTGGTTTTGTTTGAAACTTGTCCCACATCGGTGGTGGAGACAAAGTTTGTGTTGTTTATAAGCAAGAATTTTGAACACTTGTTCAATTAGCTTGTGACTTATACACACACAAGCTCACGGCCTCGCGCGCAGGGGGTTGCAAATTTCTGGTCCGAAATCTCGAGCATGCGCGGTCCAGTAACTGATTCAAATTAATTGTTGACAGCCATTTACTAATTTTGGTAAATTGTAATCAGTTACGATATGTTTTTAATTCGGTTATTAATGGCATTAAATGGAAAAACGCTCCCCTTGAGCTTATAAAAACCATTTCAGTTTACATACACCTTTTTCTCCTCTCTTCTTTTACAGCAACCATTTCCGATTGTGATTTCAGGCAAGTATTGCTACTCCGGCAGTTTAGAGTATAAACTGTTTTCGCCATTGTACCCTGGGAAACAAAACGTGTGAATGCACGCGGAATTTGTTTTAAGGGAATCGTGTTTATCACGAGCCTTGGCCGATTACCCGATTACATTTGCTGACTTATTGTAATTGTAAACGGTATTCTCTCCTATAGGATCTGCGATAATCAAAGCAACATTTGACAGAGGCGGCCAAGAGCACGAGCTAGAAGTTTCAACTCATCAAATGTGTGTTCTGATGCTGTTTAACAACGTGGATCGTATGAGTTACAAAGAGATTAAACAGGCTGTCAGAATACCCACAGCGGAACTGAAGAGGTGCTTGCAGTCCTTGGCTTGTGCAAACGGAAAGAGAATTCCAAGGAAAGAGCCAACTAGCAAAGATGTCAGGGAAGAAGATGACTTTTTTTTCAACGAGAAGTTTTCAAGCAATCTTTACAAGATAAAGATTCGTAGTTGTACGATGGGGAGGTCACACGTGGAATCAGAAGTCAAACACAAAAAGACGAGGCAAAGAGTGGAGGAGGCAGGGAGGCCACATATTGACTGCGCTATAGTTAGAATTATGAAAGCCAGACGGATGTTGGATCATTACTCTCTTGTGGCAGAGGTTACAAAACAACTACAATCAAGATTTATGATCAACCCTCTAGCAACAAAGAAAAGAATTGGAGCACTTATTGAGCATGAGTACTTGGAAAGGGATACAAAAGAGAGAAATTTGTATCGATACCTGGCTTGAACAAGAAAACATACTGCTGTGGAAATTTCAGTTTCATTTGGGTTGTGGATGCTCGGTCGACAATTCATTTTGATCTTGCATGTCTTTATGAACGCCCTTAATTACTTCCTTTGTTTAAGCTGACCATGATCTTCATGAGTTAGGCTATTTCTGTTTGTGAAGAAAAAACTTCTTTCGGATTATTATTTTTCTTTCTGCCCATATGAATTTTTAGATTAATGATTAACAAGTTTTTGTTCATTCAAGTAAGTCTAAGTTGGCTTGACTTCATTACATACCTAGTAGCAACATTATGTCTGATGTTTACTTACACGTACCATAAATTATTTGTCCCATTAAAAATTCCTCAGAGCGGAAAGAACCAGTGAGCAAAGATGTAAGTGACGACGATGACTTTTCTTTTAGTGAAAAGTTTTCTAGCAAGTTTTACAAGGTGAAGATAGGTACAGGAACGGTGGGGGTGCTGCTGCATGTTGAAACGGAACCTGGAAAGCTAGAGACGACGCAGAGAGTGGAAGAGGACAAAAAGCAGCAGATTGATGTTGCTATTCTTTGAAAGTAAAGGCGGGCGCTTGATCACAACAAAATTGATGCGCATTTTAACAAGTAATCTTTAACCATAATCTAAAAAACCAAGGCAGATTTAAGATTAATTCCGTTGCTAGTTTTATAAACAGAAACAGAATACACTAAAAAGGAATCCTAAAATCTTGCCCCTACCCGGAAAAAAAACTAGAGGAGTTTCAACAAATTCTTGAAAACTCGATCTAATTTAAAGATTTATTGAGTAGCTACTTTTGGCAAGACAAAACAGATCATTACAAAAGAATACCTACACTTATTCTACCAAAACCAGTGCAGTTTCAAGATTTTCTGAAAAATCCATTCTGATTCCAAGACTAATTTCCTGCAAAAAGCGGGCTTTTTTCGAGTATTTTCTTCACTGGGCTACTTGTTTCTTGATGCACAGTGTTAGTAAAGCCAACTTTTCGAGGAGATGGAGAAGAAGAAGAATTCCTTGGTGACAAACACATTTCTTCCATAGCACGGGTTTGTAGCTCCAAAGGGTAATCCCGAACACATCCGATACGGGGGCCGGCTCCTGTTGTCCAACGACAACTAAGTTGCTTAGCCAACTGAAATGATTTGTTTTCTTTATGTGAATTTATCCTCTTCATGATCTTCTCCTGTGGGACCTGTTCGTCATACGCTCCGTCTTCTTCACCGTAATCAAATAGATTCCTTTTGGAAACCATAAGTTCAACATCAAATAAAAACTCTTCAGCTGTATCATAATCGGTGGTATTATCAGTTTCAGATTCATGGTCAGACTCGGAATCAGATTCATATTCTTGAGCTTTTTTCTGGAAAGCGAAAATAACTTTTTCATTTTTCGGGATTTCAAGTGAAGTTATCTTTGACTTCAATTCGCTTGATAAATGCAGACGTTTGCTGTTTCGGTCCTTTCTGGAATTCTTTCGGTGGTAAGTTTTGGTGTTTGTCTCTACTGTGCCTCCAAAGATAACAGGTTCCGATACACTGTTTCGCATCCCGAAACCCGCAAAAGAAGCTTCTTCCTCATCATCTGGGCTTTTCTGTAAAATTATGGCATAGAAAAAGTACAGTTCAATACAAGATGCATATAATTCATTTATTAAAAAATGGTGAGAAAAACAATTATTTATTCCAAGTAATTTTACCTTGACAGCATTAAGATCAACATTGTGCTGCTCAAGGAATGATATGAATGCATCAAAATTTTCTTCTGTCGGGAGATAATGTCCGCTATGAGGCCAAACAGCCTGCCAAATTTTACAAATAATATTAAAAACATTCTATGGTAAAACTTATGAATCATTTCATCGAGACAACTTTAATAGTTAAATATACATAATACGCGCATACCTTTAAGATACCATCTATAATAACCACTCGACCAGCAGATATCGTAGCTCCACCAGCTAGAAAACTTGAATGTTGAAATTTTCCTTTCTGTTTTGTCCCGATATACAAAACCATTGATGTACTTAGCACAAATATCCACTTTGTGTCATCTTCTCCACCACTTGTATCGATCACAGTCTTGTTCAGTTTGTACATGAATTTCCCGTCTTCAACTATAACTTCATACTCCTCCCTTTCTGCCTGTAAATCCAAAAATATTTGGTCAAAACGGATTCAAGTCGGGTTGAATTAACACACACTTTATGGTTCATCTTTCAAAAAGTCTTTAAAAATAAGTAAATACGATAACTATTATTACAAAAAAACTAAATTTTCTAAACTTACAGGTCCAAGATATCTGATGCATTGCTGAAGAAGTTTTGTTCGTGAGCACCTTTCAAGATTCACCTCCTTTCCTTCCCCTATGTCGAGCCTGTGATATAATATCACGAGGGATGAATTTAGTGATATTGGTCCGTTTAATATACTTTTTTGAATATATTTAAGGTACGTTTAATCTTACCAATAGAAAAAGGGTTGTCTACTCTCGCAATTAAGCCATTTGGCATAATAAAACTGAAGATTATGACCGTAGCGATGTCGAGGATCAATCTGTTTCGATGAAAAAGGATTAGAATAAAAATCATTTGATAATCAATAAGGGAGTCGACAGATAAATTTAGTCGGCAAGATAGACTTACTGCTTCGAGCCAATGTTGTAAGGCAAGTTTCCTAGCTTTTTCATTTTTTGACAAGCCCTTTCCCACCTGCAATTGAGAAATAGAGGTTTAGGAAACTGAAAAAGATTAAAGGGTTTGTTGTAATATGTGTCTAATTGTTGAGAAAATTGGTACCTTAGCAGCTCGGGTTCTTGCTCTTGACCAACGCGAGACAGCAGTTTCTGGTTTCTCGACTTCAAAGAATGATACCGAGCTGCATTTCAGCTGGGCAAAATCTAACAGCTTCCACCTACACGAAAATGTGATAAAAGGTTATATTAACAAAAGTTACATGTGGCAAATTCTACCCATTTAACTTATGGATAGGTCGATTTAGGTTGTGTTATATTACTAACCAGCTTTGCTCAACCATGACTGCACAATCAGCTAGCTGTCTTCTGGTTCTAAAACTTTTATAAGTTTTCTGCAGCTTAATCGCAGCCAAATCACGGCTCATGATTGGCTTAGCCGATGGTGACTCAGGTCCATCTGTTTTCGGCTCACACACTAAAGTTTCAACCGCTTTACTCTTAGCTTCTGGCAATGGACTTATGAGAGTTCTTGAAGGTGGCTCGGATCCATGGGTTTTAGATTTAACTCTCCCATTAAAGCTTACAGACCCTCGAATCATTCTATTGGATGAACTAAATGATCTCACCTTTGTTAGTTTAGAAGAACGACAATCGTCAAAACTGAAGGACCGTAACACTGTTCGCACGTTAGTTTCTTTGAAACTTAACGATTTGGATATAATGGATTCAATGTGATCATCAAGTTCATCCATCGTTGCATATGGCAATGAAAAAGACAAGCCCATTTGCATCGACAGAATGAGTTTTGGGTACGGTTCTGATGATCAAAGTTTCGTCAACCTGTTAAAACGAAGAAAAATACACATCAGAAAGAAAAGAAAGAAGAATAAAACTAGTCATTTCAAGTTTCAAAAGTTTAAACCTTTTCCTTTCTAAAAAAAGGTTAAACCTTTAGCAGGTGTTTGGATGTGCGTTTTTAAAGTGATTATTCAACTTTTAGAATCATTAACAGAATCAAATATTTTGTTGATAGAATATATTAATAATATAAGGGTGTTTTTACATTTATCTTGATTAGCTCTATTTTGACCCATAATAATCCCACACATATAATAAAGCTACATTTATATAAGAGTATTGATAACCACGCCCTAGCTGTAGTTTAGAAACCAGGACATGGTTGAAAAACTTGTACTTGCTAAAATTTTGGTATATACTACACGGTTTTTGATAAACACAACCTATTGGACTTGTTATCAAAACTCTTAATATAATTCACATATGAAATAAAGTATAAATAAAGAAATTACCCATGTGCATAAAAAAGGCTAAATTCCAAAACCCAATCTCAAGTTTTTTAAACCACATATACTCATACTCACTTAAATAATAAAAACAGATCATTGAACAAGAAACAACAAAATTGACCCATAAAAAAATAACAGAAAAGTCAAAAGAAACAAACCCATATACATTTTCAGAAACCCCTTTCAAGATTTTATTCATAAATTTACTAACATTAACATATACAATAATAAACCAATAATAAGTTACACAAAGCATAATGAAAGATTTTTAAGTACCTTTAGAAGATGGGGTATGAAAAAGGAACAAAGATTCAAATGGAATGACAGAATCTGGAGTTGTAAAAATCAGAGATTCTCTCTCACATACAACACTTAAAGTGTGTGTTTGTGAGACTTTTTTACAAAACTACTGAAGATGGATATATATATATATATATATATAGTTGGTGGGAAATATATATATAGATAGATAGATACAGGTTGGCTTAAGTGACCATGGTTTACTAGTAAGGAAGCTTCGTTAATGAAAGACTAAAAAAAAAAAAGAAGATGATGAATAAATATTTATTCATTCGTTTTAAATGTTTCTCTATTTACGTTTTCTATCTTAACAACCACCGGCCTCATTTTTGGAAAAAGTAATTTTATCTAATCAAAATAATGAAATATACTTCAACTAACATAAGTAAAAAGAAAACTGAAAAATTAATTTATGATATATATGTAATTTTTTATTTTTTTTATTTATTTAATTATAACAAACTTTAATATTAAAAAAATGTTTTGATATATCAAAAAATATTAATAATTTTCTAATGATCAAAAGACTCAATCTCAATCACCTATTTATTTTAAATTCAATAGCTAAGAATAAATCAAAATTTACTATTAATTTTTTTTTTTAATTAATTTATCTCGCAAACTGTTAATCGTTAGACAAAATAAATTACACCGTTGCGAACGTCGTGTTCTCCTCTTTAATTTGAGAATTGGTCATATATACTTTCGACGAATTTTATTTTTTCGATTTTCGGGTGGGTATTGAAATTATAACGTTAATATCACATGCGATTTTAACATAAATGAGTAAACTTCAAAAAATAAAAAAATGTTATATAAAGTATGATTTATCTAAACATAGAAAAAAAATCAAATTTTGATAACTTTTATTTTTTTCGTTTTTGGACAAATGTTTAAACTCATAAGTTATATCACATGTGATATTAATATAAAATGTGGATTTAAAAATCTAAAATCGTTATATGATATATAATTAAATTAAACCTACAAAAAATTCAACGAAATCACATGTGATAGTACTAAAATCAGATGTGATATTAGCGTAAACCATATGTGATATTAAGATATACGTAGAACTTTAAAACAAATAAGCCAATAACACATACGATTTTAACTTTAAATGTGAAATTTTAAACACAAAAATATTATATGAGGTATAGTCTATATAGACCCGGAAAAAAAAATCAAATTTTGAAGACTTTTTTTCTTCGTTTTTGGTCAAATGTTGATATTCGTAAGGTAAAATCGCATGTGATATGAACACTAAATGTGAATTTCAAAACCTAAATATATTATATGATGTATATTTAACTAAAATAAAAAGGAACACAAAAATCATAAGTCAAATTATTAATATCAAATGTGATAAAACTGTGATTTTATAATTTAAATTTTTCAAAACCCATCAAAAGTATATCAATTGGATGCTCTATAGAAAGAGGAAATGATGCTCCTTTTAATAGTATAATTTATTTGTTTAATACATTTACTCGTAAGAGTCACTATATATATATATATATATATATATATATATATATATATATATATATATATATATATATATATACATATAATATATCTAATATTATATTCTAATTTATTTATAATTTAAATAGATTTACGAGTATGATACAAATCAATGTATTTCTGAGTTATGATCAAACTAATAATTTTTAGTATAAAATAACTCAACTCGTACGAGTTTGTTAAATATCTCTTTACCCAAAATGAGTCTTCATATGAATCTTTCAACCAAATTCCATTTCAGAGTCATGATATCAAATATGAATCTTTCAACCAAAACAAAATAATAAATAACTTATTTCTTTTATGGGATTTGCTAACCATTGCTCCGGGGCAATGGTTAATTTTGCTAAAAATGAATAATATGCATTAAATGAACTAATACCTTCCATGTTTATGCAGATTTTTAATCAATTGTCATTATGAAGTCATTAATTATAGAATATATATAATATAAATATGAAATGTTTGAGTTTATTTAATGTATTTTATTTCGTTTTAGCAAATATAACCATTGCCCCCGGGCAATGATTAGCAAATCCATTCTTTTATTATATACTTAGTAACTCTTATTTGTTAAATGATCTCTTAGAGCATATTTTCCGAATCATCGTGCATATTTTGTAGTTTGGTATTATTTATGTTGTTTTCCTACTAAATCTTTTATGATGATTATAACTTATAAGTGTATTTGATGTGAGGCTTATCAGATTTTTTATCAGATTTTTTTATATATCTTTTATATATCTTTTATATCTAGTATTTATAATCTAAAGCTCCATTGCTTTATCAGATTTTTTTATCGCTTGAATAAGTTTCAATTACACACTTTCAAAGTTCTAGCCACAAGCTCATATTAGTTATTATAACTATAATATATTTGTCGTTAATAATTCCAAACTTTGAATTTGTTAAATGAAAGACTAATAAAGATTTTTAGACAAGTCGAGTCTCCTGTTTGGCTGTTAGTTCAGAAATTCCACATATGAAAATAGCCAAATAGGTGCCACTTCAAGTCTCCCACGCCATTTTGACCATATAAATTTTATTTGACTGTGTTGACTTTGACCATAACAAGTTTTAGAAATGTGCCATATAAGTATAAATAATAAGTAATTTATAAACCTTTTTTACATAAATTTATAAGTAAAGTCTTATTACTATCTTTAAAAAAATAAGAACATATTCATTGTTTTTTATGCTTGAATAACCGATCACTAGAGATGCTCTAATGTTAACTAAATATATTAGAATGTAATAAACCTTAATTGTTTTGCTATTTTGGATGTTTATTTATTCTTAAATCATTTATCAATCAAAAAGGTTAATTTTGGTATTTTAATCTCAATTATATGGTTCTTTTTTAACTCAATCTAACTTTTCATCAAAGACTATAATTTCTATAATGTTCTCATGTTTCACTACACCAAACCAAGAAGTGAGTCCAAAATAAAACTCACGACCATTTTCAACAAAAGTACTCTTTGACCATGTCAACTGACCATTTGTATGGGGATGGATAATATATCATCGAGGTAGAAAACTCCATTCAGGATTTGAACCTAAAACTTCTAGACTCTAACTTAAGTCTGTCTTGATTCAGAAAACCATTTAGGGCCAATTGGTGTAATTAGTTTTTCCTAAAACCTAGTTATACTCAAGATATGTTAATTTAATGTTAATTGTTAATTTATAGTGGGTTTTAAATTAGTGGTTAAAAAGTGGTTCCTATGTCCCTAAGAGCACTCGGAGTGGTATGATTCTCGGTCGTTGTGGGAGTGAGAATGAGGCTTACAAGCTCGTTATTACACCGTCCCCACTCGTTGTGGGGCTCGTTTTCGAGCTCGTTATTACCATAACGATTTGTTATGGTTTTTTTTTTCCCCTTTCTTTTCTTGTTTATTTTCGTTCCTTTTAATGTTAATTTTACTTTTCTTTTTTCCTTTTTTTCCTTGTTTCTTTATCCTTTCTTTTCTTAATCTAATTTTTCAATTTGATTTTGCAGGTAATGGGGATGACGAAGAAGATGATAAGTTTTTGTCCTTTTGTTAATTTTTAAATTTTTGGCTTAATAGTTTAGCTAATTGTACTTTTATTCCGAAGTTTTTTTTACTTACATTTTTATCCCAAAGTTGTTTTTTACTTACATTTTTATTCTTTTTAAATTTAGCTATATTTAAAAAGATAATTTTGTTAATTGTCTACTTTATTTAAATGTAGTTTAGTGTTTAATATAATGTTTTTTTAATTTAATATAACTGTTAAAAAAAAACAGTGGGTCCCACAACTCCCACAATCACCCACAATACTCATTATCATACCACCCAAAATCTCAGAATCATGATTCTCAATGTCACGTCAGCAAAAGTAATTCGAGAATCGTGATTATCACTCCGGGTGCTCTAAATATTTAATGGTTACTATTTGAATCCATATATATATATATATATATATTTTTTTTTTTTGGGTAAAAAATTAAAGAGAAAGATGAATTACCACTCCACCACTTGGTGTTTTCCATATATATATATATATATATATATATATATATATATATATATATATATATATATATATATATATATATATATATATAGTAAACAAAATTTAACATTTTTTCGAAAGAGAAATGAGATGCTTCGTCTTATGTTTTTTCCCTTTTTTCTTTTGTTTTTAGATAGACGACTTAATAAGAATCACACGTTATATAATCCGTAAATTATAAAAAGACTTGAAAGAAAATATTTGTCATATTGGAAAATCAAAAGGAGGTAATAGCCCCATGATGGCGATGTTGCAAATATCATATACTTACTTTATTCGATAAAAGGAGTGAAACCATGACATTATTATTGACTTACCATGTTCAAATAAATATTTTACTCGAACATTGATGTGAACAACTTATAAGTTGACGAAGTTTGATTAAAATACAAGTGTCAAACTTTCAATAAGTCAAAAGAAAATGTTAAATTTTTTGGAAAAGTCATTCAATAGATAAAATAAAGTTTGCTTAATAGAAAATTTTACATTTTTCAGAAAAAGAAAACATTTTACTTTTTCTTTGACCAAAATATTGTATTGTTCCGGTATGTTGGTATAATTGGTTAGAGTTGTAGTTACGAGTTATAGTTGAAAATTATAGTTAAAAGTTAGAGACGTTGACAGAAAGATTTAACTTTTATTTAATATATAAGTCAAAGCTTAAATTATCATTAAAACTGTTGTGAATAATATAAACTTACATATAAGGTTTAACAAATAAAATAAAATAGATAAGACACATACGTATATAAGATATATTCGCAATACATATTTGTATTATCAAAAGAAGAAAAAAAACATACTAACATTTGCAAAAAACGTAATACATACACTAAAACCTTTTGCCAATACAAATATGTTATTCTTCTATTAAGAGTTATGATTAACAATCACTCCTTAACATGTTTTTTCAATCATACAACTCTAAACACGCGGTGAAAGTCATAATTTGGGTGGTCAAATAGTCAATCAAAGTTGTAACTGTTTACCGAGTGGTCGTCTAATACTCTAATGCACGATGGCGGTCTTGGTTTAAAAAGAAAGTAAAAAGGTAAAGCAAAATATTGGTGTCGCTGGGAAAAATGTTGCGGTCGAAAAGTAGAAGCCGAAAATTATGAATTAATCACCAGAATAATCACCTCACGTACACTTTACAAAAATAATCACCTGATTCGTGACGAATTTCTGGCGACACTTTATCGTCGCGACAAGTACATAAAACATAATCAGACTAATAAAAATCAGTCACGTCGTCGCGAAAATGAATATTGACGCGAGAAATGAATAGTGTCGCGACAACGTGTCAAATTTTTATTGGACTGATTAAAATATGTGTACTTTCGCGACGAAAAAAATGTCGCGAGAAATCTGTCGCGAATTAGGTGATTATTTTTGTAAAGTGTAAGTAATAGGTGATTATTTTGGTAATTTGCTTCGAAAATTATAGTCGCAAGAAAGTATATTCGGGAAAGATGACCTAACAGGTAATTGTGGAATATTATTTATTCAAAGACAGAAGAGGATCACAAGTCAGATTACGGTAAAGTGGTAGGGAGCACATAGAATCTAGAAGACGGTGGTGTAGAGTGACTAAAAAGGAGCCATACCATACGTACAGTACAGACTGTCACCAAAAGTGGGTATTAGTGACATGCTGGATTTGGAATCCCATACTCACACGTGCTGTCTTTTATCTCATCACACACACACCACTTTCACTTTTTGGTCCTTTCCATACAACAACCGACGGGGACAACTAACAAATACGAGTAACAATTGTCAAACTTAATATTTTTTTGTTTTTAGATGTTCTTTACTAGTCAATTGATAAAGTTCATTATTTAACGAGAAAATCACATATATAATCACTTGAGAATTCAAAAATACCAAAATAATCATCTGATTCGCGCCATTTTTCTCGCGCCACTTTTTGTCGTCGCGAGATTGAAAATAATATAAATGATTGGTCATAAATTGGTGCGAGAAAAATGTCGCGATGACCAAAAAAGTCGCGAGAACATGGTCAATTTATGACCAATCATTTATATTATTTTCAATCTCGCGACGACAAAAATGGCGCGAGAAAAAATAGCGCGAATCAGATGATTATTTTGGTATTTTTGAATTCTCAAGTGATTATATATGTGATTTTCTCTTATTTAACAGTGTTTTTTACAAGGTCAATAAAAATGTTTATCTTATACTTCGGTTCTATAAAATTTGATGGGGTAACCATTTTATCTAAGTTGTGTTAAAATAAACGTTTTGATAACCATAGTTTTTAAATCTGTGAATGAAAAACAAAAATAATATTTTAGAACTTGCAACTTGTAAATCTTTGAAAATATGACCCCAAATGCAAGATCATTTATTAAGCATTGATAATAAAATTAAGAATGTCTTGATTTTTAAACATAACTCTTATGGTAGCCACATATACCTTCAACTTATCAAATATTGTGTTTTTATAGTGTAATAAATATTAAATATTTGTTTTGTTTTTTTATTAAGGTATGTGGAAATTATTGTTTCGAATATTCCTTAATTTTGATCATAAATCTATCAAAACTCTTAAAATAAATATAGTAACTTAATTTTGATAAGAAAAAGTTTAATCACACTTTTAACAAGAGAACGATTAAAAAAAAGGGTAATCCGAATTTCGAAAAGAAGATAGTCAAGAACTCGAACCATATAATATTTGGGGTACTTAAAAGCGTTTTTTTATGAATCCAAAATATTTAGAATGAAATGAAACAATTTAAAAACAATAACATGAGGTTATTACAATAAGAATAAACAATAATTTAATTAATTTAAACGTTCGTACAAATACAAGGAAATAAAAACATTGACCAACCAAAGAATGATGATGTAGTAGTCGTGTTTTTTTCCATACTAAAGAAAAGTATGAATTTTATTTCTACTTTGACATTTTTGGTTAGTCAAACTTCAATGAAGCTTCTTCACATTTGGGTTTAACAACTTTTTTCCACACGTACTTGTACTCACTAGTCACTACTAGCCAAATCGATAGTTTCGAGTAATAAATTTAGTTCTTCAACATTTAGTAAACTACGAGAAAAAAATTGTACAACACCCGACATATATAGTATTATTATACATACGTGTTAACACTTAACACATATGTTAATTAGATTGATTGGTTATCACGATACCGCTAAATATAATTTGACGCGTGCAAACAGTACAAGATTTGAAGGGTTTGTTTGTAACTTCAGCAACTTCAAGTATTTTAAGTCTTATTTTAATGGTCACTTGTAAGTTTATGTAATATTAATGCATTGGATTGATAAACAAGCACCAACATGTATATTCAATTACTCAATCTTGTTTTCTGGGGGTATATTTTACTGTGATTTTATATTTTTGTCTCTTTAAAAAATAAATATGTATTTATTGTGTTCACATGCATTTAACTCTGGCCTAGTAAGCGTTTTGGGCTAATCAAGAGAACAACTATGGCCTCAAACTAAGCCTAGCAAACTTTGTTTTTTTTTTTGAAAGGCTTTTTGGTTCAACGGTATAGAGGTTTCTCCCCCCGAGTGAGTTTTATCTGTGCCTCGGGATCGAACCGCCTCTAGTACAACACCCCACGCAAAGGTGGATCCGTGCTTTTTCGAGGAACCAACACCAACTCCAAAGGAGAAACCCTCTAGAGAGGCTCGAACCCGAGACCTCTCCTTCACTGGGAAAACTCCTTAGCAAACTTTGTGATGAACCAACTTGTAAGTTGAGTTGGGTTGTCTACATCATATTTCTTTTTGTCTCTAAATGTCTAAATGCATAAATGATAGTTCTTATCATCGAAAAATATTTTGAACGAGTTTTTTATACATGCCGTGTTGCGACAGGTTGAAAAACATATATTTCAATCGGTAACGTTGTCTAGTTTTAGGAAAAAGAAAAATGAAAATGGAACAAACTAAAAATAACTAAGATGCATGCTACCAAAGCTCATATATCAATATATCATATAGGGAGTGTTTGTTTCGGCTTTAATGGGCTTTTGTTATTTTGATAAGCTAATAACCTCAATTTTGGGACTTATCGGCTTATTAAATTGAGATTATGACTTATTTAAAGTCATAAACTTAACTTGATAAGTTATCAAACCGTAAAAAATGGGCTTATAAGTTTTTTAAAAGTTAAATAAGTTTATAAACCGGCTACATAAGCCGAAACAAACACCGCCATGGGTATATAAGCAACCATCTATTTAACCCTTGTGCTAACTTTATATACATGTTGTCGTATATAGAAATAAGATATAACAATTATTTACACAACTAATTGAAAGAAACAAAAGACAATATTAAAGATAGAGTTTATACAATTGAGTGTATAAAACAAAACAAAAAAACATATCAACTTTATTTAATATCGAAACCTAAAAATAAAAATAAAAATCTAAAATTAACAATTCAAAATAAAGACATAACTGTCGTTCAAAAAAAAATAAAGACATAACTAGTTTATTGAATATCATAATTAATTGTATTTGGTCTTTATTACGAATAAGAATTTAGATGTTTAAAATAATACGATTAGATTTGTGTAATTAAGGAAACACTCTTACTTTACCAAAACAACTTATGAGGTGCCATATCGCACTAATATGTGTGTGTACATTTGTTACATTGTACACGTACACTCTAAGATTTCTTCTAATCAATATATATATTTTTCTTCATGTTAATCATGCAAACGTCGCATAAAGGGGTTGAAATAAGCTCCAACCTCTAAACACCCAATTTACTTCAATTTCATCGTAGATTGGTAGCGTATACTTAAATAATTTTTGAAACATAAACTTAAAACAGACAAGTGATTTTCTAATGTGTCAATTTGGAAAGAGTGTTTAACATATTTTAGTCGTTTTTTAGTCTAAGTGTATCTGAATATATATATGTAAGTCGCTAAAACGGTACATACTTTTTTAATTTATTTTAATTACTTATTTGAAAATTGTCATATATTTTTATTTTATTTAATTATTTATTTGAAAGTTTTATAAAATTACTTTCTTTATTTAAATGTTTAAATGTACCGTAGCATCTTTTTAGTGTGTCGTTACTCAACAAAAATGGATTACAAAAGTGAAGCATACCAAGACTTGGGGAAGTTTCTATAAAAATGTCCCTCCAACTTAGTCTTCCCTTTATCGGTGATCTTGGCATGTTCGTGTTTATGATATTGGTAGCCGATAAGTCTTTTCATCAAGTTAGGAATCAATAATCTGATGGTGGATGTGTAGTCAAACTTTGGTAATCGACATCGATTTAGGGCCCGCTTGGTTCACATAATGTTTTTAAAGGAATTAGAATCTGTTAAATGAATTGAAAATTTGAGGAATTGGAATCGAAATTGATAAAAAGTTGTAATGTTTGGTTGACAGAATTCAACGGAATTCAGTTTTAATATTTTTTCATATAACTCAGTTTGATTTGTAAGTCCTTAGATTAATTAAAATTTTGTAACATATGACCGTTGAAAAACTTATATAGGACTTATGGAAGCTTACTCTATATTATCTTTGGTTGGTCGACATTTTTTGTAAAGCTTTTTAAAATAAATACATATTCAAAAAACAAGTTGATTCAATTAGCTTATAAAGGTAAGTTGAGATTATAATATAGTAAATTACATAATTACACCTCATTAAGTTTATCTTACTTAGTTATTATGAAATATCATTTTACATTTTTAAGCTAGAAATTCAACTACATTGTCGAACACGTCTACGAAAAAAGTTGATGGTTATATTAAAATGGTGAAAAGTTTTGTTTGATAGAAATTTTAATAAACTGGTTTTGAATTCCATGAAATCAGGAATCTTGAATTCCTTCGGGAATTGGAAGGAATTCCGAATTCCACAACGGAAGGAATTTGATGGAATTTTGGCAGATTCCAATTCCTTCAGTTGTCTAACCAAACAGGATGTAACCGGTATTCAGAATTCCAATTCCATCAAATTCTACGAACCAAACGGAACCTTAATGTGTTATTGTTCTTCTTTGAAGATAAAAAAAAGGCACTTGGTGTGTATTTTATAACATAAAATTATTTAAAGTTTAGATAAGGATTTTACCAAAGTAGATTAACATACGTAAATAATTTCAGCCGCCGGCTGGTTCTTCAGCTTTCACTTTTGTTGCTCGTTTGTATCCGTTCTGAGCCGGTTTCAGCTCCTCTTCGCTCCGTTATCCAAATTCAACTCTAATCTGCAATTATAACTGAAAACATACCAGATCATAACAAAAGTTGCAGAAAACTAGAGTAAAAATGAGAAATATGATTACAAAATATCGATTATTTTAAGCATATCAAATTCCGCACACTTGAATCTTACTTGTCCTCAAGTAAACTATCAGATTTAGAACAAAACAATCATCTTCAATAAAAATAAAATACCCAACGAATCAAGTAAATTACAAAAAAAAATTATTTACGAAGATGAATTTAACAATTACCAAGCCAAAATTTAAATTCATAACTAAACATCTCACGATTTGGGAAGTATAACACTCAATCACTCAAAAAGCTAATCTAAGTGTAATATATATGTGAAATCGCTCAAAGCTCAGTCATGACAAGTATTCTATCATAGGCTTGATAACGATACGCTTCTCCACCAATAGAGTCTAAGTAACTAGTTTAGAGGACTTATGGTCATATCAATGGGTGATGGATAAAATGATGGAAAAATGGAATGAAAGTGAATTATAATGAATGATATGAAACAAATAAATTCCAATTAGTCTACAAATCCAAATATTTTAGTCAAAAACCCTATTACTTTCAAAACTCGATTGATTATCTCTAATGGCTCATTCTGATGAAACTCCAAAGACCAAATTTCGCCTTAATTCTTCAACGGTTCGATTGAGAATTTTATTTCCCGCAAAGTTCGTTAAATCACTTCAACAATTATTGGTATCCTAGTACGGGCTTTAATAAATATATTTTTTTTTTCTGTTTTTTTTTTATTTTATTAAAGACACCGCTCAAAATGTCCATCAAAAATTTGAATAACTCTTAAACTTACATCCACATGTGACTTCTTTCGTGAACTCAAGTAAATTAAACAACTCCATGCCATCATATATAACAATCCGTCTAATAATCAACCAAGTTATGAAAGAAGAAAATCTTCAACAAAAATATCTGGATTAAACGACTTAGACATTTAGGCTCAATTTATGGAATATATATATATATATGGAGAAGGTGATAAAAGAAAAAGGTTTGGCGCAAATATGGTATCTAAACGTCAAAAACACTAAAAACGAGTGTTCGATAGGTAGTGTGAGTCAAATAACCAGTGTAGCTACCGACTATAAGAAACGAATAGGCCAATCAACGGTTTAACAATCCTAATTCTTTTGCCTCTTTCCTAGTTACTAATAAGTAAAACTTATGCTCATTCATAGCCTCGAAGCGTATACAGTGTCAAGTTCTAAAGTCTACAAGTCACCGGCACACTCATAAAAAATGAAGATAAAAGCATATAAAATGTATGCTATAATGGCTCAAATCCTCACAAATATGTAACGGGTAGGTGTGCCTAGTTATGCAACTAGTTAAAACTAATTACGAGAAACATGTCAAAAAATTTTAAATTTTCACACAAAATGTTCCTAAGGACAAATAGATTCTTTCCTAACGCCTTCCCCACATTTAAACAATACAATGTCCTCATTGTAAAAAAATCAGCGAATAAGTGTAAAAAGAAAAAGAGAAAGGAAGAAAAAGACTCCCCCATTTAGATGTCGAGATTCTGTGAAATGAGACAGCAGTGGAAAGAATGTATGGCTGTAAAAGCATAACGTCCTCAAAAAAATCTGCATAGCTCTCCATTGAAAATTTGAAATTGTCACACCCCGCTAAAGCGGAAACACGGAATGTGAAGAGCAAAGAATCATTTCACGAGTTATACCAAAAGTCAACGGTTCAAGTCATTTTAAATTGACGTTACAAAGGTAGCCACGTTCGAAAGATACAACCAAGATCCGTAAGTCTAAAACGACAAATACATATTAAAGTATTTTAACAAAAATTTCCAAGTATCAAAGGTCTTTTCCCGTATTACTCTTCACATAACTAGCTTGACCCGCCTGAGCAATGCACTTCTTAACTTACGCTTAGTTTCCTGAAACATGAGATAAAGTGTCAACTACGAAAACGTAGTGAGTGAGTTACAGTTTAAATAGTCGACCAAAATGTAAGTAAAGTATATAAAAGTAGAGGTTTCCATAAAGGAGAAAAGTCGCTTAAAATTTATATACTTTAAAGTCTTAATAACGGGCGAACTGGTGCCCTAAGTTTGTAAGACCAAATAGAGTCAAATTTAGTCAAATAGTAGAAGCGGATAACAATCGCTAAAAGTTTATATACTTTTAAAGACCAGGTAATGGGCGGACTGGTGCCCTAAGTTTGTAAAGACCAAATATAGTCAAATTTAGTCAAACAGTAGAAGCGGATAACAATCGCTAAAAGTTTATAAGTTTATGCGTAAGTAACTAATTAGATTTTCTTGTATCAACCTCTTGGCATCTATAACTTAAGTGTTCACACTAATCCGATTATCCAACCGTGAGGCCCCAACTCCCCGCCTCTCAAACGGGAAATTAAAAGTTACTTAGTAATATGTACTTAGACTGCCATCTAAGCAAGGAACGGTTCTTTCCTAAGTATCGATACCCATAATTACTATACGGCTAAGTAGTTAATAGTGTGAAAGTCAAAGTCAAAAAGTCGTCGGGCACTAAGTAGTTTTGTTTAAAAGAGAGTAAGTCGTCTATCACTTAAGAACGTGTTATAGTTCCATCAAGGGTTGGTTACGCATACAAGCATCAATAATTAATTTAGTCAAAAGAGAGCGACAATTAAGTCTAAGTAAAGTCAAATAATTTACGCATAAGAGTCAAATAGTCGATCAAATAAGTCAAAGTTTAATAAGTCAAAAGTCAAAGTTTAATAAGTCAAGAGTCAAAGATTTATAAGTCAAAAGTCAAAGTTTAATAAGTCGGACGTCAAAGATTTATAAGTCAAAAGTCAAAGTTTAATAAGTCGGACGTCAAAGATTTATAAGTCAAAAGTCAAAGTTTAATAAGTCGAACGTCAAAGATTTAGTAAGTCAAAAGTAGTCCAATAGGTTTCAAAGTCAAAATAGTTCAATAAATACAAAGTCAAACTAGTTCAAATAGTTTAAAAGTCAAAATAGTTTATAAGTCCAAAAGTCAAAATAGTCGTGCAAATTCAAAGTCAAAATAGTCGTACAAGTACAAAGTCAAAATAGTTCAAAAAAGGTTTGATCTCATGTTTCCCCCAAAAAGAGTACTTAAAATGTAAGAGTAAGGAGGGGTGTAACTCACGGGTTGCGAAGATAAGAACTTGGAAGAATGGTCGGAAATAAGAGCCGGGAATCACCGAATGCCTAAGGATACCAAGATTTGTTCAAGTGTTATTATTATATTAAGTTATTATACCTAATATATAATGAATGAAATTTGTGTTATATTATGTAATATAAGTAAATTCCTAGTCAAACTTTAAGTGTCAAAGTCCATTTTGTCCAATATTGTCCGAAACGGTTAACGTTTTGTTTTAGTCAAAAGTTCAAAGTTGATGTTATTGTTGTTATGTTGAATATGTTTTGTTTGCCAAAGTGATTTATATTTCCTAACGAAATTTGGGCAGCGCTTCCGCGCCCAAATTCTATGTCCAAAAATATTAACCACTTTCCCGCTTACAAAACACATATACAAACATAACGTTTTCAAACATGTTTATCTTAGTCAATTAAGTCCAATATAAGTCACCAATATGTTCATTTTTACAAAAATCAGTCCTAAATGTCAAGTCTCAAAAGTCAGAACGCGTAACCAAGTTTTTAAACGGCCAAAACGACATTTTCGGGAAGGACAGCAGGTCGGTGCTAAGCACCTGGACATAGGTGCGCAGCACCTACCCTGCTGTTCTTCCTTTTTCGAGTTTTTCTTGCAAAATCGTTTATGTAAGTGGTAGATCTTGACATGCCATCGGTATAAACCTTATTAATCATCATTATATCAGTTTATAAACAACTTTTAACCACAAAAACAAAGATTTAACCATCATTTATTAAAAACCCGTTTTTGTATAAGAATGGTTATAAAACTTCATCAAAACTTGTTTTTATGGTTTTGATCATACATGCAATGAGTTAGATTGATAATATATGTAAAAAGGAAGATTTCTACCGGATGAAAATGCTTAGATGATGGTGTAGGAGGATCTAGAGCTCCAAAAATGGTGAAATAAGCTTTTTAACCGAAAACCTTTGATTCCTTTTCTTCCTCTTGATGTTAAAACGTTTTTAGATGGTGATTTTGGTGGGTTAAATGGCTGTAACTCTCTGGTTTTTGAGAGAGTTTTTGAGAGAGAGGATGGAGGAAATGTTGGTGTGTGTGTGTTTTATGTTTTATAAAAATGAAAATGAAAGAAATAAAGGAGAAGTGTAATAATACACTTTGGGACTGTTAAAATGGCAGTAATGAGTGATATTAGTCGAGATTGATTGGTTGGTGATTTACAAAAACGAGATAAGGACTGAAAATGTAACATTTTTGAAATCTGGTGGCCTGGTGCTGCGCACCGGGTGGTTTTTCAGTATTTTTTTTCGGATTTTTCGTTTCTACGTTTTTGCTTCGTTGGACCTTTTTGTTAACCGTAAGTTCTTAAGTATGATTTGTTATGAACTTAGGAAAGTTCATTAGTTGTTTTCTTGGTATTAGGACTTATATAATTGATTCCGGGAGTGATTCCGACACTGTCGCGTATCCGGTTATTGATCAGTTAAAAGTAACGGTAGACAATAAGAGAGATACAGGGCATAAATTGCACCTAGAATTCGACGGTTGTCACATAAATTTCGGCATTACTTCCACTAAAATCAGCGATATTCTAAAATGGGAAAACACAATCACAAACTTATTAAGCACCATGAATAGAAAAGTACATAAGCAATCCATTACAACAAGTCACACAATAATCCATAACAATAAAAGAAAAATAGTTCACTCAAATAAACCACAAATATATCAAAACCATAACATCACATATCATCCCAACGTCGTGTCCAGGATGACCTCTGACTCTCCTGAATGGCTCGCTGCTCCTCTTCGTCTTGCTGGCGCTGAGCCTCAGTTGGAGGATAGTAGTGGTGAGCGGACCACAGATGGTGGCGATCATCAAATGTCGAGGAGGAGGGCATGTCCTGGTCCATAGGAGTGTCATCGCTAAAAGTATGATAGGACCCGTCGTACGCCTGATAATTAATACCCGCCCGCTGATGGTACTGGTACAACATCTCGTCCTGATAGCGATTCCAACTGTCAAACTCATTCTGCAAATATCCAACCTGATTGCTGACCATGCTGATGTTGGAGTTGAGATCGTAGTAACGATCCTCCATACGGTCAGCGAAAGTGTCGAACCGAGACGACATCTGCCCCATGCTAGATGTCAGTGCAACTATCTGAGAGTTCAAATCCATCTCCTGAACCGGTGGAGCGTCCTCATCATCCGACTCCTCTATAACTCGACTACTGCTCGCTCCACTAGCCCGCTTAATTTCAGCCCATCGATAGGTCACATGGTTCCCTGGTGCTACAAACCTAACCACTATACCTGCTGACTTAAACCAAGCTGAACCTAAAAGGCGCATCTCTGGTGTCAAGGTAGTACACCGATCAAATCTTGCTCCACGGAATTTCAAATGCTTACCAATAACGGTAACAAAGTGACCCCCTCTAATAACATTGCCGGGTCGTGCGCCCTTCAGTATCTGAGTCATCCAACGGGCTAAAATATACGGGACATTGACGACCCGTTTTTGCACAATGCAACCCAACCAAAATAGTTCCTCCTTGTGACACTTCTCAATCCCAGTCTTTCGGCCAATAACAAACAAGCACACCATGGCAAAAATGGCCCGAACCTTAGGGTCACGAATCTGAGTATACGATGGCGCACGTTCGGTGGTTAAAACTCCATTAGCTATCGTGGACCATATGGCTGCGTTCTCAGAATAATTGGGAGTTTTAATCCCGGAAACCATGAAGTCATCAAAATCAGGATGTGCTAAGTCGGCCTCATCAAATAACCCAAGAGCTTCCCCAAACTCTTTCAGCGACAACTTTCGAAACTCACCCCCTAATAGAAACGACACAGTTTTGGCGTTTGGATCGGGGTCGACATGATTGAAGGAGAAAGAACTATAAAACTCGTAGGTAGCCTCAATATAGATTGGTTCGTTGATTGAAAATAACATGTCCCAAGCTCTACAAGTGAATGTCCCAAAATTGACTTCTAGCATCTCCTCAAGTTCGGCAGCTCCAGATTCAAAACGAGTATCATGTGCAATTACCTCGTTCAAAAACTCCCAATCAATACCGGAAGGGGCAAAAACCGGGTACTGCTGCATGGTGGCCAATTTCGCCTGAATTTCTGCCTGCCTCTGTTGATTAATGCCACGCCTAAGTGGTACTCGTAGGTAAGGGTGATTAATGTCATAAAGTGGGACGTGAGGTGGGACTTCAAGCTGAGCATTTTCGTCGGCCATAATCTGCATAAAATAATTCAGAACAACCATATTAGTAAGATAGAACAGTGACGAAAAATAGAAAGTCTCAAAAACAGGTCGAAACAAAAAGCAATAAATTTTCAAACAGCAAAATTTGGCCGCCGGCTGAATGGGAACCGTCGGCTGGCCAGTGTTAACCGCCGGCTAAATGCCCAGGTATGTGTTTTGTTGCTGTTAAATGCTCGAACTGCTGTGATTCTTACAACTACCACTCCACCGTTTAAACCCAGTATTTTAACAGAATAAGTTGCTGTTTTGTTAAACCACACAATGAATTCATCAATCCCAATTCAAATATCAACAACTAAATCCTACCAAGAATTCAATTATCAACCCAAACTTCACTTGAACACACAATTTCTTTTCGTCAATTAAAACATGGAAATTTGATTTTAACACTCAATATAACCAACAATTAGTAGCAAAGATTAAACCTATTAACTAATTGTAGTAATAGCAAGTTACAAATTCCTAGCAAAAACCCCAATTTTTCAATTACTTCTAGACAAAATTAAACCATGGAAATCGAAAATTGAATAGGCCTAAGCATACAAATCATCTAAGGAATGAATCCTAGCAATTAATTGTAAAATTAAGCAATAACAATCTCGGATTTGAAAAACCCCCAATTTGTGTTCTTCATGAAAAATCGAAGAAAAACAATAAAGAGGAGTGTAGAAATCGTACCTTGGTGCTTGAATTAGAGATGGAATTGAAAAGTTGAAGAAAATCGAACGAAAATGGAGATGGAAAATCTCAGCCGCCGGTTAGGTTATAAGATAAGTGTGTGTGAATTGTGAATTGTGAATTGTGAAAAAAAACGGTATATTTTTTTTTTTAAAACCTGATGTTTCAGCCGGCGGCTGGAATTTTTAGCCGCCGTCTGGCTTTTAGCCGCCGGCCAAAATAATTCAGCCGCCGGCTAAAAAGTTCTGTTCCAAAAAATAATGTTTTTTCGTTCAGTGGTTTAACACGATCTAACCTGGTTTCCGACATGTTTAGCAGCTCTCATATGATGAACTAAGTGAACCTTAAACAAAAAATCAAAGATTAAAAGAGAAAAACACGTAGTGTACATATATTTTTGGTTTTTTTTGTTGTTTTCTAATTTTTTTGTATTTTTTAATTTTTCTGAACAAAATAAAATAAAAGGAAAAGAAGCGGGTTGTCTCCCGTAAGCGCTATTTGTTTAGTGAAGAGTCGTTAAGCTCGACTCAAACCACGTTTGTTAACCGTCACGTTCATGGAGGTAGAGCTCCTCGTCGTCTCCAAACAAGTCAAACTGGTTGTCACGTCCATCGGCGTAATATTTCTTCAATCTGTGCCCATTCACCTTAACACTCTCGCCCTTTTCGTTGGAAATTTCCACTGTACCGTAAGGGAATACATCGAGGACGATATATGGTCCCGACCACCTTGACCGTAATTTCCCCGGAAATAACTTCAATCTGGAATTGTAGAGTAGAACCATATCGCCGTCGATGAAGTTCCTATCCGTCTTGATACGCTTATCGTGCCATTTCTTCGTCCGTTCCTTGTAAAATACCGAGTTCTCGTAGGCGTTCATGCGCAACTCGTCCAATTCCTGTATTTGGTGGAACCTGTTCTTCCCTGCAGGTATCATTTCCATATTTGCAGCTTTCAAAGCCCAATATGCCTTGTGCTCAATTTCAACGGGTAAGTGACATGCTTTACCATAAATTAAACGATAAGGAGTACAACCAATAGGAGTTTTAAATGCAGTCCTATGCGCCCAAAGAGCATCGTCTAACTTATCGGACCAATCCTTACGATTTGCACCGACCGACTTTTCCAAAATGCGCTTCAAGCCTCGGTTAGTAACCTCGACCTGCCCGCTTGTTTGGGGGTGATAAGCTGTCGAAAACTTATGGTTCACACCATATCTTTTCAACACCTTCTCAAGTTGGGCGTTACAAAAATGTGTACCTCTATCACTAATTAAAGCTTTAGGGGTACCAAACCGGGAAAATAATTGTTTTAAAAAATTGACAACGACTCGCGCATCATTGGTGGGTAAAGCTTTTGCTTCGGCCCACTTTGATACGTAGTCGACGGCTACTAAAATATATTTATTTCACATACCTGGATGCCCGTTTGTGGCATCTCATCGCGCGAAGAAATGTTACCGGTCCGTTGACAAGCGTCACATTTCTTCACAAATTCGTGAGCATCCTTGTATACTGACGGCCTTGTCCCCGGCAGCGGCGCCAAAAACTTGATGTGTATTTTATAACATAAAATTATTTAAAGTTTAGAAAAGGATTTTACCAAAGTAGATTAACACACAATACAGGCAGTGTACCTGATCGTACGATAATATAGATTCAGTAAGTCCGGATCGAACTCAGGGAACGTGTATTTATATTCGTTATCTCAAATTATATAATTAAACTAAATAAAGCAAGTAAATATGAGGGACGTTTTAGTTCTGTGAGAACATATTTCAGAAAAACAAATAACTAAATTAAAATAGCAATTGAATTAACTAAGTGGAATTGCGGATGAAAAACTGTTTCGAAAAGACTTTTAGATTTAATCAGATATTCAAAAGCAGTGATTACTTGGAATTACGTTTTACTTGGATCATGAATAATAAGAATATGTTTGATTGGTTTAACTGTGATTTCTACAATAATTAGACTTCCTATTAGAGTTATCTAATCCTACAATTTTAGAGAAAGATCATACGACTAATCGTACATCAAGAGCTATCTTAGATTATCCACTCTAAATTGTGCTTTAATTTCACTATTATTTACAATTTAATCTGTCGACTACGAATTAACAAAAGTCTCAATTATTCAATTTTGATATAATTGTCATGTTCATTCAATTCATTAAATTACTAATATCTTAGCCTATCTCAATTAAGTCTCAAGCTACAATTATCTAATAAATTATATAATCGTAAATAACTGATAAACTTATAAAAACGTTAGTTATGATATAGATTTATCAATCACGCTAAGTAATAAATTTAATGACTTTGAATAAACATGGATCGCGATTAAACGTAAATAATAATGGAAAAACCAATTAGTTCAAACATAAACTTAATTAAACATAGATCCAAGTTTAACAATCCAAGCAATCACTTAAGGAGTTTAGCTCATGTTGGATTGTAACAAAATAGCATAAGAATTCTGAAACAAAAACATTGTATCAAGAAAAATACGAATAAAGTGCAAACCAATAATAGCAAACTTCAAATACGATTAAAAGAGTTTAATCGAAGCTTCCAACGTGATCAAAGGCTTCCAGGACTCTCCTTGCAGCTCTCCAGGTCGAAGGTATGATGAAAATATGGAATAAGATGTCTCCAACTCGAACCCTAGAAGCCCTTTAAATAGAGTCTGATCCGTCCAGTTTAGCCGGCGGCTGGCTGATTTTAGCCGGCGGCTGGAAGGCGCGGGTGGAAAAGTTGCTTCCGCGGCACGTTTAGGAACAATTGCGGAAATTTAATCCAGCCGCCGGCTAAATAATTTCAGCCGCCGGCTGGTTCTTCAGCTTTCACTTTTGTTGCTCGTTTGTATCCGTTCTGAGCCGGTTTCAGCTCCTCTTCGCTCCGTTATCCAAATTCAACTCTAATCTGCAATTATAACTGAAAACATACCAGATCATAACAAAAGTTGCAGAAAACTAGAGTAAAAATGAGAAATATGATTACAAAATATCGATTATTTTAAGCATATCAGCACTACAATATGAAGTACTCAATAATGAAGTTTGAGGAACTATTAGAGCTTTTTGTGAGTTCTAATTTCCATAAACAAATGCTCTTAGAGTGTTAACCAAATTTGTGTATAATGCATAAAAAAGAGCAGTTTATTAAAAATGATTGGTGTTTGTTCATCTTCGTCTTCTTTATACGATTCAAAAGTGGAAATTGATATTAAATGTTGCATTAGGTGCGCTGACATGTCAAGATATATATATATATATATATATATATATATATATATATATATATATATATATATATATATATATATATATATATATATATATATATATATATATATATATATATATATATATATATATATAGACCACTAGGGCTTGCCCAAGTGGTTATCACCTGTCACCTTTGTGTGGGAGGTCACGAGTTCGAAACTTAGTACTGGGGTGGGTGACCTCCCAAGAAGATTTTCTACCAATGCTTGTGGCTCTTTCAGCATGGGTGTTTTAACGGGACCAAGACTTCGTGCAGGCTGGGTCGGTCGGTCACAAAAGTGACACGGGCTTGAGAGGGTCCGCCAATAAACCTCTATATATATATATATATATATATATATATATATATATATATATATATATATATATATATATATATATATATATATATATATATATATATATATATATTGTCACACCCCGCTTAAAGCGGAACACGGGGTGTTTCAGTTAATGATATCAAGAGTCAAGGATTACAACATTTACAACCAATAAACAAAACATCGGAATATATTAATCATGCCAAAGGTTTATCAAATACAATACAAAGTCAAATGTGAACCAAACGTCAAATACAAATACAAATCAAGTTCATAAAGTGGATCATAAAGGAATTACATCAACATAATGAATTCCAAATACAATAAATAGATGATCCCAAAATAAGCAAGGCATGATCAAATAAATCCTCAAACTCCTGAAAAAGCGTTAAAAACGACATCAACACAATGTTGGTGAATTATTCGCAATATGTAAATAAAAGTTGACCCAATAAAAGATTTGATAAATATAGTAAGTTTCAAATAGTATATCTTGAATCATAACCTAAGTGTGAGTATAGATACCTAGATTAAGCATACACTGAACCTGACCACACTGTATCCCCTGTCCTAAGGTGATGGTAAACCAAAGGTAATAATCATACGGTCATAACATCCACTTATAGGGATGTCCTATTGAGCAATGAGGGTAGGTCGATCCCATATAGATCTATATATATGTAACCGTGGGCAATAAGCTAACAAGTGTATAAGGGGGGCTTAACCAAGCCTATGAACCATCTAATCTGAGGTGATACTGATACACTAGGCATACAAGATATACATTCATTTAAACAGTCCAAAATACGCTTTCCAGCCCAAAAATAGTAAGAGAATAGGGCTACGAATAACTCACAAAATAAGCTCGGCAAGATATCGGGTAATAATCAAAATGAAGCAAACAATCCGCCGCCTAAGTGCCCTAAATCAACATAACATAGTTTAAGTATCTCAATAACATAGTACGGTTTAGCCTTGTCGGTTAAGTCTAAAGTTTAAGATTTAATAAGGTATTCCAACGATTTCCAAAGTCGAGTCGTGATGACGGTTCAAGGTGACGATGTTCCGCGCCGATAGAGACGATAGGAAAATATCGATAATTTCACGTCATTAAGACTATTAGAAAGGAATAACATTCCGAGCCGAACTTGACTAACAGGAACATCGATTGAAAGGAATACTGTTACCAAAGTTTATCGAAATCGACCAAAGTCAACGTCGAAGATGTTGACTTGGTCAAAGTCAAAGATGTTGACTTGGTCAAAGTCAAAGTCAACAATTTGGAAGGAAAAGTCAAAATTAGAGATGTTGATTTAGAAAAGTCAAAGTCAACGATTTTTATATAAAATGGAAATCAACCTTGACCCTTTAAGAGTCAAAAGACTTTTATTTCAAAATCATGAAGTAAAAAGATTTAAAAAGGTTTTTAAATAATTTGACGTAAAACGTAAGTAAAACGTTAGTTTAAAATGATTTCGATAATGTTTAAGATTGCGGTAATGTCTTTGAGTCCAAAGACGTTATTTTGACATTATATAATACCTTTATATATACTAGATTACTTATATATAAGTTTAAAACTGATTAAGTGTACGAAATACGCTAAGAACCTTTGTTGAATAATTAACAAAAAACGAAATTTGGAGGATCAGACCCTCGGTGCTGCGCACCAAGAGGGTGGTGCTTAGCACCGAGCCATTTTCCAACTTTATAAAATTTACGTTTTAGCCGAAATCTGATTCGTTTGACGTTTTAGCGTGAAAGTGTAAACTGATCAAATGTTAGTTTAGGTTCATTTAGCATTTACCAAGTGTCATATAAGTCTAAATGTGTGGTTTTACATATATTTATCATAAATATGTTAATTTCGGTAATAATCTCATCTTAACATATTTTACACGTTTTAAGTCCAAATTTCCGAGAACGAAAGGTGTTGGTCTAATATGTTAACCTAACCGTTTTTCAAGGCTTAAAACCGAATTTAAAGATAATGAAAAGAAGTAGTTTAGAGATTATGAATGTTTTACCGATTTCACCCGCAAGACGTGTAGGTGTTTAGAACTTGCAAGGATTTCGGAGAGAGACTTTGTTGGTGGTGGTGAGGAGGTAGTAACCTCCATAACATGAAAAAGTATCCACCATTAGTAAGGAGTCTCAAAAAGGAAGGATGTAAAAGGATTTTCGGAGGAATTTACTTACCAATGCTCACAATGAAGCTTTTATCCGAAAGGTAGCCAAACTCCAAAAGTAGAGGTAGAATATGGCAAGCAAGAGACTTCCATTCAACACATAAATAAGAAGAGTGTTAGAAGTCTTCATAAGGAAGGAATATAGAGAAACATTTGGAGAGTTTACATACCAAAACTTCTATGATGTTTCTCCAAGGGAAAGTCACCGAAACTCCACCACTTCAAGGGTACCAACGGGTGTAAAAGCTTGGTAAAACAAAGGAACAAAGTTATGAGTTAGAAACTCCAACCAAGTGGAAGTAAAAGAGAGAAAAGTGAAGGATTTAGCAAGGAGTTACTTACCGAAATGTGTAGAATTGAAGGTTGTTTGCAAGAGATAAATCCCCCAACTTGTTTACTTGGATTCTCACTTCAATAATGGTGTAACATACTCTTATTTCTCTGGAATATTTGAGAGAGAATAAGAGTTTAGATGAAATGAGAATGAAAGAAAAAAGTGTTAAAAGATTTTGATGTAAACTTAGAGTTTTGGAATGAGAGAGTGTCCAAACATGTTTAGAGATCCACAATGGGATCAAACACACCCAAATAGGGCATTTTGCAGAAGGTTTCACGTGCTAAAAGGTTTGGCATCTCAAAGATTTGACTCAAAAAGTCGTTTTGGAAATAAGTTGAATTTGAGGGTGGTGCTGCGCACCAAAGAGATGGTGCTGCGCACCGTGGCCTTTTTGGTCAATTTCGTTATCTTTTCGTTAAAGGACCAGATTTGTAACAGATTCCGTTAGTTCTCCGTTAAAGGACTAACTTTGTAACAGATTAAGTTAGAGGACTAACTTTGTAACAGATTAAGTTAGAGGACTAACTTTGTAATGAAATTTCGAAATAATGATTTTCTTAACCGATGATTATGGCGTAAACACAATACTTAAATAACGCGAGTATACTAACTATTAGGCATTTAGGTGATTCTAAAGCTTCCGTCTCGAGAGACAAAGTATATAAAACATATAAAACCCGACTCAAATATGCAAAACGTGAGTAAATATAAAGCGAAATGCAAGGGTCCAAATCATTGCGAATAAAAGAATAAATGTCGGTAAAGAATAATAACTCGAAAAGACGAGTTGTCACATATATATATATATATATATATATATATATATATATATATATATATATATATATATATATATATATATATATATATATATATATATATATAATAAATGGTTCATGCGAGAACTCAAAATTCTGCGAGAACTGCGAGAACTAAATTGTAGCCGTTGATGAGTTGATCAATGGCTGAAAAGATGGAAGGCAAATTCGTAAATAAATTATAAATAAGGTGGTTTTTTATAAGGACTTTAAAGGTATTAGTGGAAGTTCATATATAAATTTGTTTGACCTACTTAATTTAAATAACAATTATAATTATAAAACTGCCAACTATCTTAATCTCCTATCTCTTCTCTCTTTCTCTTGTCGTCCAGCGGAACCGGCGGCAGCGGATGGAACTGGCGGCAGCGGATTCATGTGATGGCCGATTGGAACCGGCGGCAGCGGATGTAGTGATGATGATGATGAAAAATTCAATATGAGACAGCAAGTATGAGGAAAAATTCAAATATGAATAACAACAACAAAGGGCTATTAATTGGCACAGATATATTAATAACAACAACAAAGGCTATGAATAACAATAACAAAGGCCTATTAATCAATATTTCTTTTTCTTTCTTTACCGCAGCCTTCAAAGTAATAGGCACATGTATGTTTTTTTTTTCCTTTCTTTCTTTACGCGTAATTAACTTGTACCGTACAAGTTTGATATGCAATTATCATATTTTCTATTTAATATCATAAAACAGACCAACCTAAAAGATATTTATAATTAAATATCAAAGGTTTTATTGATGTAGAGATTAAGAGTTTATCAAAAAGAAGGATTGAAGGGAAGCATTTGCGGAATTGTCATCGATCGTATATTGGACCTGATGTAGCAGTTCCGGTTTCTAAAAATTGTTTATTAAAGAACACATACATGTTTAAATGTGAACACGTCCTATTTCTATAAATGATGATTGCTCAGATAATTTTTGTGTTTATTGTATTCAGGTTTTGAATTTTTGAATGAAGATATGGAAATAATATTATGAAGACTAATGCACAAAGATGATGAAGATATGTTGGTGCAACAATTTTCAAGTCATTAACGAGTATCAATGAAGATAATGAATATTGCCTGATATAATGTGAACATCCGAAGTTTATTGTCTTTTTGATTAATCCTTAGTCATTCGTGTTAATTTGGAATCGACTATATATTATTACATTTAAACATCATCGTTATGTGCATATGATATCAAACTTTGTTCATTTGAAAACATATGTGTGTGATCATATGAACACGACAAAAATAAATTAATATCAGAAAGCAAAATAAAGGTTTCTTGACTGAATGTAGATTTTTTAACATTGTGGCATATAATTTTGTATTTAATTCTATTTGTCATGATGTGTATAAAGAAAAATATATGATCGCAAGTGAACGAATTATATTATGGAGCTTTATTAACAAAAGAGAAAGTATTGTTCATAGATATGTCATATATTAGAACACAAAATACAACTAATCAACGAATCTCCAATAAACAATTGTGATATTGAACAAAATATACTAGAAATAATTAAAAGTTTGTTGCAAAAAATTTGGAACAAAACATAAAACATGAGAGAGAAAGAAAAAAATATCAAAATAAAGAAATTATAAATTTACTAATTTACCCTTTTGAATTAAAATAAATGATTAATATTAGAAGAATAAATGAATGGTCCAGAATGAGTTCTCGCAGTTCTCGCATAATTTTGAGTTCTCGCAGGAACCATTCCATATATATATATATATATATATATATATATATATATATATATATATATATATATATATATATATATATATATATATATATATATATATATATATATATATATATATATATGTATGTATATATATATATATATATTTTCATTGTTTTATGAGTAAATTTTAATTTTAGTCCTTCATGACTAGCCGTCGATTTCGTCATTAAATTGTTTTTTCGCAATTTTTGTCCACAACTTGTTATTTTTCCCTTTTTTTGTCCATCCGTTATGTTACAGTTAGTTTTTACTGTTAAATGTTAACTGAACTAACTGAAAGAATCAAAAATGTAATTTTAATTTCTTTTATTTATTTAAATTTATTTAATTAATTAAATTTTATTTATTTATTTATTTTATTTTTTTGTAAAAATCATATGCTTTTTCGAATATAAAAATTACATTAAAAAGATTTAATTTTTCACATATTTTTTCGACGATCATCCGTGACAATATAAAATTTAACGTAGGCGGTACAAAAATTTAAAAAACAGAGTTATATTTACGCTTTTTAAAAATTACATTTATATTTACGTTTTTAAAAAATCACATTTATATTTACTTTTTTTAAAAATCCATATGATTTCCATGAAGGCGGTACAAAAATTAAGTTTTTAAATCACATATGATTTTCAACGGAGTAGGTGGTGGTGGCGGCGACGATGATCGACGGTGACGGATGGTCATTGAAAAACATATGTGAAAAATTAAATGTGATTTTAAATATAATTGTTGTATGCATAAATACACAAGGGATTTTTACAAAAAAATAAAAATATATAATAATAATAATAATAATTAGTTAATTAATTAAAAAAAATAAAAGAAAATTAAAATTACATTTTTGGTTCTTTTAGTTAGTCCTAGTTAACATTTAATGGTAAAAACTAACTGTAACTTGACGGAGGGACAAAAAAAGGGAAAAATAACAAGTTGTGGACAAATATTACAAAGAAAAAAGTTTAAGGACGAAATCGACGAATTGACTAATTATAAAGGACTAAAATTGCAATTTACTCTTGTATTATTTGAAGTGTTAGTTTCCTTTATCCTTTGATCTTTAATCACATACTTAACAAAAAATAACTCTTGATTACCTAAACTTGAATTCTTTTTATTATTTTGAATTCCATATCCATATTAGGAATCAAATGATTAAAATCGACATCAACCGTAATGAGTTGTGCTACGCTCAACCGAAAAACCTATCTAGTATATTCTATCAATTTAACAATAAATGACATAATATGATATACTTTGTTTGTTTCTTTTTATAAATTTTGATGTTATCAAGATTTCTCACTTATCTTTCATCCACCTATAATCTAACCTCACTTGACCTGGATTTTGACATATGCCAAATTCACATACAATCTAACCTCGCTGCATCAAGATTTTAAACTTATCCTCGATATCAACATCGATCCCGCATCCCCCTCTAATCAAAATCAACATGTATCCTAGATTGCCTCAATTTCCAACATTTTTTTTCCTTACCAACCATAATCTTTCTGCTTGTTTGACCGCCGTAAAGGCTCAATCCCCACTCTAACCTCGATATTTTGAAACCCCAATAAGATTTATAAAGGTCAGCGATGCGATTTTTTTTAATATGTTTTTACAAAGAAGTTTGAGGTGAATGGTATTAGAATTAGAATCTATTAATTTTCCATTTTGATAAACAACATCAATCATTAATAACCCAATTAGTCATTATTTTATTACTGGAAAATAAACATGACATAACTCTAGTTCTTCATCCCTCTCACTAAAACATTTCTCATCCCAACCAATCAACCAAACCAACCCACATTAATTACTCATCAAAACTTATAACACAACTACGTACATATATATTCACGTATAGATAAGTAACCCATACACACTTTTTTCAATTCAATTTCAATAAACTAACCCTAAATAATTCATTTCTCCGCCTGTGGTCTTCCATGATCCCCCACCTACTTCTCAATTAGATTGCGGTTTGGTAATATGTTCAGGGTCGGGCTCAAAAGTATTGCTTAAAAACAATATGTGACTTAGAATAAGCTTCATGTCCTTGATTTAAGGATGACTTCCACTCAAGCGTTACATTGTCGTGATTTAGACATCTATCTTCCATTATCCTACAATCTAATCTAGTTCGACCTAGATTTTCGCGGTTTCCATTAATTTACATTTAATATAACATTGCTCCATCTAGATTTTAAAACTTTTCATCGATATCGTCCCTTTAACATCGCATCTCCCTTAAATCAAAGTTCAACATGTATAACCAATTTTCTCGATTTCTGATAAGGTTAATCTCCATTGGTTCATCTTTTTCTTTTACCGACCACCTTTCTACTTCCATCCACTTACAATCTGCCCTTACTAGATCTAGATTTTGACAATTTCCGGATTTTGAAACTTATCATCGATAACAACCTCGATCCACCTAACATCGCATCTCCTTATAATCAATGATCAATTTGTATCATCGATTGCCTCAATTTCTGATAACCTTGACATCAATTCATTCTTCTTCTTTCTTTGTTACATACGACCATCTTTCTGCTTATTTGACCACCGTAAAACCTCAAATCCTAATCTTAATCTTTCCTAATTCCGATAAAACTTTTCAAGGTCATACTCTTTGTATAACTCTTCTATGTAGAAGTTTGAGGTGTATCACATCATGATCTATAAAATTTTCCATTTTGATGAACAACAACAACAATCATTAATAACCAAATTACTCATTATTTTAATATTTTGATATTGAGAAATACACATGGCTCACCTATAGAGTTCTTTCATTCTGCCTCATCAAAACCACATTTCTCATCCCAATCAATCACCCAAACCAAACCAAAT
Source organism: Senecio squalidus (assembly GCA_910822075.1). Classification (NCBI taxonomy): domain Eukaryota; kingdom Viridiplantae; phylum Streptophyta; class Magnoliopsida; order Asterales; family Asteraceae; genus Senecio; species Senecio squalidus. The sequence goes on from CAJVGC010000589.1 coordinate 24,660,703, forward strand.
TAATTACTCATAAAAACCTTATAATACAATTACAATTATACATACAGCAGATGTATATACGTATAGGCAAGTAAACTCATCATACACACAATTTCAATAAACCAACCCTAAATTAACAAATTCACCTCTCCGCCGGTGATTATGGCGGTTTCCGAGGAGGAATCATCGTCGGCGAGTGGAAACAACTCGCGATCACCGTCATCTCACCCTCACTATCTCGCTAAATGTGTTCTTAAAGGAAGCGCTGTTCTACAAGTCGTCTACGGTCATATCCGATCCCCTTCGTCTTTCGACATCGTTTTCGGAAAGGTTTATACTCAATTTCATGTTATTTTAACTGTTTGTATATATTTTTTATGTTCAATTTGTGGAATTTAAGCAAAAGTTGGAAATTAGGATTAGTTATAAGTGCTATGTTTGATGCAGGAAACGTCGTTAGAGTTAGTTATAATAGATGATAAAGGAGTTCTGCAGACGATATGTGAGCAGCCTGTATTCGGAACGATTAAAGATATTGCTATTCTTCCGCGGAATAAGAGGTTTTGTGGAGGAAACTCTCAGGTATTTATTTACAGTTTGTTTTGATTTGTTAGACGTTATTATTATAGTTTATGCAATGTCGTTTGAAGTGTAAAGTTGTGACTTTGTATGGTGTTATAGGTAGAAGGAAATGATCTTTTGCTTGTTACTTCGGATTCTGGAAAGCTTTCAGTTCTGGCGTTTTCAAATGAAATGCATAGGTTTCTTTTCTTCTTTTCGTTTGAGTTTTCTTTCACGGAATTCTTTAATGTGTACAAAAGTTTTATTGATCATTTTGTTGTACACTCGTTTTCTGATTAGGTTCCTCCCTTTGAAACATATTCAACTATCTAGCTCACCTGGAAACCTAAGGCATCATGTCGGAAGAATGTTGGCTGTTGATTCCAAGTAAGTTGCTATTTTGGCTAATTTGGTTTGGCAGTATTATAACTGTTTTGATTTTCGATTTTCAGTGGCTGTTTCATTGCCACTAGTGCATATGAGGACCGTCTGGCTCTGTTTTCAGTTTCTAGTTCCGGTGGTGCCGATGTCATCAATAAGGTTAAATTGCTTCTATTATTGTAGAATCTTAACGTCAAATTGGTCAAATCAGTTACATTTTGGAAAAGAAGAATATGCATTGCACACTGTGAATTAAGATTTAAGATGCCTTTTTATATTTTGGCTTCAGGAAATATTTTGTCCTCCTGACAATGAAAATAATACTAGTACAAGCTCCGGGATTTCTGGTATACATGGTACTATATGGAGCATGTGCTTTATCTCGAAAGATATGAGTCAACCAAGTAAAGAGGATTACCCTGTGTTAGCCATTATACTAAACAGGTATGATACTTCATTGCACCCATATGTAAACTTGTAAACTGGATGGAGATAATCAGTTGGTGTTTGGTTTTGCGTTTTTTAATTGATTATCTACTCGATACTTATTGCGGCTTTCTTAGTGTTTGGACAAAAATATTGTGCTTTTGGTTATCTTATGATTATTTGGGGATCAAACGTAAGTTTTGGATATGTAGCTTCATGCGAACTCCAGGAAAATTGATTTTTTAAGGGTAAAATTAAATTACCTATTTACTTTAGAGACTTTTTACCCTCAATATGTATTTATTTTTCATCTTCACAAAACATCTTGTATGGTCATTTTATCTGTCACTTCCGTAGAAAACCCGAATTTATCAGACTCTCAGACATTATTAATAGATTATTACTACTTCTTGTAGCAAAAGCGCATCCAAACATTATCTTCTACAGCCTGTTTTTTTGTACAGCTGGTTATTTCAATTTGATTATCAAGTATCACATAATACTTGTAAAACACACATCCAGACACCCTCTCAATTCCATATTGGTTATATTAAATCCCCCCTTGACCACAAATCATACTCGGGATTTAGGTAATATTTGCTTTTGATTTTGCAGAAAGGGATCACTCCTTAATGAGCTTTTGTTATTAGAGTGGAAAACTGGGGACAATTCTGTCCACGTACTGTCTCAATATGCTGAGCTTGGGCCATTAGCACATGATGTAGCCGAAGTTCCCCATTCTTATGGATTTGCTTTACTCTTCAGAGTTAGTGATGTTCTTCTAATGGATCTTAGGGACCCTCACAATCCTTTCTGTGTATATAGAACAAGCCTAAACTTTTTATACTCAGTGGTGAATGATCATATTTCTATTGAGGAATCATGTAGGACGAATGATGTTGATGAAGAAGGTAATATATGCAATGTTGCTGCATCTGCTCTATTGGAGCTAAAAGACATAATTAAAGATGATGATCCCATGAATATAGATGATGATAATGCTTATTTATCAACGTCAACATCCACCCGTGTGTGCTCATGGTGTTGGCAATCAGGAAATGTTGAAAACCCGAGAATGATCTTTTGCCTGGAAACCGGAGAGCTTTTTATGATCGAAATTTCTTCCGAGTCGAATGGTTATAAAGTCAACCTCTCTGAATGTCTCTATAAAGGTTTACCATTTAAAGAGCTTTTATGGGCTGAAAATGGATATGTGATTGCACTTGCGGAAATGGGTGATGGGACGGTCCTTAAGTTTGAAGACGGAAAGCTAAATTACAAAAGCGCGATTCAAAATATTTCTCCAATCTTGGATATGTCACTTGTGGATTACCATGATGAGAAACAGGAACAAATGTTTGCTTGTTGTGGGATGGCATCCGAAGGATCTTTAAGGGTTATCCGAAATGGTATCAGTTTAGAGAAACTATTGAAAACGGCCCCTGTTTATCAAGGGATCACGGGTACTTGGGCAGTTAAAATGAAATTACTCGATTGTTACCACTCTTTTCTTGTGCTATCGTTTGTAGAAGAAACACGGGTGCTTTCCGTTGGGGTAAGTTTTACTGATGTAACCGATTCGGTTGGCTTCTTTCCTGATGTATGCACTCTTGCATGCGGTTTAATTGGTGACGGCTTGTTGGTTCAGATCCACCAGACCGCGGTTCTACTTACTTTACCAACGGTGTCTGCTCACCCTGATGGCATCCCTTTCGCATCTCCAAATTGCACATCTTGGTGCCCTGGTAACACAACCATTAGTCTCGGGGCCATAGGGCATACATTTATAGTTGTAGCAACTTCAAATCCGTGTTACTTATTTATTCTCGGGGTAAGACAATTGGCAGATTATCAATATGAAGTCTATCAAATGCAAAATGTCAGATTGGAGTATGAATTGTCCTGCATTTCCATTCCTCAAACACCCATTCAAGAAGACCAGTTCAACTCCTATAACATTGATTCTTCAAATGGAGTCGAGATTGGAGATACATTTGTCATTGGGACACATAGGCCTTCGGTGGAGGTTCTATCCTTTAAATCTAATCAGGGCATAAAAGCTCTTGCTATAGGAGCCATTTCTTTAGTAAACAGCATTGGAGATACCATAAGTGGCTCTGTACCTCAAGATGTAAGGCTTGTTAAAGTTGATCGACTTTATATCCTTTCAGGGCTAAGGAATGGTATGCTACTAAGATTTGAGTGGCCATCTGTCTGTTTAAATTCATCAGTAGAATCTCCAAAGTTGCAACCATATGTTAATTTAGTTAACTTAAATCATTCGTCCATTATATCTGAGGTGACAAAGGACAACTATCCGGTTAATCTTCAGTTGATTTCAAGTCGCAGAATTGGTATCACTCCTGCGTTTTTGGTTCCACTGAGTGATTTCCCTGATGCTGATATAATTGCTCTCAGTGATAGGCCCTGGTTATTACAAACTGCGAGGCACAGCCTTTCATACACTTCTATCTCCTTCCAAGCATCCACACATGCAACTCCTGTATGTTCAAGCGAATGCCCCAATGGAATATTATTTGTCTCAGAAAATAGTCTCCATTTGGTAAGATTGTTGTACCAATTTATTGGATTAAAGGAGTGTTTGAATATGTTATTTGAAGTGATTAAGTGATATTAAATAGTTAGAATCTAATAATTACGTGAAGAAAATAGTGTTTTTTGTATGTGCCTGTGCTGTCTAAAATTTTATAATCTGATGTTTGAGTGTCTAGAAATGTCTGATTATCTGTGAAGGACATATTTGTGAAAATAAGAGACACGTTTTGTGAAAAGGGGTTATTAGTCTCACAAATATGGTTAAACGAAAGGGTATATTAGTAACTTTATTTCACCATTAGTAATCAGGTTTGTTGCAGCTGATATGAAATTGATTAACAGAATGCTTATATCCAAACATTAGAAACTGATGATTGTGACTTGAGATAATTAGTTCCAGATTGCATGTCCAAACCACCTCTTCAAAAATTTTGTATCATATTATGAGTATGCTATTGTACAAAATTTCTTTCATATTCTTATGAATTACATACCCTCTCCTAAAAAGTGGAAAATCATTCGATGTTTTCATGTTGTACCAATAAGGCTTGATTGAATTATATTATTAATACAAAAAAAAATTATATTAAAATATGTATGATGGTGTAGTTGGAGATGGTTCACAGCAAAAGGATAAATGCCCAGAAATTCCATCTTGGAGGCACGCCACGAAAGGTTTTATATCATGCTGAAAGCAGATTGCTGCTGGTTTTGAGAACCGATCTGAGTGATGATTCGTGCTCATCGGATATTTGTTGTGTTGACCCACAGAGTGGTTCAATTTTATCATGTTTTAAATTTGATCCTGGAGAAATAGGCAAGTGCATGGACTTAATAAAGGCGGGGAATGAACAAGTACTGGTGGTGGGTACCAGTCTCTCTTCTGGTCCTGCTATAATGCCCACTGGTGAAGCTGAAAGGTTTATATTCTTTTTCATACCTATATCTTTGTGATCAATTTGACCCATTTACTTATGAGTTGAAAGTCACCCCAAGCTCCTTAGTCTATTTTTAATACATCAACCTCCTAAGTCGTTTTATTGAAAGATATAGATTGTTCTTTAATAATAATGTCTTTGTATTTAATTATTCATGATTAATTATCTGTGATGGATGTTCAAATATTGTTACGGTTTAACCCAACATCGTAACATGACCGGTTCTAAAAAATGATATTTCACCTGAGCTCGTTTTTCCCAACCTGCTGTCCTGGTAACTATACCATAAATGATACTTATAATGCTTTTTATTCAGCTTCCTGCTACTGATTCTTCTAGTTTTGTTGTTAATTACATGTTTCTACTTTCAGATAAATTTCAAAGATTGTCATAACTATGAGCAGATCGATATGTATGGCTTCAGTTAACTCCAAATTAGATCCTCCTTATCTAAATTTTTCGAAACCTTGAGTGTTGGGGTGTGGAGTCTAGTAAGAACCACTTCAAATTAGAGCCTCCAAAACTGATTTGTTCAAATAATCAAGTTTTGTTCTTGCCAAACAAAGTATATTGTTGCTACAAGAACAAGTCTGTTAATACTGCCCATAGTGTCTTCCCTCTAGCATTTATATATCCTGTCTGATATTGTGACACTTTCACACATTACACTCAGTCGTACTGGCGTACTACATATGTATGCATGTCAATAATAATATATACCTGTTTATAATTGTTTGTGGCTTTAATTATTGTCAACAGTACAAGGGGAAGATTGATTGTCCTCTGCCTTGAGCACAAACAGAACTCAGATAGTGGTTCAATGACTTTTTATTCAAAAGTCGGCTCATCTTCCCAGCGAACATCCCCTTTTCGCGAAATTAGTGGTTATGGAACCGAACAACTCTCAGGTAGTAGTCTTTGCAGCAGCCCTGATGATAGTAGTTCTGATGGGATAAAACTTGAAGAAACAGAGGCATGGAACTTACGATTAGCTTATTCAACTAATATGCGTGGGATAGTACTTGCCATCTGTCCTTATCTCGATTGCTATTTCTTGGCCTCTGCTGGCAGTGCTGTAAGTTTCTTTTGTTTTATGATTTCTAGAGGTGGCAAGGTGGGCAGTTTGGGTTCCGGGTCAAAATGGTTTCAGGTTGAACATGTCATTTTCTACTCGGTGGGGTCAGGTTGACTAAAACAACGTGACCCGTTCCCCTTATCGGAGGTTGAATGCAGTAAACTATTTTCAACCTGATCGACACGTTAAAACCATTAGACTCATTCCCCTTATATGCTGTATTTTTATTTGAACCTTTTGAGATAAAATATTACCTAAATCAACTCTTTAATAAATAAATGGGTCCAAAATGTCACCCTATTGTCTTTTGTAGGCGACCCAGTTATTGATATGATGTCTGTAGATATGAGTTATTTAATTATGCTTGTCATTTGTTCTTCCTAGTTTTACGTCTGCGGCTTTCAGAATGATAGTTCGCTAAGGGTTAAAAGATTGGCTGTTGGAAGGACACGATTTATGATCATGACTTTGACCACTCACTTCACTACTATTGCTGTTGGTGATTGTCGTGATGGCATTCTTTTCTATGCATATTATGAGGTTGTCAGTCAGTATCAGTTTTTTTAATTTGAGTTATCTTGTGATTCCATATTCTTTTATGTGATGGATTAAGCACAGCTATGTGATATTAACAATGACCTTTCATTACAGGATGCTAAAAAGGTGGAGCAACTATACAGTGATCCTGTGCAGAGGTTGGTTGCTGATTGCCTTCTTATGAATATTGATACAGCCGTTGTTTCAGATCGTAAGGGGAGCATTGCAGTCTTGTCCTCTTCGCATCACTCAGGAGGTGAGCTTTCTATGCACTTCGTATAATGTACTATAAGTGGTGATTTCGACCCCCCTATGGATGGGTTATTTCGTGTTATGTTTTTCTCGAACGGCTAAAAAACTTCGCTTATAAAGGAAAGGTCAAAAATCAAAATGGGTCTAAACTCTAAAGTCATCCAAAAAGTGTGTTTATGGAACCTTCAAAATCGATGTATTTAAAATATTAGATTCTTGGTAAAATGATTTAGTTTTTGTAATCATATTTGACACACTAATGACTAGATTATATGAGAGATGTTAAAAAATTGAACGAAATGTGTTGTGGGTCAACTTGACCCAGCTCAACCTTTTTTAACTCGCAGAAATACCCGTTTTGACTTGTTACTGGATTTCGTTACCGGTGTAGTTCCATATTGGCACATTTTTTCTAGCTGAATCTATTTGCATGTTAACTACTTAATTTTGTCCTAATCAATATATATCGTTTTTATGTATTTGGACATTTTTATAATATTATACAGAAAATGCAAGTCCAGAACACAACTTAAAGGTTTGTTCTTCCTTCTATATGGGTGAGATCGCAATGAGCATCAGAAAGGCAAGTTCGTTATCCCTGTTCATATTTTAAAACTCTTTGCACATAAAGTAGTTTATGCTCTACTTTCCTGACATTGTACTTTCCTGACATTGTACTTTCCTTCTATTTCAATGAAGCCGCAGTTATAGCAAAAAGATAGAGATATGCGATAAAATGTTGACTAAGATTTTTTTTTTTGGGAACATAATCTTGGATTTAAAATGCCTATCATCATTATCTTCCGAACCTTCATCCATGTTTATTAGAGACAAGAGGGCCATTTAGGCTTATATTTGATGAAAAAGTTTTAAGGGAACGTTTGAAAGAGAGGAACACTTACAAAATGTTTATAATGTATTGAAATGTTTAAGCTTTTCTTGATTACAAATGTTTGACCCTAACACGAATTTATACCAGTCAATGGAGACTTTTAGACATATAGTTTCCATGGATATTTATTTGCAACTCTATATGCTCAAAAAAGCAACACTACAGTTTGTAAGAATAAGCAATTTTGGGAACATTATGAAATGATTTTTCTTTTTCTTTTTATTTCACAACTTTCTAAAATATATTATTCTTTCAAACTATAATGTTCTCTTCCTAAAATATATTATTCTTTCAAACTATAATGTCTTGTCAATTGTTTTGTGTAGGGTTCATTTTCATACAAACTTATGGCTGATGATGAAATGCGGGACTGTGACATTGCTAGTTCAATTATGGATTTATCACACAGTAGTATTGTGGCAAGCACGTTATTAGGAAGCAATATTATCTTTGTTCCTATATCTAGGTATGGATTTTATATGTACTCTGTTCTAGTAATAATATTATAGTTTAAATTGAAGTAAATATACTACACTTCTTAGTGATTATAAAATTTAATGGTGGACATGCTCACTATATTAGTCATATTGAATTGATAGTACATATATAGGTCTTCGAAGGAGTAGCTTCACTTTAACTACTTTTTCTCATATTATAACATTAGCCAAGTTTAATGGCTGTAATTACTTGATTTCAATTATTCGGTAATTACTTTCTAATCTGAATTTAATCTTTCAGGGATGAATACAATCTTTTAGAAGATATACAATCTAGGATTGCAGTTCACCCGTTGACAGCTCCTATTCTCGGGAATGATCATAACGAGTTTCGCAGCCGTCAAAGTTCGGTAAGAGAAATACGCAATTTTAATGATTGCAATATCTATTGATTGTTTATAAAATTTCAAGTAGTTACAATAAGTTTGTTTTCTAGTATTTCACTTTTGGTCATACTTTGCTATCATGACATCTTGTTTTACAAAGAGGGTTAATATACACTTTGAACAAATTTTAAATCCTTTCCTTTTAAGCTATTTTTTTTTCTTTCTTTTTTCATGCATTCGACCCGTTAGATAAGACATAACCTGAATAGCTACCTCTAATTTTGTATTTTATGTCTTCAAATTTACAGGCAGGAGTACCTAAGATTCTTGATGGCGACATGTTAGCTCAGTTTTTGGAGCTTACAAATAGCCAACAAGAAGATGTATTGGCTTTACCTCGAACCCCAAGTAACATCTTCACATCACATAGTTCAAAGCCACCGCTCTCACGGGTTAACCTTAATAAGGTCATGGGACTGCTTGAACGGGTTCACTATGCTCTAAACTGAAACCCTTTCCATATTCCAGACCATCAAGGTTTTGGCAGTACTCTTCATGAAATTATAGTGGTTCATAAATGTGCCAGTAAGTACGTAAACTCAATAAGTTGACCTGGCACTGGATTTTAGATCAAACAGAACTTGAAGAACTGCCATTTCATGATGCCCGCAGATAAAGTTGGCGTTTAATGTTCCTTTAAACATTTTCCTGGGTATTTAGCATTTTCTCTCCCGTTAAGATGCTATATGCTTAGCTTTTGTTGTATAGAACGTGAACTAGAAAAGTATTTATAATTAGAGTTACATTTAGTTTATAGGTGTTGCCCTTGTTTTTTGAGGCCAAAGATACTTGTATTCTAATGACCGCAAAAAGAGTGTAAATACAGAGGGATTAATTCAGTTTTGAAGTGGGTTTCTCTTCTTTTAGTCTGATGTTCGTTGCATTTCTGATCTATTGCAAGTTTTAGAGCTTTGTTTGATAATATATCTCTTTAGAACATATGAAAATGAACCAAGTGATGGATAATAACCTTTTTCAAAAGAGGATGGGTTTTTAGAATGACTCAAGTTCGAATTATGAATTCTTGTTCGAATTATCAATTGGTCATTGTATAACTTTTGCCTTGTGTAATTGTTTGACCAGTAACTTAGTATCTTCTGAAACCAGTTTTAGGTTTGGCCTGCACCGGTTCCTTTCAGAACAGAATGCAACGAGTTATCTAATTTTTGAAACTTGTAATTAAAAACAATTTTTCCGAAAGGATCTACTCAACATGGCAAAGAATACATCCAAGCCTCCAAGTTTGATTCTTACCACTCTCTTTGCGTCTTCTTGTCAGGATCTATACAAGGGATCGAATGCATTATAACCCCTATATGGCATATCGCTACAAAACCATTCATTAGATATCACGATCCACGGCTCCACCATAACAACACATGAGATTTCATTTTCATTGTTATTGATTCAAGTGGAACACCAATACGCACTTATGTTCCAAAATAGTATCCGGAACTAAGCTACACATCCTACTCAAATAAAAAGTATGTAACTAATTATGAACGAATAGCTATGGGCCAACCGTACAAAATAGCTATTGAAGAAGATATTCTCAAAAAGATGGAACTTATGTACTCTGCTAACGCAACGACAGATGATTTTCCCACATGAACTTAAGCAAAAAACTGTTGGAACTTTCGTCACTGGTTCTGGAGGCTAGCCATAGGGCTCAATAATTTTATTTGCCCAGCTGTTTAGATGAATTGAACAAAATAGGTATGGACGAAGATATTCTAAAAAACTGAATTCTTCATAATAAAAGCTCCACGCTATAAAGCAGACTTCATTGTGAGCCATATGGAAAATTTGACTGTTATGTCATGCAAATCCTTTACTCCTTTCAAACTTTCCCCAAATAGCCTTATCCATTGCTCATAAAAACCAATCACACTATCCTCATCTACTTTCTTATTATGAAAATTTGGCTCTGATACCTATTGAGTTGATCAATCTTAAACTAACAACTGGGTGATTAGAATCACTAATATGTTGCGGAATAACGAATTAGCGATTGAGTTAACGAATTGAACAATGAATCAAAGTAGACTTGAATAAAAGAAATAGTTCAAGCGCTACTTAACATGTCACACTTCTCTCACTATTTATAGGCTAACACTAACGCTAACTTTTACATTAGACATCCCTTATGTTCATTTAAGAACAATTCGGGTGAACAAAATACATTAAGTCATCATTAAACTATAACTCTGGTGGTTAAGTCGGGTAGACTAACTTGTTCACCCGAGAGTCTTCAATGCATGACTATCTAAGTTTTAGTTCGGGTGATGAACATTGTTCACTCGAACTAATTCCTTAGATGCAAAAACACTTCTGATGAATATTTTAAAGCTTCGGCCATCACTCTAATTATGCTCCAACATTCCCCTCCGCCCCCCCCCCCTCGGGGGATCCGAGAACTATAATTAGACAATACCACATAACAGGAACCGAACTGGAGACACAAGTTCAATGCGGCTTCGACCTAATCCAACTAGTCCAGTTCTCTAGGGTTCGATTTTGGACAATGTGACCTTAATAAGCTTAACCGGTCCGGTGCCCTTAGGCAAATCCTCCTTTAGCAAACTAAATTTGCAAGAACACAAGAGACCCTTTCCTATTTAAGTCCCTTAAAAGCATTTCAAATGAGATCCATTTTAAAATGCAATATCTCTAGTCCATGAACTTCTCCAAATTGTTGGTGCTCCTTCTTCGCCTCGGACTTCCTTTTCTCATTTCCAAAATAAGCACAAAGAAAGTTACGTGAAACCCAACTCCAAGAACTTAAGCATCAACATAAGCACAAACGGGTGACAAACTTTGGCAATGATCCATGGAGATTACCATCTACTAAATGACCTCTAATCCAAAATATCAGAAACGAAATTTATTCAAAATATATATCCATCATTGTCTTTGTTTGTTCAGAACAAGAAAAAATAGCTATGAATACCAATGTGGTTACCAAAATTGCTTCTACACTTATGTTATTAGGGATTATTCAAGTAGTTATACTCTATTTTCACACAAAGAACTATTGTTTGTAGCTTTAAATCTACTGAAATTGAGACAGAGACAAGGGGGGCTGAAGGGTGCTTCCCCCCCAATGAGCCCAAGATGATGTATATCGGACCAAAATTTTACAAAGTGATCCTTGCCAATCGCAAATCCTGCCTTCGCTTCTGTACTAAAAACTTTGGTTACTGTAGCCATCAAGTCACCATATATCTTAAATGCCAATGTTAAATGTCGTGAAAATTCCAGTTATAATTTATGTTGTATTACTCATCAATGTATAATGTGCACCGACATTGCCACAAAAGACGACGGTGGCATCCGAAAGAGGACAACATAACTTGAGAAGAAGGTTGCTCAACCATGATGCTTCTATTCAACTTTAGCGATAGAACGAGAGATATCTGATTGGCGTGAGAGCCAACGTTATCATTATGAAAGATGAAAAAGCGAGAAGTGGACCGACGTGTCTGAGGATAGTCGACCACTCAACATCACTATAAAACACCAACCGATTAACAAAAGACATGCTTAACTTAATAACACAAGTTATAGTTGTTGGAAATTAATTAACAAAATGGATTTTTTTTAAACTAAATTCAATAGAAATCTGAAATTAAATTCACAAATTCGTGTTTACATTTGTTCCTATTTATACTAATCAACCAGTGTCTTTTCAACCATCGTGATGGTTTGTTGGTGGTTAACTTCCGCCTGGCGGTGGCTTCCAACCAACATAACTTTTCAAGTTTTGACTAATTCACTTCTAATCCCTAATCTAATCTATAATTACAATTAATACATACTTAAAAATACTGCTAAGTTTCTGTTTTTTGTCATTAACTTCCAACATTTCCTCCTAGTGACAAAAACCGGTAGCCGGGATATTTGATCTTCGTTTTTTCTTTCTTGACATATCTTCATTTCTTCAAAGCTTGTCTATAGCAATGGTGCTCCAATTATTGGGTCATCATCTGCATATTGGGCTAAGTTAACATCCTTCTTCATCGTACGTTCATATGTGGAGTGTCCAAATTTGTTGCACTTGAAACATATTATATGACCTTTGTTTGTATCATTCCATTTGGTGCATTCGTATGCAAAGTGACCGAATTCTCTACATTGATAGTGTTGGGATAGGATATCTATTACTCACAAAAAGACCGTGCCTTCGTCCGGCCATGTAACGATAAGGCTGATGTTTATGGAACAGGGGCTACGGACGGACGAAGGGCACTCAAACGACTTTGGGAGTAGGAACATCGAAGGGAGTGTAGCATTAATTGCGTACAAGACAGAATGATGGTAGCATTTAATGAAGAGGAGCGTGGGAGACAAAGCGCCGCCCACGCGCTTCTTCATTTAATGGCTGTGGCAGTTGACTGACCGAGGTAAGTGGGCCACGTCGCTGACACGGATGAAAGGTGACTGTTGCCGGTCTCTACGAATTACCCGGAGGGTAATAACCGGACGCATACTATATAAGGGCAAGACAAAAGAATAAAACCAATTCAAGAAAACTTTAGTAACACATTTACTCCTAGATACTGATCTTGGTTATCTAACATTCCTTGTATTCAATTTCCAATCATTTGTAATATTGAGTGCCTTCGTGGACTCGTTAAATACAACAACACTTAATCATTTATACTATCATCCCTTCGTCTGGAGTCGGACGAAGGGTCACGTGTGCAAAAATTTACTTTAACATTGGCGCCATCCGTGGGACCTTGTTGTTAATCAGCGACAGATTCTGGGAAGACATGGAGAAAGTACCCGTAGATCAGCATGAGGAAGGACTAGCCCAATCTGTTACCCAAGAGTCTGCTGAAGACACAGGGCCACCCCCGACATTCACCCCAGGAGCAAACGAGCAAGCAAGCCCAATCACACCGGAGTTTGTGAGCAAAAACTTCAATAGCCTAAAAGCCATGATGAATAAGCACGCTCAGAAGGAACGCAGGAGAGGAAACCCCGTTGAGCTCTCCTACGGAGATGCCGAGGAAATGGAGCAGGAGGAAAGCTCTATCCCAGATAGCCACTCGAATCAGAGTCGGATATTGAGGTCCAGGAGGGTGTCTGATAGAGAACCAACGATCGTAGCACCCAATATCAGGCAGGAGGGAACGTTTGCTAGCCTCCTCAACGCCCAACACCTGAATGGAGTTCACCGGCCCGAGACAGGAACGTTTAATTTCGGTATGTCACATCCGCAGACACAATTTCCTCAGTATCAGCCTGTGCAACCTCCTCAGTATCAGCCTGTGCAACCTCCTCAGTATCAGCCCGTGCAGCCCCCACAGTTCAGCCAACAGCTATATGGGCCAACGTCCAACGCGGGAGGTCCCCCTTTTGTGTGGCAACCATCACAGACCATCCGGCAACTGGTTCCTGAAATAGATGACTTATCCAAACCATACCAGAGGTCGAAGGACACTAAGTTCACCAAACGTATAGCAAACTTCAAGTTTCCCCCCAGAATAAAGATGCCGGCGAACGTTAAGATGTATGATGGGTCGCAGGACCCAGACGATCATCTTAGTATTTTCTCCGGAGCCGCAGAAGTGGAACAGTGGTCAATGCCCGTCTGGTGCCACATGTTCATCCAAACTCTCCTGGGATCGGCCCGACTCTGGTACGACAGCCTCCCCACAGAGTCTGTGGACAGTTTTGAAGACCTGCAACACAAGTTTAAAAACAACTTCATGCAACTACGTAGGTGCGAAAGAAAGTCGGTGGAGATGCATAACATCAAACAGAAGGAACACGAAAGCCTCAGAACCTTCATAGAACGCTTCAATAAGGAAAGCTTAGAGATAAAAGGTGCTACGGAGGACATGCGAGTCTCCGGCTTCATGCATGCCATAAAAAACACTCAACTCATAGAAGCTTTGAATAATAAGGTTCCTGACACTGTAGACGAGATGATGACGCGAGTAAGAGATTTCATTAGGGGAAAAGAAGCGGCTAACCTTAGCAGAGAGGCCAGTTCCAGTAAGACCAACAGGGAAGACCGAAGCGGGAAATCTGGAAACCATACCCGGACGGAAGGACCGGGACCACAAAGAAACGAGGCGAAACAGCCAGAGCAGCGCAACCGAAGCCCATATCCTAATCCCTACACACCCAACGCGTCCACCGATTACAGACGAAAGGAGGTGTACACAGCACTCACAAAGACCCCCTGTGAGATCCTCTCAACAGAGGAGGTAGGAAAAAACTTCCCCGCCCCTCATCCGATGTTAGAAAACCCGGAAAGAAAGCAGTCGGATAAATTTTGCGAGTTCCATCTAGACCATGGTCATAACACTAACGACTGCTATCATCTAAAGAGGAAGATCGAGGAGGCGGTCAAATCTGGAGAACTTGCACATCTGATTAAGGATATAAAGAAGGGAGCAACACAGGGTAACAAAAGCAACCGTAGAGGAAAAGACGACGGTTCTCAGGGGACTAGGAGCCGGACCGTTAACATGATAAGAAGGGACTCACTGTCCATGAAAAGAAAGGAGTCTGATCCAGCGTGGATGAATCAAGAAATAGCTTTTCCCCCCAGAAGCGAATGTTGCCCCACCCTGGACCCCGTCATAGTGGAAGGACGGATAGGAAATACCATCGTCCCAAAGGTATATGTAGACACCGGGAGCTCCACAGAAGTCATTTATGAGCACTTCTTCCGGCGGTTTCGGAGGTCTGTTCAAGCGCGTATAAGGAGGCCAGAATCGGCACTCCAAGGATTCGATAACGAAATGATGTGGCCGCTGGGGGAGATAACCCTCCCTCTAACACTAGGAGATTACCCGCGCATGAGGACGGAATGGATGAGTTTCGCAGTGGTTCAAACACCAGCCCCGTTCGACATCATCCTGGGAAGGCCAGGACTATACCAGTTGGGAGCGGTACCGTCCCCCTTCCATGGATTGATGAAATTCCCCACTCCCCATGGTATCGCTACGGTTCGTACCAAGAGACAAAGGGAAAAGTGGTGTGCTTCAGCAGAAAGGACAGGTAACCCACAAGAGACAAGCCATGATCCGGAAGAAAAACTCGTCATCAATCCCAAGTTCCCGGAGCAAACTATTGCCATAGGGTCGCACTTATCCAGACCTTGTAAAGAAAAATTGTTCACATTGCTCAGCAGCAACATGGATGTATTTGCATGGACACCATCAGATATGACGGGAGTACCAAGGAGTATAGCCGAACACCGGTTGAAGACCTACCCCAGCGTGGAGCCGATCAGGCAGAAAAAAAGGGGAATGGCTCCGGAGCGTAGTCAGGTCATCAGGGAGGAGGTAAGTCAACTAATGGATGCAGGGATTCTGCGAGAAGCAAGATATCAGACTTGGGTGGCTAACCCAGTCCTCGTCGACAAAAGTGACCATTCTTGGAGAATGTGCGTAGACTTTAAGAACATCAACAGGGCCTGCCCGAAAGACAACTACCCACTACCGGAGATAGATTGGAAGATTGATTCCTTGATGGGCTACAGATACAAGTGCTTCTTGGACGCCTACAAGGGTTATCATCAGATACAAATGGCACCGGAAGATGAGGATAAAACGGCATTCTACACGGATTTCGGCATATTCTGTTACAGAAAGATGCCTTTTGGGTTGAAAAATGTCGGGGTCACCTACCAAAGATTGATTGACAGAGCCTTCGAAACTCAAATCGGTCGAAATCTGGAAGCTTACGTGGATGATCTCGTCATCAAGAGTCATAAAGAAGAAGATATGATCTACGACATTGATGAAACCTTCCGAAAGTTGAGGAGCATTAACATGAAATTAAATCCGAAGAAATGTACATTTGGTATAGTAGAAGGGAAGTTTTCAGGGCACATGATAACCGAAAGGGGGATCAAGGCCTGCCCCGACAAGGTAAAAGCAATCACAGAGATGAAGTCCCCAGAGACGTGGGGGGAGGTTCAGAGCCTCAACGGAAGGCTGGCAGGGTTAAGCCGATACCTCTCAAGGTCGGCCGAACGATCGCTTCCATTTTTCAAAGCATTGAAGAAAAGCATCAATGTGGCTGACTTCGTCTGGACAGCCGAAGCGGAAGATGCTTTTCAAGAGTTAAAACGACATTTAACCCAGCTACCGGCCCTTGTGGCCCCGACTGAAGAAAAGGAATTATTCGTGTATCTAGCAGCTTCCAATAACACAGTAAGTGCAGTTCTGATGACAGAAGAAAAAGGAAAGCAGACCCCCGTGTATTTTGTAAGTAGAGCTTTAAGAGCAGCCGAGTTAAAATATCCACCCATGGAAAAACTCGTATTGGCGCTCACACACACGGCCAGACGCTTACCCCGATATTTTCAAGCGTACCCAATAGTAGTCATGACTGAACGGCCCATCAAAGATATACTGGCAACACCGGAAAGATCAGGAAGGTTGGCGAAATGGGCCAAAGAGTTGGGGATCTACTCAATTGAATATAGACCCAGACAGGCCATGAAGGGACAGGTACTGGCGGACTTTATCGCTGAGGTTCCGACACTTCCTCCCTCACCCATAAACACCCAGAAGGAAAAGACGATAGTATCATCCTCCCAGACACCAGAAGGTAACCTGCGGTCCCTCTACACCGATGGGTCATCTCACGAACATGGCATGGAGGCCTGTTAAGAAAATGTTGTGTCTGGTATTGTAAAAGGTAATTGCCTTTATTATGATGTGACGATTGTAACCTTTCGTATTATATAAAACATATACCGGCTCTCGAATAGAGACGGAAATTTTCACATCCACTAGTCTGAATGCATATCCTAGTGAAGATATACAAAAAAAAAAAAAAGAGTCAAAGTACTCTTCTGGGAGGGACGCTTCCCAGCTTAACAACCATATATATGTATATGACAGAAAAATAAAAGAAAGAAGAAGGAAGTAACCAACAGAAACATGAGGAAAAATGCTCACCTTGACGCCGTTATACTAAAAACACATTACATAAAGTAACAGAAACAAGTGTCCAAGAGTCACACAGATTTTAAAGAAAAACTACATATAACACCAAGCATAAAAGAAAATCATTCAACAACCGGAGCAGCAGGTTCTAGCCTCTTCAAATCTTCCACCGATAGCTCCGGGCTCTGGCTGAGGGCCTCCAAATAAGGGAAGGAAAGATGACGCATGCGTTCAAGAGCTTCATCCAACTTGGTTTCTGAATCAGGGTCGAAGTTGGGGGTAGCCTGAAGAGGGAGATTCCGTTGTGCCTGACGAAAGCCGTTGCGCACTCCAAGAGTGTACCCAGTTCCAGTAAACAGAGTGGCAATTTCTCCATAAGGCGCGCTGAATTCATGGCTCTGATGAAGTTTTTCCACAAAAAGCTTAATACCATCCTTAACTAGCCAGGTAGCCTTTTCTCTCAATACGGCGTTCTCAACCA
Organism: Senecio squalidus; assembly: GCA_910822075.1. Lineage (NCBI taxonomy): Eukaryota > Viridiplantae > Streptophyta > Magnoliopsida > Asterales > Asteraceae > Senecio > Senecio squalidus. Next base: position 24,678,585 of record CAJVGC010000589.1, read on the forward strand.
AAAGCCTTTGATTCTCGCCCTCGAGTGTGACTGACCCCTCCGTCGCGTCGCCAGCCGCGACCTTTTCACCTCCCATCGCTACACCTGCTGCACCCTTCTTATCACCAACTTCTAAAAGCTTCACCTTCTCAACCATGTCTTCCCAATCAGAAACGGAGACCAGCTTCATCCCTGGATCCACAGCTTCACCTTCTCGCGTCTTCGCAAGTTCACTATTTGTGTCCTGCAGATCACGGATAAAATCTTCCAGGTCCTTGATCTTACGGTGGGACTTAGCACGTTCCTTCAACCCCTGTACAACTCTACGGAATTGGATCTTGATACGCCTCCGGAGCTTCACATTCTCTTTCTCCAACTTTTTAACTCTGGCCTTCACGGCCGCCAGACGACCCTTCTTCTTGGTAAGAGACTCCTCAAACTTCACAACACTACCCTGGGAGGCCATGAAACGGCCACGGACCTCTGTACCGGCTACTGCCAACTGGGCCAGTAGCACATTAAAGTTGTCAACCAGGATTTCCTCAGGAAGTTTCCTCCAGCGCAGAGCTTCGGCAGGAGTAGCAAAATAATTCAACGATTACTCATCTCATTGTCACAACTAACCTTCCAACTCGGCACATATCGAAACGAAGAGGGACCTCCCCTGTCACTCGGCGAGCGAGGTGTAAAGGAGCCTCCGGCTTCAGCAGCAAAAGGTCTCGAGGGTGTACTTTCCCCTTCGTTAATATTCTTACCTCGGTCGCCAGAGGGAGCAGATCTCCCAATGTCTGACTCACCGGAGGAAGAAAGAGATAGAGGATGGGAAGAAGTGGCCCGCTGGGCAGGAGGGACATTCATCTTGAAGCCGGCGCTGTGAAAAGAGGGATCTGCCACACACAAATGGTACGTTAAGATAAAAAAAAAAAAAAAAAAAAAAAGAAAGAAAAAAAAAAGAAAAAGAGAGGCGGGACACAAGATAGAAGTCTACCACTAGCAAGAGAAAGCCTTCTTCGTTTAACCCTGGTACCAGGACCTCCGGATAGTGGCTCCGACATCGGTGAAAAAACAGACGTAGGGGAAGATCAACCACCAAGGCTGGTACACCAGGTATCAAGGAGTGCACCTCAGTGGAGGGGAAGACAAAGTCCCCAACCCTCTGCTCCAGAATATGGGCGACGTTCTCTTCCAAAGAAACCACGGGGAATGTAACTCCGGTTAAAGTATCAAGCTTCAAGTAATCCAGCAGAGATATAGCTGTAAAGATATACATAACAAAAGTTACAATGCAGAAGAATCATGCCTTCGTCCACCAAAAAACAACAACAACAAGAGGAGGGGAGAAAAACTTACGAACGCCATTCAATTGGATGGAAGGATTAAGGTTTAAGGGAGCCCAATGACGGCTCACACCACCCAATACCAGCGCAGCCTCGCTATGAGTCCGGGCTGGAATCTTGTTCCTAGAAATTAGCCGACAACGTTCTGCCTCTTCTTCGGTAAGAGCAGGAGGGGGATCAAGAATGGCACCTGGCAGAATGGGTCTCAAATGCATCGGTACGGGTGCCACCGAAGCATCTAGCCAAAAGAACTTATCCTTCCACTGTTTCACACTAATGGGCGCTGGGCGAAAGCATTCCCACCCCTCGTTCTCTACCTTCGGCCGACGCTCAAGGGTAAACCAATCCCCTGAACGGATTAACCTAAAAAAAGCTTCTCCAGAGGTTCAAGGTGGCGGGAAAACCCAAGGCGTGGCACAGTAATTCAAAGTTAGTTATCCTCAAAACCCCCATGGGATTCATCTGGATTGGGCACATCTGGTAATATTCAATAACAGAAAGGAAAAAACGAGTAAAGGGGATCCGAACATTGGAGGCATCGAAAAAACGAGTATACATCGCTATGGAGCCCTCAGGGCAGCTGGTAACGTTAGAGTTAGCAGAGGGATTGCGAACCCGCCATTCCGTTTTCAACCCAAACTCGGTGATAAGATCAGAGAGAGAAGCGTGCGTAACGGTACAGCGAGAGGTTAACATGTCATTCTTACCCATAATCGATGAAATCAAAACAAGAAAAACAGCGAACAATAATTACACGATGAAGGAAGAAAATGAAATAAAAGGGTAATCAAAATGAGGTTATTAAGGAGTATTTATAGGGAAGTTAATAACTTCCCACATCAATCAGTCATTCCTCCCGTCAAATCAGAGGCATTAATGACTAACAGGCAATAATTACCCCTTAAATGCGAGTAGCACCGTCAGGCAATCATAGTCTAGGGAAGATTCGATCAGAAGTAGGCCCCCACTTTCACACTCACTTCCCTAGGCTAGGGGGGAGATGTTGGGATAGGGTATCTATTACTCACAAAAAGACCGTGCCTTCGTCCGGCCATGTAACGATAAGGCTGATGTTTATGGAAGAGGGGCTACGGACGGACGAAGGGCACTCAAACGACTTTGGGAGCAGGAACATCGAAGGGAGTGTAGCATTAATTGCGGACAAGACAGAATGATGGTAGCATTTAATGAAGAGGAGCGTGGGAGACAAAGCGCCGCCCACGCGCTTCTTCATTTAATGGCTGTGGCAGTTGACTGACCGAGGTAAGTGGGCCACGTCGCTGACACGGATGAAAGGTGACTGTTGAAACGGACCGGTCTCTACGAATTACCCGGAGGGTAATAACCGGACGCATACTATATAAGGGCAAGACAAAAGAATAAAACCAATTCAAGAAAACTTTAGTAACACATTTACTCCTAGATACTGATCTTGGTTATCTAACATTCCTTGTATTCAATTTCCAATCATTTGTAATATTGAGTGCCTTCGTGGACTCGTTAAATACAACAACACTTAATCATTTATACTATCATCCCTTCGTCTGGAGTCGGACGAAGGGTCACGTGTGCAAAAATTTACTTTAACAGATAGCATCTCATTTCGTTCTTGTTTTGTTCTCCTCGACTTGTACCTCTTCCACGTCCTCTTTCTCCTTTAATAAAGTTTCTTCCTCGAACCCTACCATATCCACGAGTGCTTGAACTTGACATTACAAGTTTTTTTTGGTAATATACTGGTTCATCTTGACTTTTGAGTCGTTGTTCAAAAGTTATAATTCGACATGTTGCTTCTTCAAATGACATTTTTTCAACCTCCGAATATTGTTCAATAGATGTCACGATTGGTAGAAACTTCTTTAGAATGGAGTTCAACGACTTTCTTACGAGTACTTCGTCTTTAAGATTAGACCCAAGACACTTAATTTTGCCTTTTATACCTCCCAAATTTCCGGAAAAGTCGTTCACGATTTCGATGTTTTTCATTTTTAGAGTTTCCAATTCGTTCCTTAAAGTTTGTAGGCGTGCTTTCTTTACTCGGTCTTCTCCTACACAGTACTTTTATTGACTCCCATACTTCTTTAGTATTCGTGTATTGTAAAACTTACATTAGAATATCTTCCGACAATTTTGTGAGGATCATTGCTTTTGGTGTATGCATCTTTCTTCCATCTACTCCTTTTCCGTATTTTCCTTCTGTAGCTTAAAGTGTTTCTTAAAGGCCATAATCCTTTAAGATTGTTTCCATCATAATTTCCGATGTGGTGTAGATTGTTACATTCAGTTTTGGACATTGAAGTGTTATGTTTTGCTAACGGGGTGGCGTAGGTGTCGGTGTTTCTCCTTGCATATGTTGTTGCTTTCTTACTTTCTTTCTTTCTTGTGATCACCAAACGTGATCAAAATTCCTTCTTACTTTCTTTCTTCCTTGAGATCACCAAAAGTGATCAAACTTACTTCTACTTTCTTTCTTCTGATCGCAGTTTCTTACTTGCTTTGAAACTCAAACGCTAAGGTTTCTTTTACTAGTGAAACGTTAAGGTTTCTTTTACTGTGAAACGCTAAGGTCTCTCTTACTTACTTAGGTAATCTACCAATTACAGTTGTTGTCCCGTCTTTTTCGGAAAAACTCGGTTTTCTTATTTTCTTACTTGCTATTTTTTTACTTTTTCAAACGAACTAAAAGTTCATAAAATGTGTCTAATCTGGTTTGAAAAATACAAGATTTCCTAAAAAAACAGTTAGTATATTTGTAAAAGTTTAATTCTATATTTTAAAAAATTTATTATTTGTGTGGTTGTAAATAACAAAATTAATACATTACTTTACTTATATAAAAAATATATAAACAAAAACCTAATATTTAGGTTTAAAAAAAGGGGCGTAACTTACTCTGATCGATGCTTCCTTCTTTCCTCCTCTGATCGATCTTCCTTTTTGTATTTAAGCAATCCTTTCAACTAATCCCTCATGTATTTTTATCTTCTTTCTTATTGTCTAATGGTAAATGATTGAACTTCGGTTTGATTATAACCAAAGCTCTGATACCAATTGATGAAAATCAATTAACAATATGGATCTTTTTCAAACTAAAACTATAGAAATCTGAAATTACATACACAAATTCGTGTTTACATTTGTTCCTATTTATACTAATCAACCAGTGTCTTTTCAACTATCGTGATGGTTTGTTGGTGTCATAGACGGACCTTAATGGAGGCCTAGGGGGTTGCGGCCCTCCCAAAGTTTCGGGAAAATCGTGCATTTTCATTACCCGAATCCAAGAAATTATCAGTTTGCTATGTGTTTCATGGACCGCTGCGACGTTTCGGTCCCCCGCTTAAAAATTTCATGTTCCGTTTTTGGTTTGTGGCAGTTGTGGTTAACTGCCACCCAACGGTTGCTTCCAACCAACATGACTTTTCTAATTCACTTCTAATCCATAATCTAATCTATAATTACAATTAATACATACTTAAACATACTACTAAGTTTCTGTTTTTTTTCATTAACTTCCAACAATAGTGCTTTGCATATAGCGAATAATGGGTTTAAGCCTATTCGAGAATCATGTATAAAGGGAAGGATCTGAAACATGGGTGATAGAAGGAAACTTCAATTTTGTATCAACATGTGTGATGCAAGGATTGCGTGTAACCGTATCATTTTTCAGTATTCTGCGGAACAAATGTTCATTTCTTATGCGATGTTAACTCATTTTTATTTTGACATGTGGCGTTCAAATATTCTTTCACTAAAGTTCATTTCTTTTCCGTTTTTGTTTTCGTTTTAGTTAAGTAGTATTTAATTAAAATTAAAAATTATTTTTGTTTAATAACTTTTAATTCATATACTTTTATAATCTTCTAATGTTCCCATTAAGACTATTTTATTTTCTCTATGTTTTATGTTATGTATTTGAAACGAGTTAAAATTTGATGAAAGTGACTTGTAAGAAAAAACGTTTAAAATGTGGTCATGAATTTCTCTCTCGTGATACGTGACTCTCACCGATTTGTCTAGCCCACATCTCTCTCTTCTCTCTCATGTGCTCATGCGTTCCTTCTGTGATTCTGCGTGTGACATGGTGTTATGCGATCCACTCATTTTGAATTTTTGTCATGCGCCCCTTGAGAATTTTGTTGTCTTTCTGATCTTTTTGTTATTATTATTATTTTTTGGTGAATAATTTGGTAATTTTTCCAATATGAAAAGTGAGCATCATCATCAATAGTTACATGATGCACAAGGTGACTATATCAATACACCCATGTCCCCGATGATCCGAAGAAGGACCAAGTAAAACTCAAGCATATGATCGCAATGTCTCTGCTTTGCTTTTCAGGAGGAGTAGACAAAAGATTAAAGTTGGGCGCATACGATAGAGTGGTTTTTGGAAAAATATTCGAAAGCGAGTATACGTAGGAAACGTGGCACACACAATTTAAAATTGGTTTTTGGAAAAAGATTAAGAGTATGCATTGCAATATTCAACGTTTCAAACCAAAATTTGGGAGGTAGAGGAGATTGAACAAGCAATGTGCATATGATGGTATTTATAGTGCATATCAAATGATTAACATTTTCGTTTTGCTAAGAGGTATGAGAGGTACTAGGAATCAAAAATATCATTTTAATTCCATAAGTAGAAATAAATTACCAAATTAAGCATTGTCAAACTCATGACCATTATCATTTATCACATTGAAATGACTGAATATCAAATTAAAACTGGTTGAGAACTTAAGCACAAAAGTTTCTGAAAATAGTAAATAAATTAGATTTCACACCTAGAGGAAACACCCATAAAATATGTGAAAATCTATTTTAAACTACACATAATATTCAAAACCATTTATACTAATAAATGGAGATGTCCATAAATAAGAAAGTCCTAATTAAAATAAACGCAAAGTTTTCGTTAAAAAAAAAAGTAAATGGAAAACGATTGTGTTTACCTAATTGACAAGCATGAAAACTTGGCAATGTAATATTCGCACAAGTAATAAATTTACGTAGAACTAAACACTTAAGGATAGACACTCCCTCAAATGACGAATACGATGATGCCAAGTGCCCGAGGTCACATACATTGTCACGTCGTTGGGGGAGAGATCTTTAACCAAAAAAGCTAAAGGGTCGAATTCAACAAATACAAATTTATCACTAGCTAGTAAACTGACGAAAATAAATAAGATTTTTCATATTTTCCGAAACAAGAACATTTGCCAAAAAAACGATTTTGAGAACCATTTCCAACCATGATGTTTTTAGATTTGATACAAGGTGTTAAAGAATGAATATTACCTTAACTAAAAGTAATGTGTGAAACATTTCATATCTCTTATGGTCCGGAGCAACAACTTTATTTTACATGTATATTTGGTATGGCTTTTTTGCAAACAATTTATACATGTCATAACGAGGGGCGGATCTAGAAGTTCGTTGGAGAGTATGCAACTTTCGAATCAATTATGTGATCGAGTGGACCTAGAGAGCTCTGACCACATAAATGTAGAGTTTCCATTGCCAATTTCAACATAAGACCATTGTCGGATTTGAGCTCTAATCTTGTAGTTTTTTCCATCCAAAGGTATTTGTATTTTTAGCCATGACATTCCAGAAGCAACGACCTTCAAGACGGTAATTATGAATCCATCTAACCCAAAGCGAGGTTTATCTATTAAAATATTTCGGATATGCATAGACATTAAAGCTACATTCCATAATTCCAAGCTTCGAATACCCAGACCACCTTGGTTTTTTTGGCATACATACAGCTTCCCACGAAACCTTTGTTTTATCGCGCTTCAACTCACCTTGACACCATACGTACATATGCATGGGAGGATTTTCCATGGGGTAGTTATTTATGGAATCATTTAACAAAAACATTACGTCATACTATACCACCAGATAACGAGACGGACCATCTTGGTAAAGTTGAGAATTGGGGTAAACCGTCGTATTCGATGGTCGGTTTTACGTTTGCTTTTAAGGTATTATGCCAAATTTTAATATGTAGTGTTTTTTTTTATATATTACCCTTTTATTTTGATAGTACTTTAAATGTGATTGAATAGATTTGGATCTACGAAGTGTAATTATGCTACTTATACCAGGCGTATTCCAACGACACTAGGGTGGCATAGACTAATGACTCAGTCCAAATGGATACATACTTTGCCTTTTATACAATCAATCGATATGGTATAATGGTTACGTAAAAAACATTATATAATACGAGAGAAGATTATTAAATGAAACATAAACATTATATAAAAACACTAGCCTATACGTTTAGCATAAAGAATATTTGCCATCGTTTTTCTAAAATCGGCTACATGTTCTTCCGATACATCAACGGTAGCTGCATCCGGATTTTCACCTCTAGTTAGTTTGTGTATAATCATACATATAGGCAAAGTTGATTTTAATTACGATATCAGAATTATCTTTAATTTGAATCGGAAACAAATACATATACGATTTGTAAGATAAATGATAAGGTCGTTGCATATCAGTTTTTCTATTAAGATATTTCTAACCCAGAAAATGTTAGATCTATCGGAAACGTTATAGCACGCGTGGAGATGTTAATGTCACAAAATCAAAAACATCGTTAAATTCTTTCCAATTACCACCGGTAACAAGAATTACATTAAAATATGCTAAATTCATGTTAATTTGAAATGAAGAAAACAAATATTAGAAGATACTAATGGAAAAAAATGAGGAAAAACATGATACATAATCTATATATAAGAAAAATAAACTACAAAAACCAAACAAATCATGCCTTATCTTATCCAAATCTTTAAATTTGGCACATGTCATAGTACACATGTCATAGTATCATTGGTAAGAAAGATTTACGTAACGATTCTACAAGTTGACGCAATATTTAAGACGTTGACGCCATATTAAAGATGTTGACGATTCATAGGACGATGAAGCAACTTTCTATCCATTTTTGTAACATCCTAGTTTCGGAAATAGAATATTTTACAACTATGTTATGTTTTAGTCTTTAATAGAAATTGGAAATGGAGAAGGACTGGATTGGTAAGAAAAATAGTTAATTTTGGTTAGAAAGGATTTAAATTGTTAATTAAGTTAGTTAAGTAAGTAAGTTAAGCAAGTTTGAAAGATGAGGGACTAAAAGTGTAATTCTGGAAATTGAATATGAGGTGGATTGTGAGGTGTCCTTTGCAGAATTCTTGGGAGATATGTGTGTGTGTTTTTGAGAGAAAGAAGAAGAGAGAAAGATCAAATTGAAGCTATTTTGAAGTGTAATTCATCAATTTAAGTGAAGATTAAGGGTTTAAGAACCCTAGCTTTGATTCTAGTGGAAGATAAAAAGGTATGATCATATACTTTAAGTTACTTGATGAAATTGAGTTTGTATTATGTGTTATAACATCATTTAGATGTTTAATTTGAAGATAGAAATGCTTAATTTGGTTAAATTACATATTTGATTATTTAGGGATAATCATGATAGTTGAAGTATTGTTAGAATTAAGCGTTGTTTATATGTTATTTTGATGTTAATAATATATGCAAAGGCTTAGAAGATTGGAAGATTAACTTATACGAATTTTGTAAAATTTCATGTTTTAGCTAATAAGGGTGAAAAGATGATTTGTTAAGTAGAAGTGTTTATTACTGTGAGAATGTTTTAGAATGAAAGAATTATGTTAAGAATTATTATTACCATGTTTATGATAGAAAAGATAAGCTAAATGTAATGGGTAAGAAATAATTAGAGGGAAGAAAACATTACTTGCAATGTGTTATTTATGATTGGTGTAATGTGTCTAAAGAGTTAAAATGCTTGTTTTTGCATTAGAGAGTTGAATGGGTCAAAAAACCCAAAAGGTAGCAAGTTGGGTAGACTTTGTCAAACGTGTTAGAAAGAGTTAGGAGTTAGAAGAGTTGTAATGAGGTTAATACATGTATTTATATGTATGTAAGATATATTGAAAGGAAGATTTGTGTTTGGTTGTAAAAACGTAGATTTGGAGAAAAAGAGTAAAAGGGAAGAGCTTTGTATGTTGTAGACTTAATCCGACTTCGAGGTGAGTATATGAAGATTTCATATTATGTTTTTATATGTTAATATAATGTTCATTATAACCTTTGCGGTTGGTAAGATAATTGTTAATGTATAAAGAAACGGTTAACGGAAAGAAAGGTAAGAAGTGGCAAGTGCAGGAAGTAACAAAGAAAACCAAAACAAACTTTCTGAGTCACCACTGTGCCACAATGGGAAGCACTGTGTCGCAGTGGGTGGTAAGAAAGGTTCGTTTTGTTTGCAATGTTGTCCAGTGCGTCGCAGTTGTTGTCCAGTGCGTCGCAGATGTTGTCCAGACCAGTTTTTAGTAGTTTTTAATGTTGTTTATGTGTATGACCGGTATTATAAATTGTTGGTATGTATAAGTGTTAGATACGACATTTAATTGTCGGGAAAGAAAAAAAGTGTTAGATACGACATTTAATTGTCGGGAAAGAAAAGAAGTCGACTTTCATTAGTCGGGAAGAAATAGCATCAACTTTACATACCGTGAGGGTATGTATAAGTGTTAGATACGACATTTAATTGTCGAGAAAGAAAAGAAGTAAGTTACGACATTGTCGGAAAAGAAAAGAAGTAATGGGAAAGAAAGAAAGAAAAGATTTTAAAGTAGTCGTGTTAGATGTGATTAACATAATTGTAAGATATACTCACTAGCTTAACGCTAATATATTATGTTAATTGTATGTTTTGTAGGTAATCGAGATTTAGGGCAAGGCAAGCTAAAGAAGAAGGGAATGAGGACCGTAATGTAAAGTTAAATGTTTAAAAATGTTTTAGTAAGAGCTTCGGCTCAAATTTGTAAAATGTTATGTTAACGGACATTATCGTTGACTAAAGTGATGAAGTAGTAACACTTTTAGAACGTTAGTTAAATGTTTTGTAAGTTATAAAAAAAAAAAAAAAAAAAAAAAAAAAGGTTCTGGTTGTTACAATTTTATTTTCATATGTTTTTTTTTTGGAACCTGCTAATAAGATTAAATAAAAGCCACAACTAGCAAGAGACTAGAAGTGGGAAAATATAGTACACCGCAAAGAAAGGGAAAAAAATTACAAACAAGAAAGAGGAGAAATACTCCAGTGAGTCCAATCAAAAACAACTCGATTCGCCCTTATTTTCATATGTAGAAGGTGACACTTGATCGTCAACGTATTAAATGCAGCGCCAACGTTGATTTCCACGTGGTTTAATAGTATCCACAAATTTCGAATTTTGCGTCAACCTCTTCACGCGCTAACGTTAAAGTAGGTGTTATTTTCGAAAATTCTTGATTTACATTATAGATTTTGAAAAAAGTTTGTGAGATGTATTACCTAAAAACTTTTCCCTTTCATAAAGGGTTGTGATCCTTACACCACCCTCATTTGTCCATACACCACTAAAACATATAATTTTTCTTTTTGGCCCACTCTTACAAAAAACAAATTACTCTAATTTTGCTGTCTAACTTCACTCCACTAAATTACTATAAATTTATCACTCTTTCTTTAACTTTATTTTAAAATTACTACCTTTATAATAAATTGAAGGGGAAACTTTTTAAATAATGCATCCTTCATTATTGACGCTTCTTAAACTATCATTTAAAATTTCATTTTTTTCAAAATATTATATAAAATTCATTTTTTTCAAAAGATTATGTAGGTAGACGTCTGACGCCGACTCTAAGCGTCCATATTCGAATTCGTGGATAAAAAAGCGTCCACGTGTACCTGAAAGCGTCCACGTTCCTTAGAAACGTCCACGTGCACTCCAAGCGTCCACGTCCATATTTTTATTTATTTTTTATTTATTGTACAATGTAAATATTATAGATAAGACAAGTGTGGGATATTAACATCTTATTCAAAATAACATCCATCAATGTTAAAGTGACAAGTGTCATTATTAAGATATTTAGATATGGTGTTTTGGTATATTTATGGTACATATATCTCATTTTTATTCAAATATCTTACATTGTTATATCTTTATTTTTGTTATTATTTGGTTTTGTTGCATATTAAGCTATAACACTACTTAGAGAATATGAAACTACGAAATAGCATTGAAATTGAGTTTCAACATTTATGTCCCACTTTGGTGTTGGCCGAGTTTTTATAATTAACAAGTTAACATTCGATGTTGATCCCCTTTTATGTCATGAAAATAATCATATCTCTATACGAAGTTCTTAATATGAAGAACTAGTTAATAATAATAATAACACGAACATATGAAGTTCCTAAATGACGGGGGTTAGGGGGTATGGCCCTCGATAGCGGAGCCCAAGGGGTGCAACCACTGGCGAAGGTGAACAGACTTGGAGGTGCCAACGTTGACCCTACATAGACGTTGAGCGTCCACGTTATTTAAATGACCGTCCACGTGGTTTAATAATAGCGTTACATTTAACCTTAGCGTCCACGTTTTTTTTATTTTGCGTCTACGTTTACGATATGAAAATTATTTGTTTTATGTGATAGAAAACGAATCAAGTTTTTCATATGTATTATTTGAAAGAATTTCCTTAAACTGAAATACACTTTGGGCATAAGACAATGAAGAGACCTTCTACACTATATTGAATACATCAACCACACTAGCCAATTTTCGCCACACTAGACGAATCAAGATGTATATGATCAAAATTTGGGTTCTTTTTATTTCTTTCAAACATTTGGGTGATAATGTCCAAATGTTTTGGGTTGTAGTCGAGACCTTTTTAATTTCGGCATTTAAATTTGCCAAAAATCACGTTTTGGTTTGTTGGACACTTGTTGATACGTTAATTGATACTATTCATCGGAAAAATTGTACATGTCACAATTGAAAATTGGAAGTATAGACAATAGGGTATTTGATGAGCTGGTTAATTTGGTAAAAAGAATGTTTGAATTGGTAAATATGGTTAATTTGGTAAATAGAGAAAATTAAATATGTAACTACTACCTCCTTATTATAAAAGGGATAAATGTTTGAAAATGTATCAATACTTTACGCCAAAATATATAGAATGTATCCAAATTTACACTTCTATAGTGTCTATCCAAATTAAAAATACTTTATTGTATGTATGGGTTTATTGGATGGCAACAAGAGACCAATGTAAATATTCCAATATATGTACCTACTCCTTATTACGAGTGTACGATGTCGGGTAAATTCACCTCAACCTATAATCGTCCACAAATGTTTGGAAAAGAAATCGAAGCCACACACTTTAGGCGCATTCGTGGGCCGAGGACGTCATCGGAGGCGGGTATTTGCTCAAGCTATGCTTCATCGGTAAAATGTCCCCAAAAAGGTTGTAGTTGGTGGGAATCGAACTTAGTACCTCTCAACTTTTGTGAAAGTTTTATCCAGTTTAAATTTGTCACCACGACAAATCCAAATGGACAAATTTATTGTATGTATCTAACTTCAAATACCTATATTGGTATGTGTCCGACCAATTAAACTTATCCAAATAGATTACATGACACCTTTGTTTTAAAAGGTAATAAGCGCTCCGAGACGACAAGGGTCAAAACACGCCTCACGTATATAAGATTATTTGTTTCACCAAATACTTGTATGAGTTGCATCAACTCTCTCTCTATATATATATATATATATATATATATATATATATATATATATATATATATATGTTTTACTAAGAAAATGTATCAAATATACTTAAATATTACATCTACATAACAAAAATGCCTAAATACTACACGTATTCGCTTATATACAAAAAGTTTTTACGAAACGGTCTTAAAAGAAGTTTCTTTAAATCCAATTAAATAAGGCTCATAGTGTGAATAAGCTTTCATATCCCCTAAAAGAACAAAGAACACACACTACTCATTTGACGGTTAAGAGTCGATCAGATGTGTCGAATACCATCGCCTCAACTTAAGGCGTCAATGTGGCCATTTCCAAGGAGCTAGGAGCGCCTAGGTGTGCATGCCACCTTAGGTGGCAACGTAAATAGATGTCACGTAAGGTGGAATACATGCAATAATTGTATTTGAATCTTAGATAAATACTATAGAACGTTTTAAAGTTAGATATATACTACTGGAAAAAAAAATTAAATACATTTCTGTCACTTTATGAATGAATGTTCGACATTCGCTCGATAAGTAAATAATTAGGTAAAGATGAATAAATGATTTATCAATTTTAATAAATAGATAATAAAAAACGACATTACAAAGTCGAGATGTGTTTCAATATTTTTGCTAAAAGCTTAAAACTAATTAAATTAATTCAACTAAAAATGAAAAGACATCAAACTCGAGAGGTTAAAGTGTAAAATATAAAATTAAGAACCTTCTCGTTCGCTTAAAGTGTAATAATATAAAAAATATGGTTCGCGAAGTAATTACGACTTTTCTTTTTGTTCCATCCGGCCATCAACAAAATGTGTCGTCCATTATAGCCATTTACCAATCGCATGTAAGAATATTGCAATTAAATGTGATGCATTTGTCACGTCGTTACCATTCTTGTGTCTTCAAAAGATTAAGTTTCTTCGTTTTTTAAGGATATATTAACTCTTCAAAATGACTTGTTTTGGTTAATAATCTAAACCTATGCATTACATATAATCCTATCTCCTCGATAAGGCCATGTGGGATTGATATCCGCCTATCCGGTTATAATAGACAAGCCACTTTTCCGGATGTCCCAAATAGGACAACAATTAAAAGTCTCAATTGGCCAAAATTGAAAGTAATGTAAAAAAATATTAAGAGTTAATTACACGGATGGTCCTTATACTCTTATCCAAATGGCACTTTTGGTCCTATCTTTTGGATAAGTACATGGATAGTCCTTTGTTTGAAATTTCTGCACATAGACAGTCCTTTGGTCCGTTAGGGTTAACTCATTTCCGTTAGTTATATCATAATGACCAATTTACCTTTTTTGTCTTATTCGCAAATGACCATTTTTGTAATTTTTTTATTTTATTTTATTTTTTTATTTTATAGCAATTGTTTTTATTAAAAGTAATAATTTTAATTTTTTTTTTGAAATCCACACCTTCTTCATAAGCCAAATACTAAAATAAACAAAATAAAATCTAAAATAAACAAAATCAAATTAATTTCTTCTCCAAATCTCTCTTTTGGATCCAAAAGAAGCATAAAAAAAAAAAATTAAAACCGGAACCAATGAAATCCCTCCTCACACATCAACCCACAACCCGTTTGCCACCACCACCGCCGGCCGACGTTTTCCATCGTAAATGCCGATAACACACATATGTTGTTTAAAACATTAAACAAATTGTTTCCTTATCACTTGCAGCTTCACTCCCACCATAAATACCGCCACTATTCCGGCGAGTTACCCGATTGTTTTGTTTTAATTTATCGTTTGTAAAGTTATAATGATAATAATTGAAATAGGCTACGAAATTCAGAATAATCCGATAAGAATTGTACTACCGAACCGTTAGGTGGTTTTTGTTGTTGGGATTCAGCTCTCCATCTCAATTTAGTTCTCCGATTAAAAATTGGTTTTGTAGCAACCAAAAGTGATGATGACCAAAATCGATTAGATTGAAATGACGATGATGATTAGTGTGACTGTAATGATGCTAAAAATGGGGTTTTAAGTGTTAAAAACAACATTTCAAGTGTTAATTTGAAACACTCTACACTGATTACAACTCCATTAATAATATTGGTATGGAGTAAACTCAATTTGGGGCTTGGGATTATATTGGATAATCCTCTTCTTTACCATTTATATATTTTAACCCATCAATCCTTTAAATTTTTTATATCTTTTGTCATAGAGTTAATTACACGGATAATCCTTTGCGAATAAGACAAAAAGGGTAAATTGGTCATTATGATATAACTAACGGAATTGAGTTAACCCTAACGGACCAAAGGACTGTCCATGTGCAGAAATTCCAAACAAAGGACTATCCATGTACTTATCTAAAAGATAGGACGAAAAGTGTCATTTGAATAAGAGGATAAGGACCATCCGTGTAGTTAACTCAAACATTAATTAATATATCGAACATCAACGATTATATGGTTACTATCAAGCACTTAAATTGCTAGTAGCACAACTAAAACTCAAACTTTCAGAAGAGAATAGAAGGACACCTTTGACGAAATCCATTGATAATAGCCAAGGTTACAGATAACGTAACGTGTGGCGTGGCAGCATGAGTAAGCCTCAAGCTTTGCAAGAAAAGACGAGACATGAGGTTTTTCAAAACATGACAAGGCGGTAAAAAAAATTAATATATTTTATAATTTTATATATACTTATATGTATTTTTACTATTATTAAGTTATATAAATATCAATAAATTATCAAAAAATCTGTTTTAACATTTAAGTATATATAAATTCTAAGATATAGTCACAAATTTACAATCAAATGATTTTTATAGCCATTTTTAACTATTTTTAAACTTTTTTTTTTTTTTTTAAATTTTCATTCTGCGTTACAAAATCGCCTTACAATCAAATGATTTTTATAGCCATGACCACGTTTTTTTGCCGCCACGCCTAACAAAGACGCCTTGCATGTTTTCGTAATTTCTCGCCACGCCTCGACGCCATGGCGCGTTATTTAGAACCTTGATAATAGCACATTAGCACACTACTTTTTTATTTCACTTTTATCCTTTTCTTTTGCTTTATTACATTTTAGTATTTGATATTATGTGAGTCACCACCACATTATCTTTGTAAAGTACACTCGATAAAATTATAAATTCCAAAATTTACTTATAAATTTCTCAGCGAAAACATGATACAAAGAGCGCTTAAATAATACTCAAAAAACCCTGATGTTATTAATCCACATACATCAACTACAAAACTGTGTTTTCCCTTTGCCTCTACAGAACCCTAGATCAATATCCGGATTTCTTACAGCAATCTATGTATAGTTGCAAAACTTCTAAAAGCAGCAAACTGCCTTTTTCCTACAAAACTGGACTTGCTTATCGATATATTAAAGCACGGGCTTAAAGATGATCTTGGATTATTTGGCTTACCAATTCAGAGTACACCTTAAGCACGGGCTTTTTCAATAAAGTTCATTGCTTCTGACTTAACATACTCCATTCTATCTTTATCACCTTGTGACTCCTCGAATGCGTGATATTTTTTAAACAAGAACTGCAATTTCCATATGCGGAAATCAATATATGAAAACAGAATATAGAAGAATAAAATAATATTTGTAGGGGTAACTAACCTTCATCTTTTTAAGCGGAAGCTCTAGACATATAGTTCTCTCGAATAAAGCACGAATTACATCCACATCTCCAAGCTTAATCTCCTGTTCAATTTAGATAGAATTTAGTTTCTAGTAAAAGAGTCGATAAATAACAATAAATAACAAACTATAGTGAATTAATTACTTGGTCCAGGTAGACACTCCATAAGTCTGTTCTTTTTGGGAACTCACGAAGCATTCCTTCAAACATTGATCTTCCTCTATCAGGAATTCCACTCTTGAACTCGGAAATTGCTGTCTGTGTAATGAACTTAATATGCTTGTGTTTCGGAAGGCATATGAGAGCACGTTTTACAACAGACTGGACCTGATCCTCATTTTTCTTTAATACTCTCTGAATCCGCCTTAACCAGACCTACATTTTGAATAAAAGTAAGCATGGGTCCCACTAAAGTACACTGAAAAGATAATAAATAAAAAAAAAAGCTCAGTAACAAGTAGTAATTTAACACACCTTGCATGAATGCTTAAACTTTTTGATCATCTTTTCAAGAAGATCGTCAGCCAATTTGTCTTGGGCAGTCCTCTCGTACATGCCAAGTAACGCAAAGTGGACCTTTTTGGGATCACAGACTTGCAATGCCCTTTGAAATATTTTTATGACAGCATCCTGGGGGAAAGGTCAAATCCAGGTGAGTTAAATAATAGCAAAATCAAGTAAACGTGTGTTAGCGAAGAAATTTTGTAAATTTGTATACCTCTGGAGGGTTTCCATATTCATTCTCTAAGTTAAAGTAAGCAACCCAAACATTTAGCTTTTCTGACTCTTCTCTGATGTTGATCGTTCTCAAAGCCCTACAATATTATGTGAATGGTTAT
Source organism: Senecio squalidus (assembly GCA_910822075.1). Taxonomy (NCBI): domain Eukaryota; kingdom Viridiplantae; phylum Streptophyta; class Magnoliopsida; order Asterales; family Asteraceae; genus Senecio; species Senecio squalidus. The sequence continues at coordinate 24,696,046 of CAJVGC010000589.1, forward strand.
TTACATTAACCAACTCGTGACTGGGTTGATTTAATGATGTCATAAATAAGAAGTGTTATATGGATATATAGTACTACCTCTCAGACATTGAGCGGGCCTTCTCAACTTCATTCAAAGAGAGCAAAAAAGCCATGTACTTAATCCAGATAAAGCTGCTATTGGGAGAGCTTCTGATCAACTTCTCAAAGTCATCTTCAGTTCTCGGTACATCTTCCTGCAAGAGTCTTTCCTCGGCAGCCCTAATTTCTCGCTCCCTGCATATAAATGTTTAGTAAAAACACGAAAAATACTTATATCATCATATGTGCATCTATATATATAAAGAGAAGTTTAAGGCACCTTTCTTCCATTTCTTTCTTCTTTGTGTGCCTGTTTTTGTTCTCACTCGTTTCGGTTTTCTTATTAACGGGCTCTGGATTTTGAGCAGCTACATCCTCCATAGGGGAGTCTTCTGTTTCATCCAAAGGAACTTCAAGTGGAAGGACAGAAGCCCTGGATTCCACTTTGGCTAGCACTGGATGATTCTCATTCCCATTCCCAAACGGAATCAGTGGTTCCTGTAACTCTGAAGGGTTTTCTTCGTCTGAATCAGATTCATCCTCTCCGAGGACATCAGATTCATCAATTGCAATTCCACCATTGGTATCGGCATCAAAATATGATCCCTTCATCCCTAAAGAGATTCTCTGCCTCTCTTCATCAATCTAATGACACAAATATAAGGCATAAGTCAACAAATGAATAACTCAACAAAAAACAAAAGCTAATCAGCATAAGATTTAAATTCCTAAATGCTAATCAACACCTTTATTAGATTGAATGATTTATAAAAACTGGAAGTGTATGTTTATGCTAACCTTCAAAATTTTGGCCTTAACTTTCTCCCGAATTTTGTAATTTGCTTCAATGTTGTCAACATGTTCCTCGGGGAGCTCAGAGATATGGCACAACCCAACCTACACAAAGAAAGAGATAAAGTTATTGCCAGATTTTAAGAAAACTGTGCACACAGGTCAGAGCCCACATCTAAAAAAAGAACTTGGCATCTTTAATCCATTTATTTGATAAATGGGTCGATTCGAATTCTGTTATATCTTCAGGTCAAGCAGGTAAATTAATTAAACTAAATTAAAACCGCCTGTCAAATGGGTTGAACAGTTGAAACTCGCCCAAAATGTAAATCATTTTTATTTAAGACATACTATTCATAAAAAAAAAATAGGTGAAACTTTGAATAAAAAGTGATTAGGTTCAACCCAGCCTGTCCCGTCCGAAAAATACGCCTTTTTGATCAGAAACTGCCTTGACCCATTAAGCCAACCTCCCAGACCCACATATTTTACCACCTCTACATACTGAAATTTTAAGAGTCACTTACCAACTTAGATTGATCGATTGTGATAAACAAACCAAACTTCTCGATACGCTTCACCCTTCCAGATATAATTTCTCCAATGTGAAGATTACTTAAGTCACCAAAGTCGGCTTTTGGTTCTTTTGTACCACTTGTTTTGCGAAGAGTGACTTCAATTCTTTTTGAAAGAGGCTCCAAAGACAGCACCCTGAGTGAGACACATCATCACATGAGCATCATGACGAGTGTTACATTTTTAACTTAGTATAACAAGAAATAAACATTACCTGCCAGTTACAAGTTTCCCAATAGGAAACTCTTCTTCAGGATTTATGACAAAGTCATCGGACAAGTTCGAAATGAGAATTTTGGCATCAAGCTTCCTAGAAAGCATAATGAAACAGCCCTTTGTTGTGACGTTCTTAACATAGCCCTAATGAAAGAGAATAACAGTTAAACCCTTGCAAAACAATAGCTGGCACCATAAAAATGACAACCTCATGGGAAAAGAGAGCACCACAACATGCTGCTGACCAATTCAACACATGTGTATCAAGTTTACGTAAATATCAAAAATTGATATACATACTCCCACAAGCCTTCCATATAAGTTGATAAGTTATTTTCGTATTACTAAAAGATACCACTAACTATAACATCTGAGAAGATAAGTGGTCTTTCGGATGTCTTAACTCTTACATTAAGGTATATGATGCCCCAATTCTCTGATGACTCGCAAAGGACAAGATAAACTGACCGTAATGGAAATTAGGACCAAAACAAAATGCAAAAATTTCATTCTCGTTGCTATGAAGGCAGGGTTGCTTTAAAAATGGTGTCAGGCCATAACTGTGGGATTTAGACGCTGTGATTTTATGGATAAAAGACTAATGTATCCTCACCAAAAGAATAAGCTATGGCCATTAAAAATCTCAAAGAAGAATTGAGAAGTCGAAAAAACAACAAATTATAGCATTTACCTCAACAGCCATATCTGGATGAAGATCCTCAATCTTTTCGTAACGATTGCCACCCGAATTCCTGCAAACATTTATTTTAGTAGATGGTTAACCAAATACTTTTATAAAGAAAGTGCCAAGTCAAACATTTCATTTTTTTAGGGGTGAAGCAAAAAGATCACTAAGAAAAAGTTATGAAGCATATCCACTCATGCTTTCTCAGTCTAGAATTAAGAGTAATATAAGGTAACTGATAAAACTAGTAAACTTATTTACCCGTTTATCCCGATAACAGATGAGCGCAGAGACAGATCAACATGAACAGTGCCTGTCCCAGAACGGCCAAAATCAAGTACTTTGCACTTGACAAACTGTCCTTCATGATATCCACCCAAGGGATTGGAAATCCAAGAATCTGCTAATTCAGTAAAATGAACTTTACCCGAAAGGTGTGGATCGATTTGCACAATCAAGCCACTGACACCTGGCAATATTTTAGAAATTCTACCACCGACAACCGCACCTTCACAGATATGAGATGTTGCAGTTTCGCTATTAAGTGCCATGGTATCTTTATTGGCAAGTTGTCCACCAGCTACTGGATGCAATACTACACGCAACAACCGTTTATCTTTATTGGTACTTAAAATATAACTGGATACGGGTTTTCCTACGTGAAACCGGTTCTGGAAATCTTGGAGGTCAGAAGGGTCACGTGCACTGTCAAGAATATATAGCTGCGCCCTGATATCCCGTGTTACTGCTAACCAGACCCAATCTTTATCCACTTTATACACAAATCCTGTCACACTTTGACCAGCTGAATAGTTGAAATCTTGTGATATACATACATCAGCTTGGTCTGCAAGTTAGTAAATAAATGATTTTTAGGGAACAAGTTAAACTTCATACTTTTTTAATATCAATATCAATATCAATTAATGTATTAAAGATGATTAATATACTATACTATTAAATAAAAATCCAGTTTTGAGAAGATGAAAAATTTAAGAGGTTATATGCATGTATATAAACTTTAATTCAGGAACATTCGACACATTCAACCAATTTGACCCGTTTAGGCCTTTTAGATAAAAAAAAAAAAAATACAACCCAAAATAGCTCATTTATGTCTCAATTGTTAAGTAATAGCTACACTGTACTGTGACAAAAAAATATGACATGTACACAAATGAGAAACATGTACCTGCAAGCACAGAGGGTCTCATGGACAAGTCCCACCGAATGTTATTGCTATTTGCAGATTTAGATTTAGCCACAATCTTTGCTGTCAGTGTCTGCCCAACTTTGAAGTTACTAAACGGGTTCTCAGGAATATTACCATCGTTTACCTGTCAAAATGCAATATAAATTAAATAGAGTACGGATAAAAGAATACTGGAGCCAGTAATGAGTACACTCATTACCTCTGTGATATGTATACGCCCATGGAAACCGGAACCAAATTTCAGTTTAAGCTCAAGAGGCTTTATTTCTGTAACCTAAGATCCAATAAACATTAATTGTAAATTATTGATGCTTGTTAAGACATTTTTATTCTGGTTGTCAATACAGATTATAACCGAACTGACCTCTGCTTGTACAGCCGATCCAACATCATAGCTGGACTTCTTTTTCGCTCTCTTTGTGCTGGAAGACTCAATGGTCTCACTGTTAGATTTAAGCAACAACAGTAACCTTTCTGCTGTTGAGGCATCTGGAAGAGCCACAACAGATGCAATCACCCTACAACCAAATGGGCGAATATATCACATCTTTCAATTTTGAAACTAGTTTTGTTCTTTAAATATTTATTGTCCTTTATCACACTAAGGCGGGATATAGTATGAATCATTGATTGCATAAATACTTCAAATAATCAAACATTTCCATAACATCTATCATAACCATCTCTGAGAGTTTAAAATGTTGCTATTACATTAAGGGTTAAAGTTTTCAGAGTTTAACGTACTTTCCCCAAATGTGTATTTTATGTCATGTACTTTTACTTTGTTCGTTTGGATCAATGTACCTTCAAAACGGTTATCTAGTCAAACCATAGCACTAAAATCCAACAAGAAATAAAGAGTACGGAGACTTTTAAACAATATAAACATTTTTTTGATGACTCAAAAAAACAATTTTAATAAGTACAGTGAATTATAAAAGTACATTACACAAAATGCACACTTGAAGAAAGTAAATTACATTCTAACAACTGTAACCCTTACATTAACTAGCTTTATGATTTTAGTTTACTGTATTGTACTGTATTAAAAGGATTTTTGCTTTAAGAGGTTTTGTGACGTTCTATAATTAAAAGCATAACGGAAGCAAAAAAGTATATTTGGGAGTAGTTTACCGTTGTCCACTGACAAATTGTTTTGGTTGAAATGCTTGAGTGTTGTAGTCATTTATAGATGCATATCCAAGTGCATATTTAGCATCTGGAACAGAAAGTACCTGTTCCCAATATTACACAGCAAAAATAAATTAGTATAAGAGAAATACAGATTACTCAAACCAGCCTGATAATGCCTAATGAATAGATCAAATACAAAACTTGCCAAATAATTTTCCTTCACGATTTCCACGACTGCATTTACAGTTTGATGCACCTCCAAGTCCTTGTGGGCTGACCTTTTGCGCATCTGGACGATATAAGTTACATCAGGATGAGATATATAACCAACAACATTTGACTACACGTGTGAAAGTAGAAATTAATATAAAGTTTAAAGATAAAATAAAATACAGAAAACCTTTTTGGGAGTTTTGGAACCATTTTTCTCCAAATATCTATCGACTAACTCTGGCTTCAAGGACAGATCCACAAGACGGTCCATTTTGGCTACATCAAGAATTGTGGCTTTAACGGTTGAACCAATATCTACAGTTAATCCACCAACTGTATAGAACTCGCACAACACACTGTTAGTAACATATAGCACAAAGTAACCGACAAATAGCAGCTATACTTACGTTGGTGATGTGTGATAAGCCCAAAAACATCATTATACTTCTGAAAGCTGATGACGACGCCAGATTCTTTTGTTGAATGGACAATGCCTTCGATCACATTACCAATAGGAAACTCTTTCACCCATTTTAGACTAGAGGACTTCAAACCCGAATAATGCAGCTCGGCAATCTGATAAAATCAAGAAGTGAGATATTTTATATTGACAACAGTATTGCTAATGTCATTTTGGATTATTATAAGATAAAATAGTCAAGGTATGTAATATTTGGCCTTGTATGGATATGAATCACCTTTTCCTCCAAGATAAAGAATTCTTGAATGAAAGATGCATCTGTTGAAGAGCACAATAACTGCTTCAAGGATAGTGTTATTCTACCTGTTTCACTACTAACCTGGATGCATATTTGGAAAAATATTAATATAAATATAGATATATAAATCCCGATGACAAATATTAACCCCAAATACTTCACGTACATCTTGTATGTTACTACGAACAGACTGACCAACAAAAAAAGCTTCAGAAAGATCAGCTCGGAGGTCATCAACAGCCTAGACAAAAGAAACAGGTTTCAGATAACCGCCAATAATATTGGGAAAATTGCTACAGAAATGCAGAAATAAATTAATAAACTGAACATACCCGATTTTTTGGAGCAAAACCGGTTAGCCGCCCAATGAAGCGCACAAAGCAGCCAGTGTCAATGATATTGCAGATATAACCCTGGGTCAAAGGCGATTTTAAGTTATCAGAGCAAGTGATATTGAATAAATAAATCTTCCAATTTCTACTATTTTAGGCATAAAAAGGGCCAAATATGCAAGCTACAAGAAAGAGAATCTTACAGGCACCACTGAATGAGGATAAACTTGACTGGGATCCACAGGCAATTGCTGAGCAGCATTAACAAGAGAATACTTGGCAGTTAGTATCAGGGTGTGATTCTCAACATCTGTAGAAAAACAAAAGTGAAATACATAAATGCAATATCAAATTATAAAAACCACAAGCTCGCATGCAACATTCCAAAGAGCCATACTCATTGAAGACACTAGCCAAATCCTTCATATTTTCTCCTTTTGTTTTTTATTAAATTTGAAAGAGATGAGATTTGAATGGGTGACATTTTACAATAATTTTACCCTATTTACACATCTGTATAAAGATCTAAAATTCAGACTTACCTAGAACCAAGAGTTTTTCGAGCTTGTATCCAGGCTTCAACACTGTCTTCATTACAGAAACATGCCCTGAATATTCACAAAAGAAAAAGAAAATTAAATAATAAAAGGTACGTTCTCGGTAAACCAAGAAGACTTTTACAGGGAATATAAAATCTTACCATGGTTGTCTGCCAGATGTTCATGAGAAATAATGCCCTTCATGGAACCCTTATCACCAACATCAACAATTATTGCATTAGGAGTCACTCTTTCGATAGTACCTGATACAAGACTCCCAAGTTTGACTTCATCATCTTCAGATGTCCTGTAAACAAAGAATATTAAAGTTTATATTTTCATGCCATACTAAATTATTATACAGAATACAAGAAGCAGACCTTGCAGGTGTCACTAGGAAACTAAGATTGATCCTTCGTGTAGCAGGAACTGAACTTGTAACTCTACATTTAACGACTTGCTCGACATGATACATTGAACTCACATCAGACCCTGGATCTAGTCCAAGCTCAGCTCTAAATAAAGAAATAAAAGTAATTATAATCTGAAATAATCTTAAGTAAATATGTAAAAGATAAATAATAGATACACAAGATAACAACTTGTTCAATAGATCACCAGAGTCATTCCTAAAACCAGAAACATTTCTCATCAGATTTCAAGCAGCAGAGTGTTTGGATCTAACCTGGGTGCAAATCCTTGAACGCCATTGTAAAACCGAACAAAACAACCATGAGTTTCAATTTTTGTTATCCATCCATGAGTCCATAATCCTTCGGTTGCATCTGTATATGAGCTAAGAACAGGAAGCTTCGATTTTACCTGACAAGATCAAGAGAACTTATGGAGTAAAATAAAATAGATCGAAGCACAATGCATTTATCTTATTCTAACAATGGTATTGGAAACTGACGACATGGATTTTTTAGTTTAAAAAAATGAATAAAATATGTGAGAAGAGCATACCAGTGTTTTCTTGTGTGTGATTGTAATTCTTTTAGACTTGCAACCGAGCACACGGAAGACCAACTCTGCACCAACCTATATAGACCAAAATATGTATCATTACAAGATTATATATACACAAATGTATATTAAAGGTGGTCAAACTATGCATAACACGAGTCCAACAAACAGTTGCAAATAAACTAATTTTGATAACAATATTACCTGAAACTTTTTTCTAGGTTTTACAATTTCAAATTCTGACATATGGCGAAGAGGGCAGAGTCCCTTCACACCACTAGCAAATTGCACAATTGCACCAAAACTATCAACAATAATAACTTTGGCTTTCACCACCATTCCAGGTCTGACGTCGGAGTGAGTAAAAACAGAGCCTTCAAAAGCACTTGTCTGTTTATAGCCAAAAAAAAGAAGAGATATAAGTCAAGATGTCGTATTTTCTCAAGTTACAAAGACAATCTAGCGTCTTAACCAACACAAAAGGTCATGTAGATCTTGTTTTTTTGGTTGAGAGGCACAATCCAGAATATTAGAAAAATGATCATGAGTTCAGATAAAACCTTTAAAACACCAGTAGCGAGCCCCTCCAAAAGACGAAAACCAGAAACTCTCACACGAACAAGACTTCCTTCCTTAAAACTTTTTTCCCATTTCTTGACCTCTTTGTCAGACAAATCTGACACCTAAGAAAATCACAACATATATTGAAAATATCAGATATTTAAGATACGGTATTTGGTCAAAAAATCAACTTTTGCAAAAGATTCTGCAAGTTTAACTCACATTAACATATGCTGGAGTTGGAATTGGAGAAGTAGGGATTTCCAGCAGCAAGCCAGATCCTCTATCAACTCGAATAACTTTTGAATCGTCAAATATATCTCCCACTTTAACAAGCTGCATAACAGATTATATGAACCTTATTAAAAGCATAACAAGCAGAGTAAAAGACACGCTAAACAGCATCCAGTACAAGTTGGTTCCGAAAAACTAATCCCGATCTTTCGTACAACATCCAGTCCAAGTTGATTCCAAAATCCAAAATATACCCAGTTAAAAAAGTTTGAAAACAGTGATCCATTATAGAACCGTACGGTCACATCAGATACATTCAAGTTTCGACATTTACAAGTGTTAAAACTTACTGCGGGTGGAGCATTGTTATGAACAAGATGGGGATTCAGTGTTAAACCAACAGCTCTGGTCGAAGGATCAATGAAAAGAATTCGAGCATTGACCTGAAAATGAGAGAATATAAAAATATATAATAGTGAATGCATAAAAAAGGCCAAGGCGGAATAGTAAATGCAAGATATATCCATTGAAAACAAACATATGCTGCTTCAGATATGTTGTGATGACTATTTTAATTTAATTTTTCCACAGAACAGTTGAGTTTGCTCTTTAAGATTAAAAAAGGTGATAAAATGCCCGTTCTCTTGAATTTAAAACTAGAACACATTTCTAAAAACAATATTTATGCATACAAAATAGTAATGAAATTTTGAGCATTCCATTAATATATATAAAACACAACATACATACAACTTGAAATGATGAGAAGAATGGTAAAAACTGTATTAAAGTTCATCAAAGGTAATCATAAAAATCACATTTTCTTTTTCATACATGTAAAACTGTTTGATGAAAGAGAGTTGAATACGATATTATGTAAAGTATGGATTCTGTACCTTCTTTTTCTGAATGTACTCATCTTTCCACTTTGAAGTGGGAAGAGTTTTTCCCAAATGAAATATATCAGCCTACATAAGGAAGAACAAACACATAGCATTATACATCATAAATCAATTCCATTGCTTGATTACAACTTAAAAAAAGTAGCTTAGTAAGATCAGCAAACACACAGTTCCATTGAAAAAGCTGAGGAAAGATAGCATGATGCCATTTTCCAGGGTTGACCGCACAAAAGCATTAACCATCATGCCAGGAACAAGCAGATTGAATTGAATGCCTTCAAGATCCTTTGTCTGTATAAATATACATAAATGAGTAAAGTTGTAGCCGGTTCGCTATAGAGGCTAATATAAAAAGTAGAGAAATAGAAGGCAAACACATACCACACATTTGGCCACCTCTTCAGCATCTGAACTAAGATTAACAACTTTGCGAGTTTTATCAATACTCTTTACAACTCCTTGAACAAGTTTCCCAACAACCACTTTAGTGTCCTTGCTTCCTGTGTGGTTCCATATGTACAACAAATCATTAAACATACATATATAATTGCTGCTACAAGTCACCCAAAAAATCATTTTAAACGAAACAGTCAAAAGTCACTGCAAAATGATAACTATCTAGAAACAATACTCGTTTAGGATCAGAAAGATATCAATATTACATGCAAAGAAGTTAATTCCAATCAAATGTCTACGTATTCTTTTGCAATCATTCAAAAGATCGGGAAGTTTAAAGCCGGGGCGTGTAAAGTACAGACAAACAAAGATTTTGGGGTGAAATATCTAAAAGTTATATTGACATAATCACAAACAAAGAAACTGCTAACCATCTAAAGAAAATGAGATCAGATTAAACCCTTCGACATTTGCAATAAAGTCTGTTTTAAACATACTTGGATAAGGGCAACAATAAAGTGTGTCTAAAGTAACAGCAAAAAGAGCTACTAAATACACGCACAATAAGCTAAAGATGAATTAGAGGCTACTCATAATAGTCAAAAGGTATTAAAAAGAGCCTACAACTAATTATTACCGTCTTTGCTGCTCTTTTGCATAAAACCAGTAAATGTAGTTACTCCAAAATGAAGCATGTAACCATGGTCTTCGATACTTTTCACATATGCATTAATGACCTGTTAATATCATGAAAAAAAAACCATATCAGATGCATAGAAACATTACAAACATAGTCAACCAACAGAGAATAAGTCGCTTCAACTTATAAAACAACATTAACATATGTATATGTAGTTAGGAACACATTCGCATTATATAGTGCAGTATTTTTCATCAAACAACGTTACCAAGGTATTACAATATTACACGTGTAAGGCTTTTGAATAAGTTAGCAGTAAATAAGTGTATCAGATCTTACTTTTGAATAAGTTAGCAGTTAATAAGCGTATCAGACCTTAATAATGACATGTACAGATAGAATGACTAATGTACTCACCATCCCTTCTTGAAGAGTGTCCAATGTGAAACTACTATGCAACAAAGCAAGACGTGAAGACAGCCAAATCCTGCGCTTCCCTTTCTCCTTCTTATCATCGTCTAATTGGAGTACTATGCATGACACCAGTTGACCAACAGTATACACAGCAGAAAGAACATCACCTTCCGTGTCCTGTTTGATAAAATGAAGTTCACATATATGAAAATGAAAATTACAACTAGAAAATGTGACCATAAACATTTAGAAAAGTCCCGATACCTCTTTCGATTCATCATGTAAAAGAGGATCTATTGCTTCAGAAGCGCGAACTAACCCACGAAGGCCTCCTGGAAGACTAACTACAAGATCTTTCTCGTTCACTTCGGAAATCACACCCCACAGCTTCATTCCAGGAGTAACATTCTACAAAAAGTTAAAAGAGCAAAAGTGAATAGAATATAACTTTTGTCAAACTGATGAACTTAAGTTGGGGGGTTTTTGTTTGTAATAAATTTATTCATACCTTCAAAGTAATCTTATTAGCAAACCTAGGTATTTTCCCACTATTTCCGTCAGCAAAAAGTAAACCGTCATCCTCGGTTGATCGACTCGAACTTTTAAATGCAGCTTTCTTCTTCTTCTTCAAAACTATATTCTCTGTTTCAAACTCTTTGTCCACCTCTGCCCGAACTTTATCTACCTCTGCCTTACTGAGTGAACTCTTTCCACCTACAACACTCGAATGCTTTCATAAATATTCACGTAAAAGCATAATCAAATACATACATATATATATACAAAAAAAAAATGAAAAGCTTCAGACCTCTGGGAAAGTCAGGGACATCGTCTTCAACCTGAATAGGTACAACATCATTCGACTTTTGAGAAGGTTTAAATGGCTTTTTAGATGATTTTTGAAATGCCTTAAGCCTATCTTCCGGTTTCTTGTTAAACGGTTTCTTCGAAGGTTTAGGCATATCCTGCTCAAATACAAAATTCACTAATTAATAAGCAGGCACTTTCAAGGCTCTAATTCGCCACAAATAAATTATATTCTCACAATGCACTAAACAGCTAAAATGAATTCTTCTAAACAAGTATTAACTATTAAGTACTATCAAATAAGTGCTCGTCTTAACTCCGGTAACTCTCGTTATTCGTTTCGACTCCGTGTTATAGTAATAACAACTTAGGATGTGAATAAAGGAATAACAAGTTAACAACTCATCCGTATGTTGAAAATAGTCTACAAATTAGATATGAAAAAATGTATAATTTTCAACACATTCATTTTTGTACAAATTAAACCTAAAAACATATCATTTAAATTAAACGAGCATGATATAAAAAGAATAACAATTTGCGTACTTGTTTAGTTTAGCTGGTTAGGAATCCGGTGGCGGAATAGAATAGACGGCGGAAGTGCGACGGAGTGGTCGACACAATTAGGGTTTAGGGTTCTGTATTTTTCCCGGTTATATTAAACTTTTCCTTTTAAGTTATAAACCTTTTACAATATAGGCACTAGTCATTTCATATTAATTCATTTCTACACTCAACTTTAGTTTAATTTAGATGAGACACTTTTGTTTGTTTGTTTATAAAGCAACTTGATTTTATTAGACCAGGTCATAATGGTTTCAAATATCGTTAACTCAACGTTATATCAATAGAAACCAATATGTTTAGGTTTCATGGTACTATATATTAAGCACCCCATTTTGAGTTTCGATGTCCTATTATTTGAAGTTGTCGGAAAGTATATTTTCTTGAACATGAAGAACCAATTAAAAGATTATTTTTGTTAATCTCATGTATTAAGCACCTCACTTTAAGTCTTGATGTCTATGTTTTGAACACATTTTAGCTCATTACAAATTTTTTACAAGAAAACTGTAACCCATTAATCTATTGTACATATATATATTAGATGAGCACGATTTTATTTGTATCGAAAGTTGATGAAAACTTACATTTTCATCAAAATTTTCAACAATCCCCCACTCATTTACCACACACAAGTTCAGGCATATTTTTAATGGTTAAATCCTATAGAGGATGGGTAGATGTTACCTTCAAACATTCGCTCATAAAATATATTTGGTCTATGTTATCTTTAAATTGATTTCCCTTTTATATAGAAGGCAATATACTTTAAACAAAATTTCCATGTCAAACCTAGCGATGGCTCGACTTATGAATACGAGGATAGGGTAACCATACATCTCCAATCCGAACCCTACTATTACTATTATTATTATTATTATTATTATTGACCCATGTTTGTTATTATTTGTATTCCAGCTTAATATTAGGAGCAATATTTATTCACTAAGTTAGATTAAATTTATTATTATTATTGGCTCTAATTAGATATTAAAAATTTTACTACGAGTAAAATACTTGTTTGGTATTCTTTTGGTTGATGTTATTATTTTTAGGTTGGTTTCAATAAAATAAATTATTAGATTGTGTCTTAAATATTAAAGTGTAAGTCATCAATTACAACAATTATCTACTAAGGTAGTGTTTACTTTGTAAAAGGGTTTAGGAATGAGTATAAATTTCAATATAAACATATATATATATATACTAGTATGAAACCCGCGCGATGCAGCGGTAAAAAAAATTTATATTCGACAAAATTATGATAACGATTTATTGTAGTTTCTCATTTTTTTCAAGATAGGTAATAGTTATGGTTTGTGTCGTTTGACCACTCGAAGCATAAAAATAATTATATGGTAAGAGTTTATTATTCGGTTTTTCGAACCAGAAAATGAATTATGTGGTAACCGTTTATGGTGGTGAGCCCCTTCGGGCCATCATTTTATTTATTTATATGCGGTAATGATTTTTGTTAGAGCCTCACTTCACGATTAATATTTTGAGTGTAATAGTTTATGATCTGGTCTATTGAGGATGACATTCTCTCCATATATTTTTTCACATACATGTGGTGATATAGTAAACTCATTTGATTGTTTTATAAAATTGTTCTTGTTTGACCGTTCGAACTATAAAATACTATTTATATATTGTGTCTAATAGTTTTTGTTTGAAACGTGTTATATTAAAGAAAACATTTATTCGATCCAAACTTGAACTTCCCCGTTAAAAATTAGTGGTAATATACAGCCGAATAACCATAATCATATTGTATTTAATAGTTTATGATTCTAGTGTTGCGACTATATTTTAAGTATAATAGTTTTTAGTAGCTTTTTGATTCACATATTTTTGTAGTAAAAACTTTAGGTCATCCATTTCCTTCGGGCTATAAACACATTTATTCGGTAATGGTTTCAAATCAAGATCTTTGGACATAACAAGTTATTATATGCGATGCTTAATAATAAAAAAATAATTCACATTTTACATATTGAAATTAGATTTAAGAAATTATTTGTGTTGAAAGTTTTTGAAAAAATTATTAGTCAAATTAATTGTAATTTAATTTAGTTGATGGTGAAGAATGAAAAGTAAGGAAAGTGAGTTGAAAATAAGAAAGTTAATTGACAAATTAATTTTTATTTAGATGGTAAATGAGGGGTATGATAGTATTTTCCTTATTAAAATTCAACTTTAACAATTTAAGGTCAAATGGTTTATAGATAGTTAGATTAGATTAAATTAATTGTAATTTAATTTAGTTGATGGTGAAGAATGAAAAGTAAGAAAAGTGAGTTGAAAAAGAAGAAAGTTAGTTGACAAATTAATTTTTATTTAGATGGTAATGATGGGTATAATAGTATTTTTCGTCTTTAAAACCATTAGACCAAATTTAATTTAGTTGATGGTGAAGAATGAAAAGTAAAAAAATTGAGTTGAAAAAGAAGAAAGTTAGTTGACAAATTAATTTTTATTTAGATGGTAAGTGATGGATATTTGAAACCATTAGACCAGGTCATAATGGTTTTAAATATCGTTAACTCAACGTTATATCAATAGAAACCATTATATTTAGGTTTCATGGTACTAGATAGATTATATATATATATATATATATATATATATATATATATATATATATATATATATATATATATATAGGGTTTAGTTCATGCGAGAACTCAGATTTTTGCGAGAACTGCGAGAACTTATTCTCAACCACTCATTTATTTTTGGATATTAAACCTTTTTTTGAAATTAAAAAGGGTAAAATAGTAATCTTTTTATTTGTAATTTAGATTTCTTTTTTCTTTTCTCTCTCATCTTAATTTATTTCTTTTTTCATTACATATCTTTTTAAACTTTTGTGTGGTATGGGAAAAAAAATAATTCGTCGATTGACTTAGTATTTTAAATCTTGTGCAATTATGAACAAATGTTTTTTTTTATTAAAAACCTTCAGCCAATGATTTTTTCGCATGGTTACCAATATCGTTCTTTACATAGCAACTAGGAAAAGATAAATATACAAATATATTAATTTCACTTTAACGTATATGATGCTTCAGTAAGAATTTCTTATTTAGAGAACCCTAACTTTTCAATACTAAACTCACTTTTATGTGTGTTCATATGATCGCACCTTAATGTTTACAAATGAATAACTATGATAATATATGAACGTGACGATGTTCATATGTGATCGCACCTTAATGTTTACAAATGAACAACTGTGATAATATATGAACGTGACGGTGTTCATATGTGATGGATAAAAAAATCCATGAATTAAGTATGATCAAATATGAACAACTCATAGTAATCGTAAAAAGTTAAAATAAAAATCCTAAAACTAGTTACAAATCAAAGAAAGAAAAGCTTTGCGAGATCCGGACTAGATGTTTGGTAGAAGCTTACTTCATCTTCCTGTTTTGAAGCTGCCACAAGTTCTTCGCTATCTAGGCCCTACACAAATAATCATAAACACCAAAACCAACAAAAAATAAATCATAATCTAATCTTCCATTTCTCATATTAAAGATTCCTCTAGTTCGTCATTGCTAATAAAAATCCTAAGCATTCAACAGAAAGTCAAATACTTTAACATCGTATAGCAACATTTTTCAATTCAACTTAGACTAGTAATTTAAAAATAAATCGAAAAATATCAACCCATGTACTCCCTAAAAGGTACTAAAGATCTCTTTGACCTCATGTGTTCCGAGGAACTGTCCGAGAAAAGGTGTTCGTGTCCGAGTAAAAACGATCCGTTTCGGGACTTATCCGAGTTGGGGCTAGGTAACAACTGTGTGGGGCTAGGTGTTCGAGTAATGCTTAGGCGTGTCTATACCTGTTCGTGTATGATGCTTGTGGGATCGAATGAGTCCTTAGAAAACCCTAAACCCTAGCCAGCAAAACCCTAAAATCCTAGCCGTGTAGGTACAAACCCTAATCGTTCAAAACTGGTCGTTTATGGTGGATTTATAGTCGAATGACTACTTAAATTCAACACCCTAGCCTTCTAATAGTTCATTCGAGTAACCCTAGTCGTGAAAGAGCAAAACCCAGTCTAACGAAGACTTCAACAACAGCCAAAGATTTTATAGTTCTAGTCGGTTAACCTTGTTCGTGTAGGTAGAGAAACCCTAGCCTAATCACACTATCCAGGCGAATCATTCGTGAGAAATCTGTTCGTGTCCGAGGTACTTTAGGTTACGAGTTTAGGGTTTGATTCATGCATGGTGATTATGTGTTCGAACACACCTGTTCGTGTAGGGTGATTTTGGATCGAAGAAAAACTCTGTTCGTGTATGATGATTATAGATTCGAAGGAACACTTAGAAAACCCTAGCTACCTAAACTTCGTTATTGTTAAGTTGGTCGTTTGTAGAGCGTTCGTCTATGTTGAAAAGGCAGTCTAACAAAGCTATTCGTGTATGTTGATTGTGTGTTCGAGCATAGCAGTTCGTCCCTATTGAAAAGTGAGTCGTGTGACTACTTGGTGAAGACTCGGATCAAAGTTGCAAACATAATCAGAGACAAACTTTAAGATGAGTGATTAGATGATAAAAAAACGGATTTAAACTAGAAAAACACATACAATAATCAACACATAAACACACATAATCAGGATAAGTAAGGCAAATTAGAAAAGTTTTCTAAAGAAAAGTTGAAGAACACGAAGAATAGAGCATGAAAAAGTTACCGAATGACTTGTGTTCTTCGTGAAACACCAGTGTTTGATCCAGAAATTTGTTGAATTTTCTCATAAAATCGTTTTTGCCCAGAGAGGAAAACAGTAAAAAATTGATGTAATTATGAAAAAGTAATTCGATTTTAACCTTATATAGGATCCGGAAGCCCAATGGGTTATCCATGGATACCCATATTGAAATTTTACAATTTCGACCCTGAAGTTTGAAACATCAATTACTCAACAATTACGCATAAACAAATATTCCCCCTCAAATTGTGATTCCCCCTTAACGCGGAATTCCCCCTCAGAAAAGTATTCCCCCTCTAAAACGTAATTAAACACATAATTATACAGAAGCACACACGTAAATAGCAGATATACAATTAAAGTATAACAAAGGAAAGCCGAGTTAATCTTTTAAGTTTAACATGCCGAGCTTGGAGATAAGAAATTTAAATCGTTTTTCCTCCAAAGCCTTTGTAAAAATATCAACAATTTGAAAATCGGTTTCGACAAAGTGTAACTCAATAAGTCCTTTTTCAATGTTATCTTTCAAAAAGTGATATCGAATATCGATATGTTTAGTTCGAGAGTGTTGAACCGGATTAGCAGAGATGGAGATTGCACTGGTTGAATCACAGTAGATTGGGATTGCTTGCACTTCATAGCCATAATCCCGAAGTTGAGTGCGGATCCAGAGAACTTGAGAAAGACATACTGCAGCTGCTACATATTCTGCCTCAGCCGTTGAAATGGAGACACAATTCTGCTTCTTTGAAGTCCAACTGATTAGTTTGTTTCCCAAAAAATGAGCACCTCCCGACGTGCTTTTCCTGTCTAAATTACGACCTCCATGATCCGCATCAGAATAAGCAATAAAATCAAAACCAGTGTTCTTTGGATACCACAAACCCAAATAGGGAGTACCTTTTAAGTATCGAAAAATACGTTTTACAGCCAGCAAATGAGATACTTTTGGGTTTGATTGATATCGAGCTCACATACAGGTTGCAAACATAATATCAGGACGACTCGATGTCAAGTACATTAATGAGCCAATCATTCCTCTGTATGTGGTGACATCAGTGGATAATCCCGTAGGGTCATCATGTAATTTTACCCGAGGGACCATTGGTGTGGCCATTGGGGAACAATCGGCCATTTTGTACTTTTTAAAAATATATTTGGATTGATTTATAAAAATGCCATCTGGTAATTGTTTCACTTGTAACCCCGAAAAGAAAGACATTTCACCCATCATACTCATTTCAAAACGTTTAGACATAAGGGCACAAAATTGTTTGCATAGGTGTTGACTGGTTGACCCAAAAATGATGTCATCGACATAAATTTGCACAAAGATTGCATCGGGACCCTTTTTACGACTAAAGAGAGTTGTGACAATTTACGCTCTCGTGAAACCTGCATCTAAAAGAAAAGACGAAAGTTTGACATACCATGCACGATGTGCCTGTTTCAAGCCATACAATGCCTTTTTGAGTTTGTAAACATCATCCGGACGATGCGGAACAACAAAACCTTCTGGTTGTTCAACATATACTTCCTCCTTGATGTCGCCATTAAGAAATGCTGTTTTGACATCCATTTGATACACAGTGAAGTTCTTTGTTGCTGCATATGCAAGAAACATGCGTATGGCCTCAATCCTAGCCACTGGAGCAAACGTTTCATCGTAGTCGATTCCTTCCTGCTGAGAATACCCTTTAGCCACAAGGCGTGATTTGTTTCGGATCACAACCCCATTTTCATCCTTCTTGTTTTTGTGAAGCCATCGTACCCCGACAATTGACCGATTCGTTGGTCGTGGAACCTTTTCCCACACATCTAAGCGCTTGGACTGATTCAACTCCTCTTGCATGGAATTTATCCAGTTTGAATCTGTAAAAGCCTCCTTGGTATTTTTGGGTTCAAATGAGCTTAAGAATATTAAAAAGAAACACTCATTAGTTGTGGCTTTTCGAGTTCTGACACGATCATTCACACTTCCAATTATTTGGTTTAGAGAATGAGATCTCGTCCACATCTTGACCCGCTCAGTTAGGGACGGAGGAGGGAGAATGATTTGAGTGTTGGCAGGTGGCGTAGATATCGGAGTGCTCGAAGACGAAGATGGAGGAGTACTCATGGAAGAAGATTGCGGGGTGGTAGGTTCTTCGGTGTCGTCCGCCTGATCATGAGAGGTTCCTGTAGAGGGAACTGGAGATGAGTCGGGAATTGTAGTGTTTAAGGAATCCTCAGTGGCTTGTTCCTGTTGTGTACTAGACACATCCTAGTTGATCAGATACAGCAGGGGTTTCCTGTGTTGTATTTCGAGTGCGTCGCACGGCATCATCATCGAAGTAATACAGAGTGTCGAAGAAATGATCCGATAGTGGTGGAGAGGTATTCACTGGAGGGTCGGATGTGAAATGGTCGGATTTCATTGTGCCGAATTCATCAAAAGATACATTAACACTTTCCACAATAACCCGTGTGCGAACATTGTAAACTCGAAACGCCTTGGATTCTGAAGAATAACCGACAAACACTGCCTCATCTGCCTTGTCATCAAATTTCCGCAATTGGTCTTTGTCATTCAGCACAAAACATTTGCATCCAAATACATGTAGATATTTCAGATTTGGTGGACGACCATTCATTAGTTCATAGGGAGTGGTCAGAAATCTTTTGTTGATTGTGGAACGATTTTGCGTGAAGCAAGCAGTGGAAATTGCCTCAGCCCAGAAGGAAAGAGGTAATTTGGAGTAGGAAAGCATGGTCCGTGCAGCTTCCACCAGTGTCCGATTACGTCTTTCAACAACACCATTTTGTTGTGGAGTTCGAGCTGCTGAGTATTGATGTGTGATACCCACTTTGTCTAAAAACTAATTGAGAGTACTATTTTTGAACTCAGTGCCATTGTCAAACCGAATAGTCTTCACACAATGCTCAGAATGGAGTTGCTTGTTCTTGATGAAGGAAATCAGAATATCAGGAGTTTCTGATTTGGAATGAAGAAAGTACACCCAGGTGAATCGAGAAAAATAGTCGACAATGACTAGAACATACTTCTTCTTGCTCCGACTCTCCACTTGCATTGGTCCGCACAAATCCATGTGGATTAGTTGAAGGACATGCGTGGTATCCCAGACTTGCTTTGATGAGTGTGTGCTTTAGTTAACTTCCCTTTTTCGCATGCATCACACAATTGGTCCTTGACAAACTTGAGTTTTGGAAGTCCGGTGACTAAACCTTTAACTGCAAGTTTCGTGATGTTGTTGAAATTCAGATGGGATAGTCTACGGTGCCATAACCATGTGTCTTGAGATTCAGCCTGAGACAAGAGGCACACGGTTCTGTCTGGTTTGAACCGCAGCATATTAATCATGTAGAGGTTGGTTTTTCGCGTTCCTGTGATCATATTCTTGCCCTCATAGTCACGAACTGCGCAAGTTGTTTTTCGAAAGTTGACTTCAAGATCTTTATCACAAAATTGGCCAATGCTGAATAGATTATGATGTAAGTCCCGAACATACGCAACATCCTTGATGGTGATGTCGTCGTATTTCAAATCACCAGTTCCTTCAATGGTACCAAAATGATCATTCCCAAACCGAACGGTGCCCATATATTTCTGCACAAAATTAGACAATAACGCCTGTCTTCCGGTCATGTGTTTGGAACAGCCTGAATCCAAATACCACACATGATGTGCCTGCACAAGACCAAACAAATTACACAGATTTAGGTACCCACTTAAAAATGGGTCCCTTTTTGTTAGCAAGTACAGGACGATAAGAATCATCAACAGTTTCATCATAATGAAAGCCAAAATCAAACATTGTTCCCAAACATTGTCTTACAAATTTCGAATTAACAAAAGAAAAATTGTTTTCTAATCCCTGTTTATTACAGACTTTATTAATGACAAATAATTTTGACTCTTGATTCGTCTTCTTTGCTCCGGTCTTGACTCCTCTTTGCTCACTCTTTGGCACCCAAACTCCCATTAATTTCCCTTTCCTTGACGCTGAAACACCGTGAACATGATTAGTAAGTTGTTTTGATGGATTAGTAACCCTAGATTGATGTATACCTCTGGTAATCACTGGTGTCGGTGTAGGACCCTTAGTTGCAACTTTGGTAGGCACTTTTGATGGTGGAGCTACCTTAGCTTGTGGTGCAACTTTTGAGTCTACGTATGACGATGTAATTACCGTAGATGGTTTGGCAATTGTAGGGATTGCTTGTTTTGGTTTTGCAAAGAAATGATCAAAAGAGGCATCAAAAGTTTCATCTGAATCAAACCATGCATCCATGTCTTTAGCAGTAAAATGGGGTTTTGTTGCCATTTTGGTAACATCCTGTTTAGGTTTAACTGCTTGAAATGTAACATGTTTGGGAGATTTATTCTTTAAGTGTGTCTTTACCGAATTTATCCGTTTTAGTGAACTTTGAACCGAGCCAGGTTCCATTGATTTTGTTGTGGACTGAATCTGTGGAGGTGGTGGTTTAGAATTTTTAATAGGAGGATGAGGCGGTTTACACACACTTAGGAAGTCAATCCGTTTTTGCAACTGTTCAAGAGTTTGATCTTTTTCATGTAAAGCCTTTTGATAAAACATGACCTTTTGATCAAATTGAGTCTTTGTAACGTGAGCATTTGTGGAACTGGACTCATTTGAAATTGATTTGATATGTTCTTGTAGAATACAAAACTTTTCCCATAATTTCTCATATTTCATCCTATCCATGGACGTGTTTTCAGATGACGCAATTTTCTCTAACAGTTGACGTTTTTCATTTTCAAAGTGAGTGGTTCGACATTCCAACGCTTGTTCAAGGTCCGAAAATTGTTTTTCTAAAATGAGTGTTGGAACGTAGACTTTTGGAAAAACTACTTGTTTCATAACATCATCGGAATGAAGGTCCTTTTCAGTGTAACTTGGAAAGTTATCGTTAGAAAGAGGAATTTTCCTAGTTTTGTAACTGATGTGTAAAATCTAGTTTAATAAACTCGACCTACTATTCGACTTAATTACACACTTATAGGCAGTGGACCTATTCGTATATAATATAGCTTTAAGTAAGTAAAAGTTTGTTCGCAGGGACTAATTTAGTTTTTAGATTTCGAATTAATAATACTGGTTTGGTTTTGGGGGTTTTTATTATTGTAACAAAAGATTGATTTAAAGTTGCAAAGTAATTAGTAAAAAGTGATTAATAAAAATCGAGTGAGAAAGTAATTGAAATTATCAAATATTGGAGAAATTACACTTGTTTGACACTTCACTTATTTTCCATTTAAGTTTACGAAATTGATTGTATATTAAACTTCTAAGATATAATAAAAGTCCTCTCAAATCTTTTATTAACTTTAACTATCTCTAATTATAATGTTCCTCTCGAATACAGTTATAATTATTAATAATTAAGCGTTAAGTAACAAGCCGGTATTTAGATATTTAACCTTATAGAGTTTCCTCTCGAATAACTCCTCTAAATATTAAGTCCTCTCGAATATTAACAATTAGACTCACTCATCTAAGTTTAATTATTTAAGTTGATATTATTAGGTCATCTCGAATCCTAACAATTTTAAACCGATTATAGACCGACCGATTATTTCATATAAGTTATTTAACCTATCTAGACTCCTCTCGAATACCTAGAATATTGATTAATTAACTTATGTATAAACAACTTTATAATAATATTTTAAAACTTAGACAATTAAGGATTTTCGGTTAAAAACAAATACCTAAAACAATCAATATCGAAAACGTAAACTTCAAATAAGATCCATAATCAAACAAGCATAAAAGAGTTTTACCTACTCATAATTGTGTTCAAAACAGAAAATAAAAGTGTAGAAAACATACTGGAAAAGTCTTGAAAAGAAAAGAAAACAAACTAGAAAATTGCATAAACGTGTCGTGACCGAATTGTAACGAAAACCAACTTCTAATCTTCTTTCCTAGCTCCCAAACGTGATCTCCAGCTCCCTTAGATGATAATGATAATTGTTGATGAAACATGGTCGTTTGGGTTGGTATTTATAGGCAAAAATCGATAGAATTCGTGTTTGAGTCGAACTCCAATTTTGCTGAAAACAGCGCAGTGCGTCGTTGTGATGGTTAGGACGGCGCAGTGGGTGCCAAATTTCCCAATATTCAAAATTTATAAAATGTATCTCTCTCTTTCTTCTTTATTCTCCAATTTGAATCACCTAAATCGGATATCGTATGAAGAAGTTATGATCAAAACGGTAGAGGTGGTACTGCGTCGTTCTCCTTGTCATATTTCACCATTTTTCGTCTTTTAAACTCATTTCTTCCACCATTTCCACTTCCCAATCATATAAACCTATAAAATAGACAAAACAAGTTTTCTACACGGTTAAATGCAAAAACCTATCTTATCCATCATGTTTAATATGAAAAATGACCAAATATCGCATAGAAATAAACGTATAAATATGCGATATCAATAACTTTCATTTAGCGATGTGTAGTCAAAAGATAATTGCGTTTTATTGAAAAGTGGTCGTTTGGAATCCTCATGATCTTCAATTTGCTTTGATGATCTAATGAAAGACATTGTACCATGTGATGTGCTCAAAGATTGTGTGTCATAAAGACCGGGAGCATGATACATGGCTTTCTTTAGATATTTTGGATTATCATGACCTAACCCTTCTTGTGGTTCGAAAAAGCGAAACTCTTTTGGTTTGTTTGGAAAGATGAGCTCATTTGTTTGTTTTCGCAAACATTTTTGCGTTAAAGGTTCAAGTTCAACTTCAAGTGCTTGTGTTTTTAAAGATTGAATTTCCAGTTTATGACCGTTCAATTATTCCAGAAGACATGTGTTGTTCAATTCATTGGAAATGGTGATGTCAAAAATATGAGTTTGCAATTCTTCTAGATGTTGTTCTAGAATCAACGTAGGTGTATAGTATAACACTTTCGAAGATTGCAAACTTACATTCTTTTCATTGGAAAAAGTAGAAATTGAATTGTCGGGGGTTCTAGCAGTTTTGTTTGGTTTGTATGTATTAGGAAAATCCTGTTCAAAATATTTTTTATTTGTTCCATAATACTCAAAACCCGTTTGACATTTAGTTCCCCTTTTACGCTTTACGTCCTCACATGATTTTTCTTCTAAAATTTCCTCATTTGATGCATTTACAAAAACTAACCTATCAATATTTGCTCCTAATTTGATGAAATCAAAATCATAGAGAGAGCAACATTTTGATATGGCTCGTTTGAGAAATTTCGGGTTTTCAACGAAAGTTTCTTCATCAAAACCAAGACCACCCTTGTTGTGTAAAAGTTTTATGGTTTCGGTCTCGTTTAAATGAATAGTTTGGTCCGTTTGGCCTCGTTTGACAAATTCAAGTTCCAAGTTTTTCAATTTTGAGCATAGTTCCAAGTTTTCTTTGGAAATACTTTCAACTTCATGCTGGTGGAAGCTACTATCATTTATCAGTTGTTGACATTTGATAGTTGCTTCACACACACTTTCGTTTGCAATTTTCTCATTCATCTTTTGAGCCAAAACTTCGTCCGATAGTTGTTTAATATTGCTTTTCATACTGGAAAATTCCGAAACATATTTGTTATTTTTCTCAATAAGTTTCAAATTTTGGATTTCAAGATCTTTAATGATTTTACGTTTGGTACGAAGTTTTGTTCAAATAAGTTTCATTTGAAAAATGCAAGTTTCCATTTTAACCGGATCATAGATGTATTGATATACCTCATCTTCATCGGATTCCTGGAAGTCAGTGTCTGCCATCAGTGACATGTGGGCAAAGTGTGCACTTGCTTGTTCTTCATTGTCAGAATCGCTCATCCAGTGTGCATCTTCAGTCATAAATGCTTGCCCCTTCTCTCCTCCGGATTCCTTTCTCTTCTCATACAGCATCTTCTTACGGTAGTATTCAGAATTTTTCACCACCTTCATCTTACAATCTCTAGCAAAGTGACCTGGCTCCATGCATTTGAAACATATCACAGTGCTCTTATCCTTTGCTATTTCCTTGTTAGGCTCGTCTTGAGTGAGTTGAGGAATTGACTGTTGACCTTGATTGTGAGGAGCTTGTGAAGGGTTATATGAAGATCGACCACGATAGTTGTTGTTTTGAGTTCTTTGAGACGATTGAAATCGTTGACCATTCGACCTTCCAAATTTCTTCTTCTGAACCATGTTGGATAGTAGAGCAATCATTTGTGAAATTTCTTCCTCAGAATCTTCATCAGAGTTTGCAGTCAGATTTCCTTCCATTTCGTCATCTGGGAATGACACAGAGTATTTGGAGGAGGATGGCTGGATATTGTGCAGAAGTGCTTTTGATTGGGATGATTTCTCACTCCTGGATGATTTCTTTTGTATTTCATCGATCTTGTTCAAAACGAGAGCTAAAGGATCGCTTTCCTTCTTTGCCTTAGACTTTGTCTCTTCGACTAGTTCCATTACTTCCTCCTCATTTTGCATCAGACATTCAAACACATCATGTACTGGAGTTGTCTGAATGTTCATGTTCTGCTTTAAGTTTGAGGTGAAACGTTTCCAAACTGGCTTCAGTGTATTCATGAACTTCACATTGGCTTCGAGATGAGTCTTTACGAATCCATTTTTCCTCAGCTCATTGAGTAGCCCACAAAAGCGATTGTAGGTTTGATCAAGCATCTCTCCATCTTGTGCTCGAAACTCTTCAAACTTATACATGGCCCCAATCATCTTTATACTTTGACCAGCTTTGCCTTCCTGAAGTTGCTTGGTTAACTCATCAAACATTTCTTTGGCGGTTCTGTGACTGTCGATGTTCATGAAGATGTCATTTGGAATTGCATTCATGATGTGTGATCTTGCTAGCCGATTTGCTTTGTGATAATCCTTTTCCTCGTTCGTCATTTGAGTGAATAGCTTCTCAGTTGTCGTCTCACTCTCAGTTCCGTCTTCGTTGGCAATCTTTACCATTATTTTCACTGGACCATTCATAATAATTTCTAACATTTGTGGACCCAAGTCTTGTCGTTCAATGAAGTCCAAAAACCGTGCCTTCCATTGTTCATAGTCACCACGGAAAAGGACTGGAGGTCTCGTTTCTGATCCAATGGACATTTGATCTCTTGACGTCATTTTCTTAATTCTTGTTGATCGTTTTATACTCTTTGTAAAAGTTTTTAGTTTCTGTTCTAATGTGACTGAAATGAGTTCGTGTATGCACAAATATGGTTCTTGTGTATGAGTTCGTGTATGAACAAAGACAATTCGTGTGTCTGAATTCGTGTATGCACAATTTCAATTCGTGTGAAGACTTGGTCAAATCCCTCACGTTCTAGAGATAGTTATATAACTTATCCTAGTCGAATTGCAATGTTATTAGAATGATTAAACACCTTACACGAATTAACTGATTAGACTAGTGTTTCACCTTACACGAATATATATACTATTCGTGTATGTTGAAAATGTAGTCTAATGGTACACGGATAGACTATTAGACTAGAAATCCTTCTTACAAGGATACAAACTGTATTCTTGTATGTTGAAAATGTAGTCTAATGGTACACGAATATACTATTAGACTAGAAATCCTTCTTACAAGGATACAAACTGTATTCGTGTATGTTGAAAATGTAGTCTAATGGTCTATTTCCAGTCTAATGAACGGGTACTTTTAAGAGTATCCCGCTCTGATACCAATTGTAAGAAATAAGAATAATGCCAAAAGTCAGTTTATTGCTTCCCCCCCTCACCTATTTATAGGCAAGGGGGTAAATGTCAATTACATAAAGATAGAAACCATAACAACTATTCTAAGTTCTACACAATCGTATTGAACATATTACTTGTTTATACATGATTTTACCAAATACTTTTTGTCAAAAAGTAATTAAGATAAACCCGACCCGTTTCAGTTTCTCCCTCTTGTAGCCTGGAATCAGTACCTAATGTGCGAATTGCCTTCCTTTTTCCAGAGCTTTGGAATGTATTAAGCTTGTTTGTAGAACGAGGAGTTGTTGTGAGTGTTGACTCGAATCTTTTAGTATTTCCTTTAGATTCAAGCCATGCCTGAAGCTTTGTTTCCATATTAACTTGAACCTTTGGAGTATTACACTTCTGATCCGCGTGTACAAGATTAGAAATATGTCGGGACCTTGCTGCCAAACTAACTGTATGAACACATTGTTCATACTCCCCTGGATTCTGTTAACAATAAAACACGAAGTTAAGTTTTTCAAAAGATGAAATTGATTAACTAATACCAGAAAATAAAATGTCTCATATGTCAAGGTTTCTTACCAGACAGGCTACCATGAGAGCATGACTCGTCCCCCCTAGAGAATCCTGCAAAATCCGCGTCAACTGCTGTCTCTGTAAGGAATTCGGGTGTGGTTGTTGTTGAGTGCGTAAATTACTTGTGACAATGCAAACAGAGATTGATTGATCTTTGTACTCTCCTGAAGTCGAACACCTTCATTTCCACTCCTCCTGTTATCTTCATTGCCTGATGGCATGGGAACTAGTTTATTTCGCCGAATACGATAATGATTTAGGAGATTTAACGCATACAATAGTTAACTTTATTTAATTTTTTCCAACAAGATATAAAACAGGTCTTTCATTTTTATAGCAAACTATATGATAAAAGTTTAGAGATAACCTGCTAAATCGATGAGATTTAGTTTCCCAGTAGTCGTCCCAAACCCATTTGAAACATAAATGACAAGTACTCCATGGCTTCTACTAGAAACATCATTTAGAGCCGTGTGTGCAACTTTCCGTCTCTGCACTCCACTAACAAACGCCTCCTGAAAATCAACCATGGAACTGATTCGGATTTTGGCAAGTCCAATAGGATGTGGATTCCCATCTTTGTAATCCAAAATCGCAATTTCCTTTGCTTTCACTTCCAACAGATCATAACACCTCTCCATATAAATCTCATAGTACGACATTTCTACAGCTTTCCCCATCTTCTCGCACATAGACAAGATCGTCGATGTAGCCAATGGCATTACACCCAGCACCTCATCACTTCCCTGCATTTCACCAATCAATTCATCTCATCAACCATGTAATAGTTCACGGTTTCATAAAAGCGGAAAATCAATCAACAAACCTGCATCGTAAACGTTTTACCACTACCAGTAGCTCCATAAGCAAAGACAGTCGCATTGACCCCGTGTAGTACTAGTCCATCAATCAAAGGCCTCACTTCTTTTTCAAAGATTCGAGTAAGGTTCTCTCGTTCTCCATAAAATGAATCTACCTTGTAGTTATCAATCCGACTACAAAAACAAACCGGAAATTAATAAATAAATAACATATACATATACATGTACAATTATAAATGTATACGAGTGGCACCTTCCAATAAACCTCTTTTTATAAAAAGCTAAAAAAATCTGAAAAAAACAAAATTAGGTAAAACATCAAGCTAATAATAAAAATAAATAAATACTCAAAATTAGGGTAAATATATACCTGATTGTGAATTTCAAGCTGCTTCGATAAAAAGCTAAAAGAATCTGAAAAAAAATAAAATCAGATCGAGTAAAATTAGGTAAAATTGATCATATAAATTGAAAGAATTGCAGGAAATAAAATTGAAATTAAACCTGTATTGATTGTGAATTTTGATCGAGTATATAATCACAGAATGCCATCAAAAGCGTCATTTGCCTCGCACCTTTTATCATTTTTGATTTTAAGGAAAAAGGGAATAAAAAGAGAGAGGCCATTATTTTAGGAATCAGTTTTGTTGATAAGGATTTAAACAAAAAGACCAAGTTGTTCTTTTATCATTTTTGAAATGATACATAATCTACTACATATTTACATTTCTGGCACAATTCATCTCAGCCCTTGATCAAACGATCTAATGGTCTATAATGAGTTCTCGCAGTTCTTGCAAAAAATTGAGTTTTCGCAGGAACCATTCACTATATATATATATATATATATATATATATATATATATATATATATATATATATATATATATATATATATATATATATATATATGTGTGTGTGTGTGTGTGTGTGTGTGTGTGTGAGTAATGTCTTATGTTTTGTAGGTGGTGGAGCTTGATTTTATTTACCATAGACGGTGGGATAATGGGCATCATATTACATCAACTACTACGTAGGATCAAATTGCCCTTAGTTTGATTGTTCCCCGCCGCAAACCTGGTATTGCAGTTTTCTAGCACAAATGTTAAGGTTAGTTTACTTATGGTAGGCTTATTGTACATTTTACTGATTTGCAAACATATAGTATTTGACTCCGTTTAATATGGGTTCTAGTTTTGAAATATGCATGAGAAGTGGGCAAGAAACTTGTATCTTGATAGCTACAAGGATTTTGTAGGGCTTTGTAGCGGAGTTTAAATTATATAAATTTAATGTCGATTTAAATTTTTTATTGTTATCGTATACATCTAATATTTTCTTTTAAAAATCAGAATATCATACTCATATTTATTAATTTTCAAAATAATAATAATAATAATAATAATAATAATAATAATAATAATAATTATAATAATAATAATAATTATTATAATTATAATTACACAACTTTAAACAAAATATCATAAACATGATACTAAATTACTAATACAAATAATAATAATTTGCTACTAACATTTGTAGTAACACATATAAATATAAATTAAATAATAAAAGTTAAAAGTTAAAATAACAAAAATAAATAAAAGTTAAATAATAAAATTTTAAGTAATAGTAGTTGTGGGTTAAACATAAAAATCAATAATAGTTGAGGGTTAGATTGAAACAAAAAATTTAAGTTAAGGACTTCAACAATAAGAAAATAGTGAAAAAAAAAAAATTAAAGTGGTGTAAGGTTGGATCTCTTGATTTCTCACCGATATAAATGAG
Source organism: Senecio squalidus (assembly GCA_910822075.1). Taxonomy (NCBI): domain Eukaryota; kingdom Viridiplantae; phylum Streptophyta; class Magnoliopsida; order Asterales; family Asteraceae; genus Senecio; species Senecio squalidus. The sequence goes on from CAJVGC010000589.1 coordinate 24,725,627, forward strand.
TGTTAACCATGTTGGCATAGATGTATTTAGTGATTCCTTTTTTCAGAAATTGTTTATATATTAATATAAAATGTTACAGTTCACTGGCCAAAATTTTTTAAAAATTAAGTATATTGATAATGGTATGTTGTTAAATACTTGTATCTTGTATCTTGATAGCAATGGTATGTGGTTAAATAAATTTATTTTGCTTTTAAGCTTTTGTTTAAGAAAAAATGAGAAATGATTTAAGTTTAATCGGTTCAAGTTGTTTGTACAACATCTAATGATAAGTCTTGTGTATATTTTGGCAAGATATGTTGTGTTCATTGTTATGATCTTCACGAAAACACCCACCCGATGTCCCTTGTGAACGAAACACTGTTGAAGTGTCCGATAGACAATTGATTTATAAAAAGCCTTCTAGATTTACCCATAGGACATTCTAGTAACGTCCACTTTATATCTTGATTGTATATTAGAGTTTTAGGTTAATACTTAGTGTTAGGCTAATCCTAGATTACTTCCATGTGGATCTATAATAGTCTAAATCTAGAATGTTCATTAATGCCTATAAATAGACAACTAACCCATCACTTGTACTCACTTGATCTTCTTGAATCATAATACACGACCAACCTCAATCTATTTGATCAGAATAGACGTGTTTCTTCTCTTTAAGAGGATCAATAAAATCTTGACCTTGAGGCTGAACAAAGAGGAACGATCTCAAGTGGTGAGATCGTTTGGTGTTTTCCTAATGAATAAACATGATTGAAAAACCATACTTTTACAATGACTTCTTTATATATAGAGTCTCCTACGACTTACATAAGGAAACATAATTATATTAGGAGATATATTTTGTAGATCTTTATCTTGAAAAGCAAGTCTTCCATATATTAACCCTAGTCACAGTAGTAACTGAGTTGTAGTAGTAACTTCATCGTGCAGTAGTAACTGGATCTTGCAGTATTAACCAGATAACCTTGCGATATTAACCATGTTGTATTAACAGTGCACTACTAACTGTGTAGTACTAATTGTGTTCCATTGAATTGTGTAGTATTAACTATTGTATGCAACATTAATTATTGCAAGCACTACTATTAGATTTACAACTCCAGAATAACAATCCTAACAATCTCTCCCTAAACTTATGCACAACCCACTAAAGATGATGAGAGTCACCATTGTGTTGATATAGGACACTGGAAGAGGAATTGTCCTAAGTATCTGTCCGAGGTGCAAAGTAAGAAGAAAGTCGGAAATGTCGGATTTTCAGGTATTTTGACTATCGAATTATTTTCTTTCTCTAAAACAAATACTTGGGTATATGACACTGATTGTGGTTCTCATATTTTTAACTCCTTACAGGGGTTTAGAGCAAAGAAGAAGCTGAAGAATGGATCCTTGTATGTGTACGTCGGCAACGACATAAGTGTAGCAGTGGAAGCCATCGGAAGTTATGACTACAATTACCTACCGGCATAATTCTTATATTAGACAATTGTCATAATGGTTTTAATAATGCATTTACAGATTTTGGTATTTCAGTTTCAAAGAATAATGTTCATTATTTTAATTGTATTACTATTAATGGAATATTTGATATTGATCCACAAAATATGGATACTTAAAATAGATCACTGCTCCGCAATAAGCTTTGATTAAACCGCAGTCCAACAAGTTTCCATATTGTATTCAAATACAATTTCCCGTTGCGCCGCAGTAGCTGACCAATTGCACCGCAGTCCTCACTTCCTAGATTCTTCTACTTGTTGAATTCCGTTGATGGCGCCAGATTCTTCTCATTAGTGTGTCGCATTGAGCACCGGACCAACAAATTACGTCTTTTCTTCTTTTCACTTGGTTTTCTCTCCCAATCATCTACTTCCCGATCATATAAAACCTGTCACTTGAATAAAACACTTTCACACGATTAAATGTAAAAACATATCCTATCCATCATGACTTAATACGAAAACCGACCAAATATCGCATATAAATATACATATAAATATGTGATATCATAAGTCTCTAGGTCCTATGAGCTTTACTAATGTTCTTGGTTTGTTTGAAATGGAAAGAAAGGAGGACAAGGAAAATGCAGCCTAGCTAAAAGAACAAGAAAAAGAAAAATGTGGTTAGAAAAGCTTATCAAGAGAACTTATGAAGTTGGTGCACGAGTTCTGAATGAACAAGGTCAAGTTATTCCAAATCCCTTCCAGCCTAAACAACCTGTAATTGGCTTGGAGGAAATCAAAAGAAATAAGTCTTTTTCTACAAAGAAGACTTCAAAAAGGCAAAAGGTTGTGAAGGAACAAACAGTATTAACTGAAAAAGCATCTAAACCTCCACAGACAGATCAAGGTGATACATCTACTCAGTTTATCTTGGTTGATGCATATGGGATTGTGGAAAAAGAAGGTGATGTAGAGATTACACGAGATGACTGTTCAGCCTTAATCATTCATTAAGATGAAGGACCATTGAACAACCTGACACTATTGACTGGGAATTCATTGGGGGAGATAACATATCAACATATGAAGTAAAAATATTAGACTTGAAAAAACACAACATGCTCACTTTCTACATAATGGTTAAAGAGTTTTCCATAAAATACTTGATCCAAATGCATCAAATTGGTTTAAGGAAGTATTCCAACAACAGGGGATCATGTTCTAGTACAAATTTGGCTGTGGACTGGCTGAATGGAATCTTTACTTTAGAAGTTGCTATGTTTAGCAGTATCTTTCACAGAGGTGGGTATGATCCAGTGATTGAATGGATTCTGTATAAAAGAAGTGGAGTATATTCTATCTTTAGAAAGAATGGTGTCATCAAGTACTTTTTGGTTAATAAAATGTAAGATCATGATTTTGCTATATTACATGATATGATTACTTTTAGGTTATTTGCTCCAAGAGATTCTCAGTTGGTACATGATTTGGTTTGGAGATTGGTGCTACAAAGAAGGGAAGAAGATCTCCAGCTGAATGAGAAAAGAGCAAAGAAGAAAAGCAAGTAAAAACCAGTTTTAATATCATTTTGCCTATGTAAAATGTTTGTTAGAAACTTAGTATTTTGTATAAAAGAAAGTATAAGTTTAGGGGGGATTGTTGGGAATGAAACAGTTGAAAATAACTAAGTATTGTTATTACTGCAAGTTACTACTACTTGGTTACTACTGCATAAATAAACAGGTTACTACTGCAGAACACATTACTATTGCCCGTCATCCACTACTATTGCTTGAAAAGTTTTGAAGAAAAAGATAATTCTAGAATAGATTTGTATTTATCTTTTTCTTGATTAGAATTGTATTAGAATTATAATCGTTTAGTCGTTTCATAGAATAGCTAGATTTAGCCTCAAGGTATATAAATACATAGATCATTATATTAAGAAAAACACGTGTATTACTCTTTCTTATTCGATTAATACATTGAGGCTTGTTGGTGATATTCGTTATTGTTCTTATTCTTATTCATATACAATATTCGTTTAATCACATAACTTGTAATATCAAAGTGTTTAATCCGCTGCTAAACTTATTTGATAGATCAAGATCTTATTCGTAAGTATTGTGGTTTGTGTTTACATAAACCATATCGATCCTGACAATGGATGTCGTATTTCACGAGTCTAATAAACAGTGAACCAAATTCCTTACGAATACACACGAATCTTGCGGAAGGGTATAATCTCTTGGATCCAATTGCAATTATCTTACTCAATTCCTTCAAGTAGTACTAAAAAAACTTCATTATTGAATTGGATTGCTTCCGCGGTCAATACTATCGTGATTTTATTTGTGTTATTCGTTGGGTTTTTAAACGCATATGCTTCAAACATGAAGCCTTTTACACATAATGGTGTAGAAGGTGTGTTTCGAGCTGCTGCCATTGTGTATTTCGCCTATGGAGGTTTTGACAAGATAGCGAACATTGCGGAAAAAACAAAGAACCCGTCTCGGTACATACCTTTGAAACTACTTGGTTTATTGCCTAATGGCACTCTCACGAACTATGATGCAATAAGTACATGGAGATTGATCCAGATGCAACCCCTATTCGGTTATGTTCGAGAGAGTTGGAATGAAACGGGCCAAGTATTTTGTGGATTTTGGTGTACTTAAGATATGACAACAGTTCTATAGGTTGGTGCACTTGATCAAGCTGGTTCGTAAGCATACTTTTCATTTTGATGATGATGGTGAGTTCACTTATCATTAGGAGGTATTATGTAAAAGGGGTCACACCACATACAAACTTACTAAAACTAGTCGCGATAATTGCATCATCAATTGGGACTTCGGCTTATTGGGGCCTACCTAAGTGGTTGGGTTGGTTACATTCAACCAAAATGTTAACTTGTGATGGTTCCTTTATTGTTTTGGCGACACTGGGGATTTCACATATAAGTGTTTTTGCCACAATAACGTACTCCAAAAATGTGGGGAGTGCCATTGGTTCCATGACATCCTTCGCTTTCGATAGCAACCATTTTTTATATAATGGGGTCGTTGGGTTATGGGGGCTTGTGTGCGATTCGGAATTTGCAAAGTGATTATGTTGTTGACCATGTCATGCCAGGACTTCATAATATAAGAACGTTAGGGTGCGCTTTGTTAGTAAATCTAAGTGAATGGCAATGGTAATTGAAACGAGTATAAGTACGGTTATCGATCTTGCGTATGATCTCTATACGCAAACTTAATGGTGGATATTAAGATCTTCATCCACTTGGATCCTACTTTATTTAACACTTGGATCTAAAACACACAATTTTTTTTTTTTTTTTTTAAAAGACTTCTACAATGTTACGGTTTACTACAACTTGACATAACTTTATACAAACAAAAGATAATGTTTTGCTTTCACCAAAATAACATTCTTAAACATTTAGAGCGGAAGCTCATTACAAAAGATTTGACTCTTAGTAAGGTCCCCATCCATGCCTTGTATGCTTGCCTTGCGTTTCAAAAGTCCTTCTTACCTATAAGCACGACATCAACAAACTAGATTAGCATTAAGCTAGTGAATATACTTAGACATATGTTAAGAAAAATCTCCAAGACTATTTAAGTCTTATCAATCTCTTCTCCCAACTTATATAAAGTTGGTTCGTGCTCCTTTCCAACTATTAAAAGTTATTTGCATATCCTCGCGGTATGTATTTAAAGTTAACTCTACTTCTCCCCGACTAATGAAAGTCAATTGTACTTCCTATTGTCATATAAATGTCTTCTCTATTCTTCTCTAACATAATAATATGTTAGGATATCATTCCCATGCTTAAACTACTTTAAAACTTACTAAAAACTGATCTAGGTACTAGTTGCTTAGCAACTAAACATTTTGGAAATTACCCTCGGCTACTTAGTCCCAGTTGCTGGGGTAACTTCCGTTTTTAGACCTTATTTCCGCTAACAACTCTAATTATAACTTGGAATAACTTACTTATCAATCTTCAATACATTAATACAAAACTTTAAACACATAACTATATGAAAATGAGTCTCGTATACTCACCTTGACGTCGAATTACTTTCACTACTCTTTCGTTGCTTTCTCTTTGCCTTTGTCTTTTAAATCTGAGTTTACAAGACCAAAAATACTAAAACTTTCAATACTCATAAGAACATAACTAACCACTTTATTACATATTCTTTTCTAAAATTTTAACATTACTTGTTTATCCCTTTTCTACCCATCACGCCACTTTTTGGGGTCTTTGACCCGTTAAACTTTTACATATACATGGAAGCATTTCAAATTACCATCTATCTTATACACACATCAACAATACATACATAAAATGGTCATTCTTTCTCTTTAACAAATTCTTACCCACTTGCCACACCTTGGGTCTTTTGACCCGTTTGGCAAATACCGATTAAAGACATCATAACATCACATTCTATTTCATCTATAAAACTAAAACACATAATTTTAACATCAAATTAACATACAAAAATGCTTAAATTAATAATTCTCATGATTACCCCCAATTATTAAGAAAACCTAATTTTACCAAATTAAGCATTTCTACTATCAATTAAGCATTCTAATTAAACTACATCTCATATAACAAACTCAATTCATCAATTAATACCAAATATATACATAAATTTACCTTCTCCACTCCAATACCAAATTAGCTAGATTTCTTTATCTTCAAGTCTTAATTCTTTATAAGCTTCACCAATTTAACACTAATTGAAGAAATTGCAAATACTCTTAGCTTAAATTCAATTACACACACTCAAAACACCTACAAGAAATCCAGAATTTGACACCTAGCTATCTTACTCATACCAAATTTCGGATTTACACCTTTAGTCCCTCAACTTCTCAAATCTTTCTAATTTACAAAAATTACTAGAGTTATTAACTAATTAAGTCCTTTCTAACTAAAATCAACTATCTTTCTTACAATTCTAGTCCTTTACTTATAAATCTTCTCAAATAACATAATTATAAAACATTTATATTATAAACAAATAAATACTTACGAAATATTCTAATTTCCGAGAACCGGGATGTTACAAATCTTCCCTCCTTCTAAAGATTTCGTCCCCAAAATCTATTCTTCAAATAATTTGGGATAAAATTTCTTCATTTCATTTTCCGGCTCCCAAGAAAACTCCGACCCCTTTCTATGCTTCCATTGAATCTTAACCATATTAATTTTCTTGTTTCTAAGTTGCTTTATTTTCCGATCGAGAATAGCTACCGGTTCTTCAACATAATTCAACTTTTCGTCAATTTCGATATCATCTAGTGGAACAAACGATGTTTCATCCGCAAGGCACTTCCTTAAGTTGGACACATGGAATGTAGGGTGTATCTTACTTAGAATTTCGGGCAATTCTAACCGGTAAGCCACTTTTCCGATTCTCTCCAAAATTTTAAATGACCCAATAAATCTCGGACTTAATTTTCCTCTCTTTCTAAATCGAATCACTCCTTTCCATGGGGAAACTTTTAACATTACAAATTCACCAACTTCAAATTCTATCGGTCTTCTCCTTTTATCGGCATAACTCTTTTGTCGATCTTGAGCCATCTTAAGTCTTTCTCTAATTTGATCTATCTTCTCCGTTGTAATTTGTACAATTTCTTTTTCTCCCAATTCTCGTTGTCCAATTTCACCCCAACATATTGGCGTTCTACATTTTCTTCCATACAACATTGTATAAGGTGCACAATCTATACTCGCTTGATAGCTATTGTTGTAAGAAAATTCTACTAACGGTAAATGATCATCCCAATTACCCCCAAAATCTATTACACACGCACGGAGTAAATCAACCAATGTTTGAATTGTTCTTTCACTTTGCCCATCGGTTTGAGGATGATAAGTCGTGCTAATATTGAGTTTCACCCCTAGTTCTTCTTGGAAACCTCTCCAAAAGTGAGAAGTAAAACGTGTATCTCTATCCGACACTATTGAAATCGGAACTCCGTGTCTTACTACAATTTCTTTCAAAAACATTTCCGCCATTTTCTCCGATGAAATAGCTTCCTTAATTGGTAAGAAATGAGCACTTTTAGTTAATCTATCCACAATCACCCAAATAGCATCATTCTTTCTTCTAGACTTTGGTAATTTCGTCACCAAATCCATAGTAATATTCTCCCATTTCCACACCGGTATTTTTAATGGTTGCATTTTTCCATAAGGCTTTTGGTGTTCCGCTTTAACTTGTAAACATGTCAAACATTTTCCTACATATTTCACTATATCTCTTTTCATACCCGGCCACCAATAGTCTTCCTTAAGATCTCTATACATTTTCGTACTACCGGGATGAATAGAATATTTTGACTTATGAGCTCCGTCTAGCAAAACTTTCTTACAATCCGATGTATTAGGAATCCAAATTCTTCCAAATCTAGTCTTTAAACCTCGGCTATCTTCCATTAAATTTTGCACTTGACCCACAATTCTTTCTCTTTTCCAATTCTCCTCTTTAATTTCTTCCAATTGAGCTTCTTTAAACGAATCAAAGAAATTAGCATTAATAATCAAAGCTAAGGAGTAAAGTTTCATTTCCGGTTGTGAACTCTTTCTACTTAACGCATCCGCAACGACATTTGCTTTTCCGGGGTGGTATCGTATATCACAATCATAATCTTTCACCAAATCTAACCATCTACGTTGTCTCATACTAAGATCATTTTGAGTAAAGAAATATTGCAAACTTTTATGATCCGTATAAATTGTACACCTTTCTCCATAGAGGTAATGCCTCCATATCTTTAATGCAAACACAACCGCCGCTAACTCCAAATCTCGTACCGGGTATTTCTTTTCATTTTCTTTCAACTGTCTCGAAGCATAAGCAATAACCCTTCCATGTTGCATCAAAACACATCCTAAACCGGTATATGAAGCATCACTTAAACTACCAAATCTTTCGTTCCATCCGACAAAACTAACATCGGTGCTTCACTTAGTTTCTTCTTTAAAATCTGGAAGGCTTTTTCTTGTTTTTCTTTCCATTCAAACTTCTTATTCTTTCTAGTTAACTCGGTTAAGCTTGAAGCTATTTTAGAAAAATCTTGAATAAATCTTCGATAATACCCCGCAAGACCAAGAAAACTACGGATTTCCTTCACATTTTTCGGAGAATTCCAATTAACAATTGCTTCAATTTTCGCCGGATCTACTTTTATACCTTCTGCATTTACTACGTGACCCAAAAATTGAACTTCTTCTAACCAAAATTCACATTTAGAAAATTTTGCATATAATTTTTCTCATCTAAGAATCTCCAACAATTGTCGCAAATGATCCGCATGTTCTTCTTTACTCTTTGAATATATCAAAATATCATCAATAAAGACTATAACCGATTTATCTAACATCGTTCTACAAACTCTATTCATCAAATCCATAAAAGCTGCGGGGGCATTTGTTAGACCAAAAGGCATAACCAAAAATTCATAATGGCCATACCTTGTGCGAAAAGCTATTTTCGGTACATCTTCCTCCTTTACTTTCAATTGGTGATAACCCGATCTCAAATCTATCTTTGAAAAGAATTTCGCCCCTTGCAATTGATCAAATAAATCATCTATTCTTGGTAACGGGTATTTATTCTTGACAGTTAACTTATTAAGTTCTCGATAATCTATACACATACGCATACTACCATCTTTCTTCTTCACAAATAAAATCGGTGCACCCCACGGAGAAGAACTGGGACGGATAAAACCCTTGTCTAACAACTCTTGTAACTGACTCATTAATTCTTTCATTTCGGCCGGACCTAATCTATATGGAGCTTTTGCTATAGGTGCAGCACCGGGAATCAATTCTATTCTAAACTCTACTTCTCTTTCTGGTGGCAAACCCGGAAGATCTTCAGGAAATACATCTACATATTCATTTACTACATCTACTTCTTTTAATTCTTTCTTATCTTTCTTTTTATCTATCACATACGCAAGGTATGCTTGACAACCTCGGGACATATATCTTCTTGCTTTCATTAAGGAACAAACCGAAATTTCACCATTCTTTTTCTCCCCGTAAATGACAACTTCTTTTCCTTCTAAATCAGTAACTTTAATAATTTTAATCTTACATAAGATGATAGCATTATTCTTTTCTAACCAATCCATACCAACTATAACATCAAATTCTCCCATAACCATTGGAATCAAGTCTATCGTAAATTTTGTTGATTCTATCTCTAATTGATTTTCGTGATAAACATCTGACACAAGAACAATTCGATTATCCGCCACTTCTACTTCTAAGGGATATTCTAGCTTACTAAGGGGCTTAGAAATCTTCTTACAAAATTTACTTGATACAAAAGATCTATTTGCTCCCGAATCAAACAACACATAAGCAGGTTGAGAGTTTACAATAAAAATACCTGAAACGACATCAGTCGATTCTTTAGCTTCTACGGTTGTGATTTGAAAGGCACGACCACGACCTTTATTATCTTCGATCTTCCTTCCACTACTTCCTCCTTCAAGAAGTAAAGGAGCTTTTGGTCCCACCAATAGCTTATGATTTTGAGGTAACTTTGGGCATTCATTTTTAAGATGCCCCGGGTCCTTACAGTAGTAGCAAATCCTTATTGGATTAGGACATTCACTACTAATATGACCCGGCTTTCCACATGTGTAGCAACCCATTTGACCAAATTTGCATTCTCTCGGGTGATTCTTACCACACTTTCTACAACTATAATCTCTTCTTGATGACTCTTTCTTTTCAAATCTTCTTCCCGAACTTCTACCCTTTTGTTCGAATCTTTGCTTTTTATACGGTTCTTGCACATACTCCACCTTACGTTTCTTCTTCTCTTCTTCAGTTCTATTTGCAAGTTCTAACTCTCTCCTTCTTGCTGCTTCAACCATATCCTCAAAAGTCTGAGGATTATAAGTGGAAACATGCTCTCTGATGTCGGGACTCAAACAACACATGTAGCGATCCATCTTCATTCTTTCGCTTACAACATATTCTGGGCAAAACCCTGCTCTATCTAGAAATTCATTAGTGATCTCATTCACGGTCTTACTTCCTTGTTGTAATGACAAAAACTCTCGGGTAATCTTGTTCACTGCAGAAGGTGGACAATAATACTCCATGAATCTCTTCTTGAAATCTCCCCACGTCATCTTCACAATCCCTTGAGCCGGGAATAACCTCACTATAGACTCCCACCAACTTTTTGCTTGATTTCGGAGTAGATTTGATCATAAATAACCTTATCTCTATCCGCACACTTGCAAGTCAAGAATGCACCTTCTACCTCCATAACCCACCGCATGCTAACAATAGGATCTATCTCTCTCAGAAAAATGGGTGGATTACAGCTTGCAAAATTTTTATACGTACATCCTTTCTTATAACCCTCCGTGGGTTCTTCTTGATGATCGGAGTGATTATCTTCACTTCCTGAATCTTCCTTCTCTTTCTGTTTCAATTCTTTCTCCACGAGCACGCGGTCTATCTTCTCATCAATAATCTCCACAACATCATCTCTAACCCGTTTAATAATAAACGATATTGCTTTCTCAAAGGCTTGGCTAATATTTTTAGCCACAATCGTTTGCATATCTACTTCCTTGTGACCATCATCATGATGACTACCTTCTTCTTCCATTTCTACAAACTGAAATTAAATTCAGTTAATAATGACATATAAAACTATAATCTATACACAATTATAGTTTATACGTCATATATATATACTTTCTAACTTTTTTTGTCCCTTGTCCTTAACATACTTCAATCATATTGGATACACATAATATGTCCAAAATTAGCGTTGGCCAGACGTTAATTTTAAACATATTAACTCTTGTACATCCAATACCATCAATGCATAATTAAGGCTATGTCACACCCCGCTAAAGCGGAAACACGGGATGTGAAGAGCAATAGCATTCGATACACAAGTTTATAATCAACCACCAAGTTATATTAAATAAAACGTAACTTCAAAAGTTACAAGTGTTTAAAACATCGTTTACATATTCGAATACAAAAATGTGTTCATAGCCCAACCAACCGAACCCTTCCCATTCTTGAAGTCATCAGCCCCAAGCATAAAGTCATCATCGCAAGCTTACTCGTAACCTGAAAATACGAGTCAAGTGTTAACTACGGGAGACGTAGTTAGTGAGCTACAAAGTTTAAGTATTCAAAGCGTTGACGCATAGCAATGCGTAAAGTATAAGTAATCAAGTTTCGACGCATAGCAATGCGTAAAAGATATAGCATTCAAGTAATTGTCGCATAACCATGCGTAAAGTATAGTATTCGTTTTCGTAGGCATTGACCACATAGAGCGACTATGTGACAATCCTAAATATTGCCCAATGATCGTATCGTTGCGTTGCTAAACCTATTAATTACCCACTAGAAGTTTATGCACCATCTGTTTTTGTCGTTGTGGTGAGGGTCTATCTACCCTAATAGCGCTATCCATAAGTTCTAGCGGTCCTCTCCCAGGGATTAATAGCAACTAGTTATGCAGGAGTGTATGGGATTTTCGCAGCATCTCACGACATGTTGTACAATGTCCGCAACATGTCGATCGATGCCAAGTCATTGGCAATTTAGTGTTTGTAATAGTATTCAAGTATCAAATCGTTTCGTAATAGCTTTCAAGTATCAAATCGTTTCGTAATAGCTTTCAAGTATCAAATCGTTTCGTAATAGTTTTCAAGTATCAAATCGTTTCGTAATAGTTTTCAAGTATCAAATCGTTTCGTAATAGTTTTCAAGTATCAAATCGTTTCGTAATAGCTTTCAAGTATCAAATCGTTTCGTAAAGCATTCGAAGTTTGTTTCAGCTTAAATGTAGTGTATAAGCCTAAGACTCGCATTTCACCCCAAAATATGTTTAAAAGCATTTAAAAGAGTAGGGGTTTGTAACTCACTGTTTGCGAAGATCGTAGCGTGCTCGGAAAAGCTCCAAAGGTGCTCGGAATCACCGGAATCCTATTTTATACCAAGTTTTCGCGTAAGTATTATTACTTGTTAACTTTTATACTCGTTAGTCAACGATTTGTTTATTGTTTAAGTGTTATAATTAGTTTTTACAAAAATCGGGCAGCGCTTCCGCACTATAGTTTCTAAATCCAAATTTTCAACACTTTCCCGCTTACAATTTTTATAACACTTATTAAGCTAATTCACCAAGTTCAATCTAAATGTAATATGTCAAATAAGTCATCCCAAACACAAGTATTTGTTTATTACAATAGCTTTTATTCAGATTCGAGATAACAAGTTCAAAGTGGCGATTTTTATCAAGTTAACAATGATTTTTGGAGCTGCCAGCAGCTCGGTGCTTAGCACCTGTTAGCAGGTGCGCATCACCTGCTTGCTGGACTTCTCCAAAAATCGTTTTTTGTGGTTAAATCGGTTATCTTGATGGTAGATTTCGACATGCAATTGTTATAAACCTTATTAATCATCATTTTCTCAGTTTATATGTAACTTTTATCCATAAATTCGAAGATCTAAGCATCATTAATTAAAAACCCGTTTTTGTATAAAAATGGTCATAAAACTTCATCAAAACTTGATTTTAGAGCTTGGATCATACATGCAATGAGTTATTTATGTATATACAGTAGGAGAAAAGTGTTTTTACCCAAAGAAAGTGGTTAGATGATGGTCTAGGCGGATTTAGCGCTCCAAAAGTGTAGAAAACGTTTTTCCTTGACCCAAATGAAGATTACTTGCTTCCCTCTTGATTATGACGATTTTGGTGTGAATATTATGGTGATTTTGCTGTGATTTTGGTGAGTTTAAGTCCTGTAATTGAAGAGGAAGGAGTGTGTTCTTGAGAGAGTATGTGTTGAGAGGAAAGTGAGTAATGAGAGTGTTTGTGTGTGTGTTTGTGTTTGGTGTTTGTAAAATGTGGGTTGTGGGATGTTTAAATGAACTTACTGGACCACAAGGAGGCCTTCTTACAAGTTTAGCCCGGAGCCAAAGAGTTGGGCTCGGGTTTGATAAGTTTAAAAGTTTGCAACAAAATTTGTCCAGCAGCCTGGTGCGGCGCACCAAGGCCTAGGTGCGGCGCACCGGGCCCTTTTTCCGGTTTCGTTCGTTTTTCGTTTGCGTAATAGTTAAGCATTTGCGTTCGTTTGGCGTTTAGGATTGTTTTGCTATGAACTTAGGCAAGTTCATTATATGTTTTCTTGGTATTAAGATTCGATTGTTGGTTTGATTCCGATTCCGATTCCGTTTCCAAGACACACACGTTTAAAGTTTAAGTAACGTAAACCTACGTTAAAAGTTTTGTGTGAGTTACATCGAGCTTAGCTTAAAGAGTTATGTCTACGTAACCACGTAACACATAATGTTAGTTATAACGGGTAGCAAGTATAGCGTATCGAGGTTAAAAGTTAGCGATCTCGAACTGAGTTTTGACGGTTGTCACATTCTCCCCACGTTGAAAGAATTTCGTCCCGAAATTTCAACTTGTAGTATTCGTTGTGGGAGAAGTGAAGAGATGAGGATACTTAAGCGTCATTCGATCCCATCGTTCCCAGGTATATTCGGGGCCTCGTTTTGCGTTTCCGCGTACCCTTACTATAGGGATTTGACTGTGAATATGAATATGAACTATAAAACATGATATAAGAAGTATCAAATATGTAAAAAGGTTAGTAATAACATACCTAAGTGTTATGTATGAAGATCATGATGCAACTTTCAAACTACAAAGGTTTGATTCTAAGTTCTTGTATGAAATATGTGTGAGTGGGATTTTGTGTTGGTGATTCTCCTTGGTTCTTCTCTTGGCCAAAATTTAAAGAGCAAGGAGGGAGGGAGAAGAGTTTTTCACTTGGTGGTGAATGAGCAAGTGAAATGGATGGAAGGGGTCTAGTATTTATAGCCAAAGGAGAGAGTGGAGTCATGAGTGCTAGCACATGGGAGGTATGGTCTATTGAGTTCAATAGTGAAATGGTCAAGTGTGTAAGTGACAAAAATCCAGGTTCACACCAACTCGACCTCTTAAACCACTAGTATATGTTTTCAATTATGTACGACCGGTAGGTCACACTATACATAAAGGATGCTTAATAACTATGTCTAAACATATACGGATACCGGAATTAGGTACGGTATTCACTTTACGTAAACGTATATATATATTTACAACTATATTTCTAGTCCAACATGAAAGGCATAAAACTCTAACCTTTCATTCATCACCTTTGCATGAATTGTTGCATGCATGTAGTATAAGTTACCAAAACTTGCATAAGTCACCCACTAGACATCAAAACATGCCTAAACACCCTAGACCTTGCAAAAACTACCCAAACCCCCCTCCCTAACCTCCTTGGCCGGCCTCAAGGGGTCCCCCCCATGGGATTCTCTTGAATTTGATGGTCACATGGGTAAATAGAAGTTTACTATTGAACTAAATTGCCCATACCAATCAATGACATCATCCTAGGGTTGAAACATGAACAAACCAAGGTTAAATTCTAACCCAAGATCCACTCTATAAATAGAAGTCCCTAGCATTCATTTATCCTTGCTCAAAACTCACAAATCACCTCCCCACTCTCTCTCTAAAATTGGCAAAAGGAAAGAAGAAGAAAGAAATCACCAACACACATCAAAACCCTAGTTCCAAGCTTTGATCATAAAGAAGAAGCATCAAGTCTTGCATTCATATACATTTAGGTATGTTCTATAAAGCCTTCTCATGCATCATATTTACATAGTTACATCTCATAAAATCTAAGTCCTTTATACAAAAACATGGGTTAAATAAAGAGAAGTTAAGTTATTTTGTTAACCGGAAACTTACACCGACTTGTAGACACTTTTTAACCATCTTAACCAAATGGTTTGGATAAACCATTTTAAACAAAAGATACTTCTATGTTTTCTGAAGATTTAGACATAAAAATCATAATTTTTGGATATGTTTAAGTATTTTAAAAGTATTTTACGCAACAACATACGTTTCGGCTACATAAACTGTCTACACGGACTGTTTTTGGGAAATCTGGGAAAACGACCACTAAAACATAATAGGAGACCTCAGCTATCTTAAATTTAACTCAAAAACAAACGTTTCGATATAAGATTCGTTAAAAACGGATAAATATCGAGCAAGATATGCCATTTTAAAGTTGACCTAATTTCTTGAACCACAAACTGCTTACCAGTGGACTTTTTGTTAAATCTGGGAAACATGGTTCTGAATTGAGACATGAGGCCTGTGGCATTTGAAAGATAGTTCAAATGCCTACATTTCCATAAAAAGAACACTAAAAACGGATAAACGACCAAGGAGTTATGATATTTTCAAGTTAACATGTACTTTGAGAAAACCCTAAAACCTACTGTTAGTATTTCTGTTATAAATATCAGTAGACTTTCAATCTGGTTTCAAGGCCTAAACCATTTGAAAGGTATTTCAAACGCGGTCGTTTCTATATAAAATTCATTAAAATCGGATAAGAAACGTGTGAGATATGTTACTTTAAAGTTGGGTAAAACTTAAAGACACTTGCTGAGTTTTTATAAACTTTTATAAAAACTAACTTTTAAAATCAACTCGATAATAATAGCGATAACACAATACTAGGGAGCTTTGTATGCAATGATTCCATCTCGATATTTCGTAGTGCCGAGCTTGCTGGATTTACGATTTAAAGTGTCCTAGCTCCGCATGCGATTATAGAATGGTCTTGTAAATAATGGCCCGAACGGTGTTAGTTTATTATTATCAAACCCGAAGCCTAACCCTACCTTATTCATACATATACATACATTTTATGTGCATTGGACTAGAATATAAAAACCTTAATTCCAAAACTTAATAGGTCAAGGTTAACCTACCTGATTCTCGGATTTGAGACTCCTACGTGTTGGCTTACACACACTACCTCATTACTTTTAGCTGGCTTGCTAAGGTGAGTTCATAGCCCCGCTTTTTACTTGTTTTTATAACATACTTGGGGTGAGATTACATGCTCTTTTTTTACTTATGGACACAAGTACTTAAAACCTTTACTAGTTGCCTAAGTTACCACTAAGCCAAAGGAAATTCCCCTATCATGAATCGTTAGTTAAGGACTTAAGCGCGATTGTATTGGATAGATCTATTAGGGTTTGACAACCCTCACCCAACGGCTAGACGATGTAACCCACGTCTACCACAACTAACTCGTGGACTCGAGTAGGGTGCTTTACTTTTGAAACTATATATGTTATTTGGCTATAACATAGGAACACTTATGGGGTAAGGAACTTTGTTACGCTTCGATGTCATGAGCTTAGGTGCAACTGTAAGACTTTACTTAAACGGAAATCTTGTGGTCCACTTTATTACTAAACTAAACCTATGAATTCACCAACTTCATGTTGACTTTAGCATGTATGTCTCAGGTGCTTAGTCGAAAGGGCTTTCGACGGAGGGATTTTGGGATATGACAGAGTCGCATATTTCAAATTCACGCTTTTGGGAGATTTCCCTTGCATTACTTATTTTCTTTTAAGTTATGTAATGTAAATCTTTGTTTTGTGAACTCTGGTAACACTTTTCCTTAATCATGTAAAACTCTGATTTTCATTATCAATGAATGTATGTTTCTTTTTTAAAAAAAACGACTCATATAGAGGTCGTTCGTCTATATATCATTGCTATCTGGGACCCATGAAGTCAACACCTCGAGTCTCGGGAATACGAGATTTGGGGGTGTGACAGATTGGTATCAGAGCTCTGGTTATAGCGAACTAGGTTGCATTAATATTTCTAGGCTATAACTGTGTTGTACAACTAATTGCTTCCGCACTACTATACTTTTATACGTTTATTATTTACTACCATTTGGGCCTTGTCACAGCATGTCTACCCCTCACTACATCATACTGTCCGACTCTGAGGACGAGTACCTCCCTATACCTACTGTCTACCTATCTGACTTCGACTCCGATATAGATATGGACATTTCCTCATCCATATTAGGATCACATGTCACTCCACATTTCTCACCTACATCTGACGACAAGATCGTCACCCATCCCGCATCAACCATCAATGAGCCGATAGGAGCTCTGTATCTACAAAATTTAAAACTTTGATTAATAATGCCCCAACTACCTTAGAAGCTAAGTACACAATAGAATTAGCAAACGGGAAATTGGTAACAACAAACAGTATCATTCGAGGTTGTACCTTAACCTTAGCTGACCACCCATTCAACTCGGAAGTTTCGACATAGTAATAGGAATGGATTGGCTATCTCTAAATCACGCCGAAATCATATGTAACGAGAAGATTGTCCGTATTCTCCGCACCGTCGGGAAAACCCTTTTGATCAAGGGAGATGGGAGCCGATCAAAGTTAAGCATCATATCCAACTTAAAAACGCTGAAGTACTTACAGAAGGGATGTGACGCCTATTTGGCTTACATGACGGAGACGGAGACGAGGGAGAAACAACTAAACGACGTACCGATTGTTCTAGAATTTCCCGAAGTCTTCCCAGAAGACTTACCTGGACTTCCACCTCCAAGACAAGTCCAATTTCACATCGACTTAGTGCCATGAGCCGCACCAGTGGCTCGAGCACCATATCGACTCGCTCCATCGGAAATGGAAGAACTATCGTTACTAGATCGAGGATTCATTCGTCCAAGTTCCTCACCCTGGGGAGCACCAGTTCTTTTTGTCAAAAAGAAGGATGGATCCTTCAGGATGTGTATCGACTATAGAGAACTGAACAAGCTAACCGTGAAGAATCGTTATCCACTTCCAAGGATTGATGATCTTTTCGATCAGCTTCAAGGATCAAGTATCTACTCTAAAATTGACCTACGGTCAGGTTATCACCAACTTAGAGTACGAGAAGAAGATGTTCAGAAAACCGCATTTAGAACTCGCTATGGTCACTACGAATTCCAGGTTATGCCTTTCGGTTTGACCAACGCACCAGCGGTATTCATGGATCTTATGAATCGGGTGTGTAAACCGTACCTGGATAAGTTTGTGATCGTATTCATTGACGACATCTTGATATATTCGAAAAGTAAGAAAGAACATGAAGAGCATTTGAGGTTAATCCTTGAATTACTAAAAAAGGAGGAACTGTACGCAAAATTTTCTAAGTGTGAATTTTGGATCGAGAAGGTTCAATTCCTTGGTCACGTTATCGACAGTGAAGGCATCCACGTAGACCCAGCAAAAATTGAATCTATTAAGGATTGGGCTGTCCCTAGAACCGCAACGGAAATACGCCAATTCTTAGGTCTTGCCGGTTATTACCGACGCTTCATCGAAAATTTCTCCAAAATAGCTAAAGCCTTGACGAGGTTGACGCAGAAAACTGAGAAGTTCGTTTGGGGTGAAGAACAAGACTCAGCATTCCAACTATTGAAGCAGAAGCTTTGTAGTGCACCGATTCTAT
>CAJVGC010000589.1:24744637-24772692 GCA_910822075.1 Senecio squalidus
ATAAAAAAAAAAAAAAAAAGAGTCGATGGACTCTCCTGGGGGGGACGCTTCCCAGCTTAACAAACACATATGTATATACATGCACGTATATGATAAATAAAAAGGAAAGAAAGGAAAAAGCATTAAATAGAAACATGAGGAAAAATGCGTACCTTGACGCTAATGTACTAAAAATATGGTGCACAAAGTCACGGAAACAAATAAGATTACATATAACAACAAAACATAAAGAGAAATCATTCAACCACCGGAGCAGAGGGTTCTATCTTTACTAGTTCTTCCACTGAGAGCTCCGAGCTCTGGCTGAGCGCCTCCAAATACGGAAAGGAAAGGTGGCGCATACGTTCGAGAGCTTCGTCTAACTTGGTTTCTGAATCAGGGTCGAAATTTGGGGTGGCCAGAAGAGGGAGATTCCGTTGTGCTTGACGGAAGCCATTGCGCACTCCAAGCGTATGCCCAGTAGCGGTAAACAGAGTGGCAATTTCTCCGTAAGGAGCACTGAACTCATGGCTCTGATGAAGTTTTTCCACGAAAAACTTGATACCATCTTTAACCAGCCATGTGGCCTTCTCCCTCAATGCGGCGTTCTCGACCAGGAGCCTTTGATTCTCACCCGCAAGTATTATCGACCCATCGGTCGCGTCACCAGCTCCGACCTTTTCACTTTGCATCGATGTACCCGCTGCAGCCTTCTCATCACCAACTTCCAAAAGCTTCACCTTTTCAACCAAGTTTTCCCAATCAGAAACGGGAACCAGCTTCATCCCTGGATCTATAGCCACAGGGGGTTGCGCTTTCACAAGTTCACTATTCGTGTCCTGAAGATCACGAATAAAGTCCTCCAGATCCCTGATCCTGCGTTGGGATTTAGCATGTTCCTTCAAATGATGTACCACCCTTCGAAATTGGACCTTGGTACGTCTTCGGAGCTTCACATTCTTCTTCTCCAAACTTTTAACTTTAGCTTTTACGGTCGACAGACGACCTTTCTTCTGGGTAAGAGACTTCTCAAATTTCACAACACTACCCTGAGAGGCTGTAAAGCGGCCACGGATTTCAGTACCGGCTACTGCCAACTGGGCCAGTAGCACGTTAAAATTGTCAACTAGGATTTCCTCAGAAAATCTCCTCCAACGCAGAGCTTCGGCAGGAGTAGCAAAATAATTCAACATATCTTGACAAACACGGGGATTACTCATCTCACTGTCACAACTAACCTCCCAACCCGGCACATATCGAGAGGAAGAGGGACCTTCCCTGTCACCCGGCGAGCGAGGTGTAAAAGAACCTCCAGCTTCAGCAGTAAAGGGTTTTGCGGGTGTAATATCCCCTTCGTTAATGTTTTTACCTCGGTCATCAGAAGGAATAGGCTTCCCAACGTCTGACTCACCGGAGGAAGAAAGGGATAGCGGATGGGAACTAGTGGCCCGCAGAGCAGGAGGGACATTCATCTTGAGACCGGCGCTGTGGAAAGAGGGATCTGCCATACACAAATGGGACATTAAGATCTACATAAGAAGGAAGCATAAAAAGAAAGATACAAGGTAAAAGCCTACCACTAGCGAGGGAAAGTCTTCTTCGTTTAACTCTGGTACCAGGACCTCCGGATAGATGTCCTGGCAATGGTGAGGAAAAAACAGACGCAAGGGGAAAATCAACAACCAAAGCTGGTACACCGGGTATCAAGGAATGTACCTCGGCGGAGGGAAAGACAAAATCCCCAACCCCCTGCTCCAGAATACTGGTGATGTTCTCCTCCAAAGAAACCGTGGGAAACGTGACTCCGACCAAAGTATCAAGCTTTAAGTAATCCAGCAAAGACATGGCTATAAAAAAGGTATAGCACGGAAGGGCGGTAGAATCACAATTCAAAAAAAAAAAAAAACAGACAAAAAGGAAGGAGAAGTAACTTACGAACACCATTCCGTTGAATGGAAGGATTCATGTTTGAGGAAGCCCAATGACGACTCACACCCCCCAATACCAGCACAGCCTCACAGTGAGTCCGAGCAGGAATCTTGTTCCGGGAAATCAATCGGCAACGCTCCGCTTCTTCCTCGGTAAGAACAGGAGGCGGATCAAATATTGCACCGGACAGGATAGGTCTCCAATGCATCGGTATGGGTGCCACCGAAGCATCCAACCAAATGAATTTATCCTTCCACTGCTTCACACTGATGGGTGCGGGGCAAAAACATTCCCACCCTTCGTTCTCTACCTTCGGTCGGCGCTCAAGGGTGAACCAATCCCCTGAGCGGATCAACCTAAAAAAGCTTCTCCATAGGTTTAGGGTAGCAGGAAAACCTAAGGCATGACACAGTAACTCAAAATTGGTTATTCTTAAAGCTCCCATGGGGTTCATCTGGATTGGGCACATCTGGTAATATTCAATAACAGAGAGAAAAAAGCGCGTGAAGGGGATTCGAACGTTGGAAGCATCAAAAAAGCGCGCGTACATCGCTATAGAGCCTTCAGGGCAATCGGTAACGTTAGAATCAGCTGTGGGATTACGAACCCGCCATTGCCTCTTCAACCCAAACTCGGTAATAAGATCAGAAAAAGCATCGGGGAGAAGAGTACATCGAGAGGTTAACATGTCATTCTTACCCATATTGACGAAATCAAAGTAAGAAAGGCAGCAAACAAGGGCGATTCGCTGAACAAGAAGATGAGAAAAAGGAAAGGATTGAGGAAATCGGAATATATAGAGGGTATTTATAGAGAATCAGAGAAGTTAAAGAGGCCATCAAATCAGAGGTATTTAAAGCAAAGAGCCAATAATTTTCCCTCCAAAATTAAATTGTAGGGGCTGACACACGTACAGTCTAGTGAAGATTCGACTGGAAGTGGGCCCCCACTTCTTCGCTCACTTCCCTAGGTCTAGGGGGGGAGATGTTGGGGTAGGGTATTTATTACCCACAAAGGATAAAATCCGACATCCAGAACACCGAAGGTCCTAACACTCAAGGAGCAACGGAAGTGTTCCTTGCTCACGAGTGACGAAGCCTTTCATCCAGGACACCGAAGGTCTTAGCACCAAAGGAGCAACGGCCTGAGGATCTTATGCCATGGCAGTGGTTTGACAGATGTGGCGCCGTTCATGTCAGGGAGTGGAAACATCTAAAGAGGTATTAATGAGAGACAAGACAGAGTGGGTGGCATCATTTAATGCAAGAGCGCGTGAGGGACAAAGCGCCGTCACGCGTCTTGCAATAAATGCCCTCCACTATGACAGTGTACTTAAAGGCATGGAGTGGAGTGGGTCACATCACTGCAGGATGGGACTATCTGACAGAACAACTACCGGACCGGTCCTTCGGCCTATTATCCTTTGGACAAGGACTGGGCATTTACTATATATAAGAAGCGTTCTTTTTGTAATAGACTCACTCGGATCAGTAATAAATATATCATTTATATCATCTCGAACATTCAATTCATCATACATATCATTCCATGCATTAACTCCCCAATCATTTAAATATCAAATATCATAATAAATGTATTGGATCGATTGTTAGTGCGTATTGTCAGTATCACCTCCGTCAGTCATTGGACGGAGGTCACTAGCTTCGAAATTTTACTTTAACAACTATACATTACACCAAATTTTACAAATCAACTATTTGCTTAATATATATCATACAAACTAAACAATAAATTATAAAAATATATATATTATTAAAACAAGCTCGTCGAGATCTTCAAAATGAATATCATCTTAATATATCTGTTACTTAAAAATTGTTATTTATTTATGACAAATTTTGTAAAAACATACTCGTTAATATAAAGTTGTTTAATCTTATTTGTAATTTTATTACAAAAAATAATTATACTGAGTCATATTATTGTGTAAAATTATTTTGTTAAGTTAAAAAAGAGTTTTGGTATTCAAGTTTGATATATACATTGAAATAAAAGGTTGTTTCTTTTTATTTTTCTTACTATCAAGTGATGTGTGTATACATGTCTGTTTGGATAAATTTGACTTGTCTAGAATAAGAGCCGAATAAATATATGTTGTTTCTTTTTTTTGCCAATTATTAACTGTAAATGAACATTTTACTTTATAACCAAAATAATTGTCAATTATGTTTTTCCTTTTTGTTTGGAATGAACATCATCTATTTATCATTTGTCGAATAAATCTTACACATTAGAACAATTTTATTACTTTTCTTATTGTCCAATTATGTCCTTTCTTTGCACTTATACATACAATGTTAACAATTGAAAATTAGAACATACTAATTATAAATTCGAACATACACATGTAAAAATGGAGCATTAGAACAAATTAGTACATGTTAACATTAATACAAATTTGGTGTATTTAAGATTCTATTTTTATATCAAAAAGGTATTATGGTTTGATGGGTAGATTGGAGATGCCCTTAGGAGATGGAGTTAATATGAAATTTATTGTAGGAGGTTTAAATTGCTAAATCGAAATCATCATTTGTTGAAGATATGTTTTGGGTGTTTGGTAGGAAATAGTTTAGTGAAGACAGGTTAGACTTGCTATTTTTTAACATATATGTTAGGAAAAAAATACATTGTGTAATTGTCCCAAAAATATAATTATTTGACTATTTTTCTTTTCGTTTTTCCTTCTGGCCACGATGTCCGCCCTCACCACCATCATCGACACCGACACTTGACCCGACCAAGCTTGGGGTGCTGACACCACACTCTCTTTGCTCTTACATCATATAACCATATAATTATTATATCTGAATTCATACATCAAGTGAAAAAAATTTACCAAAAAAAACGTTAATTTAGCCACGTGAGACAAGGAATATATAATGAGCTTTTATTTTTAATTTGAGTAAATTACACGGATTGTCCTTTTCCTTTGTCCAATATGAGATTTTCGGTCCATTTTTGTGAAAAGTATGTAGGTGGTCCTTTATTTCGAACATTTGAACACCGATGGTCTTTTGCTTCGTTAAAATTAACATAATTATGTTAACTTTATACAAATGACCATAATACCCTTTTTGTCTTTTCTATAAAGGACCATTCTTGCATTTTTTATAATTTGATTTGGTTTCCATTAATCTCCTTTATATTATTATTATTATTATTATTAGAGAGAATGTCACAAATCGTTCTTGTGGTTAGGCTGTTTTTCACGTATCGTCCTTTTTGGGAAAACTTAGCACAAATTATCCTTTTGTTTTTTTAATTTATCGTCTGTGATCCTTCCGTCCAAATCCGTTTAAATTAAACCGTTAAGTGGCCCCATGTGCCTGGCACATGAGGGTAAATGAGTAATTTGGCACCTTCTTCTTCATTTCCCCCAATTTTTCCTTGAACCATAAACCCTAATTTCAATTCCAGGCAAAAATGGAGTTCCAACCCCTAAATTGATTGATTATCGATGCAGCCAAACACACCATTTGCTCTCATTCCACTTGCTTTAAATCACGCTAATCTCAATCTTACCACACCCGAGGGTTTCGAAATTTCTAGGTTTTTATTTCTAGGCTCACTTCACTTCTCTTAAACTCTATATCAAATCTAATCTCCAAATCTCCAAATCTCTATATCAAATCTCAGTATCAAACCTCAATATCAAATAATTTGATCATCCCTGTATCAAATCTAGCCGCCACACAACCACCGCCGGTTAACACACAACCACCGCCGACACAGCCACCTGGGTTCCGCCGCCACAACAACATCCGCCATCTCGAAACATTTGTTTTCATCATCCGATCCGTCAAACCATCTAGTTGCAGATCTGGTTAGGTTAATTCGGAGAAATCGGCGTGTTCATATGCTTCTTCGACGGATTTCAGTAAAATTTCGGCCATTGTTGCGACGGTGGTGATGCAATGGTGGTTTGATTGGATTTGTTCATCTGGTTTGTTAGGTAAAGAATGTTGATTTGGGGGTATTTAAAGAAACTGGTTTGGTTTTGCTGACTGCCACCATATGCACGACCGGATTTGGATCCACATATCTCTGTATATTTGTTATGATCAACACAAGGCTTATATAATGTTATGGTGATGCTAAAAATTTGTATCGGTGCCTTCCTAATTCAAGATGATCGGTAACTGAACTCAATTAAAGTTTGGAAGCTATGGCCTTTGTCGTCTCTTAGGTTATGCATTTTTGTTTGAAATTTATTCGTTTTTGTTAATGATCTTTATGGTTCAAGGAGAAATTGGGGGAAATGAAGAAGAAGGTGCCAAATTACTCATTTACCCTCATGTGCCAGGCACATGGGGCCACTTAACGGTTTAATTTAAACGGATTTGGACGGAAGGATCACATACGATAAATTTAAAAAATAAAAGGATAATTTGTGCTAAGTTTTCCCGAAAAGGACGATACGTGAAAAACAGCCTAACCACAAGGACGATTTGTGACATTCTCTCTTATTATTATTATTATTATTATTATTATTATTTTTATTATTATTAAAATTATTATTATTTTCATCATCGTCATCATTATTATTATTATTATTATTGTTATTATTATCATCATAGATGACATAATTTAATAGTAAAGATATAAAATATGAATGTATTTTTTTGGATTCTAAACAATAGTCGACCAAAACCAGTTTCATGTATCAAAACGCAGTTTTATGAAGTTTTTGGCTATTATTATTACCAATGTATTAACACATAAACCATTTTATTTGTGTTTCAAGCTAGGAATTTTTTTTTATTGAAATATATGGTATGCGTTGACATATTGGTAATAACAATAAACTAAAAAATTGATGAAATTGTATTTTGACATATTAATTTGTTTTTGTTATCAATAATAATAATAATAATATAAAGGAGATTAATGGAAAAAGAGTTAATTACACAGATGGTCCTTATCCTCTTACTCAAATGGCATTTTTCGTCCTATTTTCTGAAAAATTACCCGGATAGTCCTTTATTTTGAATTTCTGCACATGGATAGTCCTTTGGTCCGTTAGTGTTAACTCAATTCTGTTAGTTATATCATAATGACCAATATACCCTTTCTGTCTTATTCGCAAAGGACCATCCGTGTAATTATTATTCCAAACTTTTTTTTTTTTTTTTAACTCATATCGCAAAAAAAAAAAAAAAAAAAAAAAAAAACTTGCAAATTTTTAATTTAAATCCAAATCCCTAACTTTAACCTTCACTTAACTTTCTCCTTTTTTCTTTTTTAAAATCGAAATCCAAATTGGTAAAGAACAAATACATAAAATTGTTTACAACCACAAGAATCCAATTTTTATTCAGATCTGTTGATTTCAAAATCTAAATCGGAAATTGAAACCCCAAAAAAGATGGTGATTGTGGTGGTACAAATCTGGTAATTAAAACCCTTTCAAAAGCAAGATCTAAATCATAAAGAATGGTAACAATTGAGGTGATGGTGGCAGAGCTACGATAACAACGAAGAAAATAGGTGACTGATGGAGATTAAGACGTGATGGGTGCCGGAAGTCTTGAAGACGGAGAAAATCGATGGCTGGTGGAGTAGGTTGTTCAAGCAGTGGCGGATAGGTTTGTAGCGGCGGTGACGATGGCTGGTGTAGTAGCGGTGGCCGCCGGTGGAGAAAATACATTATTATTTTTTTCCTGGAAGCGGTGGCGATGGCTGGTCCTTTGTACTGATGGTGGAATCCATCCTTCTTCTTCGGCGACAACTCGAACACTCCGACGCCAAATCTCGCTACGGAACTCAAAATCTCACCGTCAATTCCATGATTAACAAGCTGAAAACAACCCGTTCGTGAAATCAACTCCAAATCATTACTAATTTCATCCAACAATTTGAAATCAATTTTCGGAAGGATCTGGATTTTTCAGTTTTGTACACGATCTGGTAAAACTAGATCTGGTACACGGAGAGAGTGGTGAAGAAATTCAGTTAAGATTTCATCGTTAGCGACAGATGAACGACGGCCGGAAGCCACCGGAGACGACGGTGGTGCTCGGAATTCAACTGATTCCGACCAATTTGTCATTATTTTTGTTATTCTTCTTATTATTATTATTATTATTATGATTATTATTATTATTATTATTATTATTATTATTATTATTATTATTATTATTATTATTATTATTGTTGTTGTTGTTGTAAATTGAAAAACTTGTGAATTTGATTGGAGTGATATATTTTTCTGAAATCATTTTTTTGATTTTTTTATCTGATTGTGATCATTTCTTTGTCTTCGGAGAAGAATGATGGATTCGTTGAGGAGACGAGTGAGGAATTTGTTTCGTGTAGAGATGATGAATATACTTTTAATAAATTTTAGAGTTAATTACACGGATGGTCCTTTGCGAATAAGACAAAAAGGGTAAATTGGTCATTATGATATAACTAACAGAATTGAGTTAACCCTAACGGACCAAAGGACTATCCATGTGCAGAAATTCAAAATAAAGGACTATCCATGTAATTTTTCAGAAAATAGGACGAAAAGTCTCATTTGGATAAGAGGATAAGGACCATCCATGTAATTAACTCATGGAAAAACAAATCAAGTTATAAAAATTGCAAGTATGGTCCTTTATGGAGAAAATAAAAAGGATATTATGGTCATTTGTATAAAGTTAACAGAATTAGGTTAATTTTAACGGAGTAAAGGGCCAGCGATGTTTAAATGTTCGAAATAAGGACCATCTACGAATTTATAGCGAAAATGGACAGAAAGGGTGATATTGGTCAAAGGAATGTAATTAAACTCTTTTAATTTATATTAAAAGCAAGCAGATTCAAAGTGTTGAATGGCGGACATTTAAGATTTGAAATAGCTGAAACCCCTTTGCCCTAAATCCCCAAATCTAAACCCCAATCTGCCATCATTTTCATTATCTACTAATAAACCCTAAATTTCAGGTATCTCTTTTCCCAATTAAAATGTTGTTCCATTTCTCCATATAATTCAAATCGTTATTTTATTTTACTTAAAGTTAACTACTTGCTATTATTGCACAATGTTTTAAGCTACTTTTAATAAAATGCTGATTTCTTACTGTAGTTGTCAAGTTTGTTGCTTTTGACCATTTTTAACTAGTTATTATGCGAATACGAGTTTAAAATACTGGTGCTTATGCATTTCATTAGCTCAATATATTGATGCCGTCTAGCGGTATGTTTTGTGGTCCTGGTTGGGAAATATATATTCGTGGAATGTAATGGGTGTGTGTGAGTCTTGATCTTTTAAACATCTAATTCAAAATTGTCTTATGTCAAATAATGGATTAGAGACTGATTCAATTTTAAAAAAATTGAAAATGTGGATGACATGATACAATCATTGTAAGTAGAATTTACGGGATGATGTTTCATCACGTTTATAGTGTGTTTGTGTTTTTTTTTTCTATTAGGGTGCATTTTGTGTTCATGCTGTTTTTTTTTACTATGATCATGAAGTTAGTGTGATATGATGTGTTCCTGGCGGGTTAACTGTGGTATAACTTGGTTTAGGCCTAGTGTAAAGGCATTTGTGGCTATCTTGCTGTAATCTGATAATGACCATGATTTTTAATTTTGCAGTATGGCGAAACCAGTATCGGGGTCTGAAAAGTGTAATAAGGATCTGGATGGGTCACCCCATTACGATCTACATGGTAACCAAGGTGACCTCTTCCCCTTTCCTGGTTTTTTAGTCAACAAGAAAAACGGTGTTGAAGATCATACTCCTATTGTCAAGATTCCATGTACGTCTGTTATGAATTCTGCCAAGTCTCCTCAAGAAAGCTCAAGTACTACTACCGCTAAAACTCCTCCAGCGGAGCCCTCCGTGTCTCCCGAAATCCAGTCCAGATTGTGTCCTTCTGTACTTGTTTCAGGAGCTGCACCTTCTACTTGTTATGGAGCCGGCCACGTAATTTCTGGGGTCAGTGACAGGAGAAAGTGCAAAGCTAGAGGGATTCTTTCGGTTGGGCGTACAAATTCCCTTGGCATGGATATCCCTGAAGATATCTTTACAAAGTCTAGACCCTCTTTGGTTCCGTTTCCGGCTGAAGCATCAATTAGTTGGCATTTATCACCATCTTATGTTAATGATGATAGTGTCGTTGGGAAAGGTGATTACCCAAAAAAGTTGCATCAATCTTGTTGTACAGTTAGCAGTCCCGAGCTTCGAGAACTATTAAAGCCGTCGTTAGACAAAGTGATAGAGAAACTATCCCCAATCTCTCATGATACACCTCACCATGAACCTCTTGTTTCATTAGAAGAGAGAATATCATCGTTCAATTTCAATGAATGTTCTCCGTTTTCTGCAGACTCGTTAAGTAGTGGAAACATTATGCAAACTCCAAACTCAGATTCAAGTTTAGAAAGGCACGCGAGTTTATCCTGGCTGAAAGAAGGCGTTCATCTGAAACATCAGTTTGAATCTGAACATGAAAGCTTGTCACCTGAGGACAATGCATCCCCGTGGGACCCACCTAGGTTAAGTCTCGATTTGGAAGATTTATCCTCACCTTCCGATCATACAAATGTTAACCATTTTAAACAAAACTCGGATATTCATGCTTCATGGATTTCCAACTCAACTTCAGATAACGTGTTAGAATCACAGATACGAGTTTCTTGGAGGGATACAGTCTTAAGTAGTAGTTTTGATAAGGAAGAATTAGATTGTTGTAGATTCTTATCAGATGAAGAAGTTGATGATGATGGACTGTTAAAGTCTCCTAGGTTTCCGGAACTTGAAGTAAAAGCTGATGGAAAAATCAAAGAAACATCATTTCCTAATAAAGTCAACCCTTGTGCGGAATCAATATGTGTCGAAGATGGTGGACTAATTGCATCTGCGGACTCAGACTGGACTCTCCATTATAAAAACCGATCATTTGATATTTAAACTTTGCCTTCCATATTTATTCAAGTAAGCCTGTCCATCTTATTTTGATTTATATGTTAGCATGTTATTTTTTTTCACTAATACAGCGACACGAATAAATTGCTGGAAACAGTTAAACAAAAGTCAAGATTCATGTTACTTTTTAGTTATTCCCAAATATAAGAAACAACATATCGTCCACCTTGAAACTATAACAAAAACTACCCGACAAGACATTTAAGAAATATACATTACACATTCACAGTTTCCTATGAATATCATAAGATTGACTTCAATGAGTCAATCATGACAATGAGAAAGATGATTCATTTAAGGCTGATCTCCAATCTTCATTTTTTTCTGTATAATCCTTGTGCAATTCTTCTGGAGGGATAAAACAATCCATCGAGAGGCCAGGGACATTGAATGCCAAGTCATCAAGGGTCCACTTCTCCTCCATCCTTGTGATGACAGGTCCCGCCCTCAAATTATCCCCGAATCTAGTGATAATCACGTCTGATTGGCCGGCATGTGCAATCATCACACCCTCGATGATTCTGTAGTCCTCGATTTTAGTTGCCATATAGGTTTCCCAGTACATAGGGAATGAACCTGGTGCTTGAACCCTAGTTAAGTAAGAGTCCTCTAAGTGCACCAATAAACCGTTTTTTTGGCTAAAATATCCGAACATTACATGTTTTATCATCTCTGCTGTACTATCACTTCTCTCAGCTAGGTCTGCATCATCTGCTGACAATTTTAAAACGAAACAATCAACATCCCCAATCGTTTTTTCTCCCATATATTGTGCTTGGGAGAATACACCTGCCACAGCCATAGGATCTAAGCCCTACATATACGAGCACGAGTTAAACAACAAAACATGATCAGCTTCATCTTTGCTACAAGTACAAAATTTTCGCTAAAAGGGAAACCGGTCAAAGAGCCAAATAGGTCAAACAGGTTGAAAGCTGTTCATAAGTCTTAGTGTATACACGTATACAACCTTCATACTCTAATTTTACATTGTTCCTACAATAAAATTGTTTTTGTAATCATTATCCGCACACTAATTAATAAAAATAAAAATAAAATGTATAAATAATTGTTTGCGGGTCAACACAACTCTACCCAATACTTTTTTACCCGTACTAAAAATGACCCATTTCAACCCTAACCCGTTACCCGACCAGCCTATCTTGCCAATATTCAATGTGCTAACGTGTTGTCAAGCCAAAATAGAAGAAGCTAATGTGAAATATAGACTTGCTTTTTTCTGTGCATTGTTGAGTGTACGTTACATTGCACCAACCATTGTCATCATCAGAAAGATATATACTTAACTTCTACTCTTAGAATGATACATGATACATCTCCAACCTAGAAGTCACTCCTTCCAAATTGACGGTTTACTAACCGTCATTTTCCCAAACTATTTAATTACCCATTTGCAACTGTTAGTTACATGTATTTGTAACCTAACGCTTTTGACATATGAGTATGTATACATCAATGTTTATGGAGGAGTGGGTGTAGGAATTAGGTGACTTAAAAGAAACCACAAATTGTTAGAGGTGGGTTGATTTTGGTTAGATTTTAATAATAATGGATCAACTGGGCAAACTTAAAAAAATGAGAAAAACTCAGATGGTAGTGTGGGTCAAACGGGTAGAAAGTTGCCTAAAGTGTTATTCAAGAAATTTTTATAATTGATTTATCTCTGCATATTATAATATTAGATATTGAGGGTATAGTTTTTATGAAATTAAAATATATGCATATATGGACAATTTGCATTCCCTATTTGACTCAGACTCATTTTGACCCATTATACAACCCGCCTGTCATGCTCATTTTTCCACATCAACAGAGGGATTTTGGCCTGCATGCATCTAAAAATCTTTAGGCTAGTTTTAGAGTTTTACTTTGACATTAGGAAAAGGTAAGCCTCAAGGCCAAGTAGCGAAACTTCATACATGTAATCTACTAAAATATTTATGAATTCGTAGGGACGGAATCTGTTAAGTCTATAATCATGTGGACCATCCTAAAACATGTGAGTTTGATCCCCATGACCATGACAATGAGAACCCAGTGGAAAAGAAAAGTTAGTTGAAGAATATTGAGGTACCTTACAAATTGGGAATATGACATATCACTCCCACCAAAGTGGGCCATTTGCTAAAGCTGTTCGCCACTTTCGACTTAAATATCTAGTCCCAG
This sequence comes from Senecio squalidus, assembly GCA_910822075.1. Classification (NCBI taxonomy): domain Eukaryota; kingdom Viridiplantae; phylum Streptophyta; class Magnoliopsida; order Asterales; family Asteraceae; genus Senecio; species Senecio squalidus. The sequence goes on from CAJVGC010000589.1 coordinate 24,757,680, forward strand.
AAGGATAATTCCATTTCAATATTGTCATTAATAGTTTTTTCTTGTAACATCACATTATGAGCCGGGTCCAGTAATGAAATTAATATTATCAGGACACATTGTTTTTATTTGATATGCAACTATTAGAGTAAGTTATTCGGAAAAGAAATCATGAGAAAGTATTTGTTATGAATGTATAGGAAAAGAAATAGTACATACATATATTTTAGTAGATTAAAACTTATACTATCGATGTATTATGAAAGTTATATTAATTTAATAATTAAACTAGGGAGGGCGAGCCTTTGTCTAAAATGTACGTGGTCTAACCGCGGTAACCCCGTGACCATTTCCGACCCTTTCTTCCCTGGTCACCACAAGATGTTTACCTAGGAGGTTCGACTGAAATCTTTATGAGGACATCATGACGCTTTACCACTAGGCCACCTTGTTGATGGATAACATTGAAGATATCATGCTTTATGAATGCATTCAATTGATCTTGGATAATATATAATTGTAGATAATTTAATACTTTTCACTTGATTATCACATATATTGATAGTTGCATAAATTTTGTTCTATGATTGTCGATATCTTTTTCTTTCTGTTTTAAATCTCATAAAGAATTTAGTAGTATTTATTTCTAATAAATTTGCTCGTTTAATGTTCTTGCCTGTAGAGCACGACGGAGAGGACGGACACCACCTTTAGCGGCATGGGACCCAAGCCATGGTGTATGGCGCCAAGCGACATTACCATCACTACCAGCAACAACCTTGTGGCCACCAACAACAAGCTCAATCAACCATTTGTTTGGTATCATTTGCCACATAACAAAACAACCCTTTTGTGACACCCGAATGTTACTAATGGTTGTTGATCCATTTGAGCTTAGTTCATCCACCATTCCCATGGTAACTTTTCCGGTGGCGTACATGTTCCTTACCGTTCCTTCTAGTTTCCGGCAACCAGTAGCTGCTGTGAAATGTTGTAATATGTATTGTGCTGATGATGAAACCTAACAAAAACAAATCATTTCAGCAATGTAATTTACTATAACTAATTAAATTGTTTGTAGTAGGTAACATGAAACACTTTCATGTTATGAACACACACACATAAGGTGTGAAAGAATCACATTAATGTGACTCCTCTTTTATTTAAATAACATTTCAAAGAAAATAAATTATCCGTTCGCTAGTTCTGATCACCATGTTAACCAAGAAATATATCTTCTTTTGTGTGTCGTGAAGGTATATTATTTGCGTGAAAGTTTGTTACCTTCACACTACATAATAATACATTCATGGTTTCACGACAAATAATTATACAAAATATCGACCCATTGTGACGTTCTCACAAAAAGTGTTTTCACTACATCCCATTGTCTTATATTTGATTTAGTAAATACAAGATTAATTAATAGATTAAAACAAGATCTAACATAAATGGTTATGTTTGTTTTTCATATTTATTCAATTTGACTTGACCATAAATAAAACCTGAAGAGTTGAATATTGGTTGGAAAGTTAGGTTGAAAATTTAAAATAAATGTTATGTTGACATGGACTGGTGGCCAGAAAACAAATAAACAAAAACAGTAGGGGTCTTAAATGACATTTAATGATACTTTTTTTCCAGCTAAATATTTTTACCCTTTATATACATAAGCACTAGACTTTTTAGGCCATCCCCAAATTTTACTTTAAAGCTACCCTTTCTAGTTTCTATATTTCTTTAAAGTTACACATTTTCTATCCAACTTAATATTCTCTAAGATTTGGTAGATCATGACACCATAAAAATATTATATTCGTTTCTTGACGTATTCTTGTTAATTTATAATGTATTCGTTTGTTGACATTATAAGCGTGTTTCTTTAAAATGTTGAGGGTTCGAGTCTGATTGAATATGAAATGTATACATTATGACTAGCAAAAGTGAAATAATCAGAAAAAGTTGATCAAAATTGCTAGTCTATGATAATTCATAAAGTTTTCCAAGTACTTTTTATAACTCCATGATCATTTTATTTTATTCATAACAAATAATGGTACGGAGTGATGGAGTATTTGTTATGGGTGTCAAAGACAAGAAAAAATAACTTATGAAGAAGAAACTTTCATATAAAATGTTGGTTTAGAACCATTATGTTAACGATTTGTCGATGCATAGTGTTTTTTGTACAAGATAACATGTTTTGATACCATAAAACCTTTAAGTATGAGAATTTGAAAAATCGATTAACCTCTAATCATCTATATGTGAAACTTTTCATCAACAAGGTGAGCCATCAAGATCCGTTAAGTTAAAACTATGCTTAGATCGGTCATCTCTCATAGTTTTCTTTTTTAAGAAATTTTATTAGTAGGTTAAAGCATAAAACAAATGTATTATTTCCCCCGTATGCAATACTTATATGAGGTATAAAGATATCCAATATCCAAAGTTAAACATTATTAATTTATGAACATACGTTACCAAAGACATACGAAAATGGTAATTTAGGAACATTTTTGGGTCGTATGGTAACGATAATACTCTCTGATCATGAATTGCTTAATCATTTTTAAGGTTTTAACAACCAAAACATGGTTTATATGATGAACGTACCTGAGGAAATGGCGATTTAGGTGTTCGTAGGGAGACAGGAAAGAGAGGACAACCTAAAACACTTAGAAGAATATTGAGATAGTTAATAGGTTTGTGTTTATTTGGCAAAGAGAAGTAGGTTTTGAGCCATGTTTGTGCCTTCTTTGATGATGTATACCATATGCTGTGATGTTTGTATTCGTCTTCGTCTTCGTCAATCGGTTCTTCTGATAGTGTTGCTAAACGCTGCACCCTGCTCATACTACTCATCTCTTTTTCTTTCTTTCTCTCTCTCTTTTGGTTTTGGTTTCAAACAAAGTGAGAACCAACTTAAATGCATCTCTCACACTCTTTTTCCATTCCTTTGTGCACGTGCATGTCATGCCTCTCTCTCTCTCTCTCTCTCTCTCTCTCTCTCTCTCTCTCTCTCTCAAATTGCATCCACCGGTATCAGGATCAACTTCGCTAGCTACTCTATAGCGGTAATGGTAATAAAAAATGTGAAATGCAAAAACTCAACAGAAAAAAGTAATTATGAGATTTTTAATTAACGGGGAAAACAAAATATTTGATCTAGTTTTATATTAAAGAAAAAATGAATCAAATCATTTAGAAAAATTCTTCTAGCAAAGTTGTTAGGTCCAAAATCATCTTTGATTCCAAAAATAAATACAAAAAATGTTGTTTGATGGCCGAATTTGCCAAAGTCTAAATAATCAGCTCAAAACAAAGACCGAACCGAATCCAAACCAAAAATCGGAAGCAATCCTTTCTTAACTCCAAAATCCAAAATAATTTAATCTTCGACCCACCCCTCATCTTGCACACGCGCACACATAATTTTTCGGAACTTTTAGAAGCCGGAGCAATTTGTATTCAAAACAATAAGGTCATATAAAATAAACTTTGTTTGGAAATGGAATTTTTAGTTTTCTTTCTAAAAGCTCCAACTAAAAACACCAAAACAACAATAAGGTCAACTTGGAACAGTTTTTTCTTCTTCTTTGAACTAGCTTTGTAGAACTAAATAACTTTCATTCAATGTCATAATGAAATTAAACTTTAGCACAGTCTAAAACTTGAAAATCCGATCTCAATCGACATGTCGCATGTATCATAAATAGTTTATACCGTCTTATGTAAAAATAATATCGAGTATTAGTATCCATCGTATGTACCTTTTGAACTATGTACTTTACACTTTTCTTTGTAATCGAATACAACGTTTTCACTAAATATTTATAAAGCATGGGTTTTCATCGCTTAGGAACAAACATGAACATGCATGTTATTCCTTTATGCTACATGTGGATATGTCACTTTCATAGTTTATCAATCAATAACTGCACGATCAAACAAAAATAAATGAATAATCTTTTCATAAGAAAATTGTACCATTGTTTATGATATATGATGTCATAATTGTTGGTATTTGAATGATTTTATCAAATATGTATCCGTAAATATGTGGGCTTTTGCGAGTACGTACATCAACATTGAGATATCGCTTATTTGCCTTTAATTTATTATTTATTAGTTAAGTGTTAATAGTTAATAATTAAATAACTATAGGGATTATTTTTGTAAGTTAATGGTTTACTTGGTGATTAAGTTTTGCCGATCTATAAATTAAACTTTATAGGTTTAGTCGTCCTAACATTAACCTAGAAAATCAATCTCTTTCCTTATTTGGTTCGGCCGAACACACCCACATATTTTGTTGATTCAAGCAAAGGACACAGGAAGTCAAGCATGATGACTAGATCGGGGCAAGTGCTAGCATACAAGCATATCGATAAAGACGGTGTCGTGTACGCAACCAATGATAGATCTTACACTTATATCTATTGCGTTCATACAACTAATTCAATAACTAAAGGTATAAATTTAATTCGATTTAATTATTCATATGTGTTCCTGTTTTCCGCTCTCATGTATTTTTTTGATAATATGACTCGTGTCGTATACCTATAATAATATCTAATCAAGCCCGTCACACAAGTTTTGTATTAAAATTACCTTTTTTATTTTTATTATCATCAAATAAACCCCGTGTCGTTAGTCACTAAATGTTGTTTTGGATATTCGAATAACACAAAAATAAAATTCAAGAAGTTTACGATCATTGATAAGTATATCTCCCGGGACACATAATATAGACCTAATTTACTCGACATTTGACAAATGACATATGCTTATAATAAAATGAGTTCATCATATGTCTCGATCTCCTTTTTAGTTTAACTTTACGTCTCTATTTGAGGTCTAGTTCAAAAGTTTATTAAAAATTGAATGTGAATATTGAACTTGTACTTTTGGATGGACATTTCTTATAACTTATAAATTCAAAACAATGGACTACTTTTATAATTATAATACTTAATACACGTAAGTATAGTATGAGTATATCTTTAAAGATCAATGCACCTTTTGTTAAAGACACCATACAACTTTTGAAGTTTGATGTAATCATGAACATAGTTGGGGGACTTCGGTTTAATAATCGATTTAAATTGATTTTGAAAAGTCACGAAAAAGTAGAAACTTTTTGAAATAAATAAGAGTTAATGGTTGTACTAGAAAAGGTACAAACCTCCCATATGCGCATGCCCGCCTTTCATATTTTTTCTAAACCAATATTTATGCGGAATTGTAGATATCTATTTGGAATCGAGCTTTTTATTTTCAGAAAAACAACTTATATTAAAATAATATTTTACAAGGTCCAAACGAAAAACTAATGCAATTAGGTCATAACATCCAAAAAATGTTATCATATTTGGAACAACACTATATTGAAAAACACCCACACCAATTATAACATTAAGATTTTTATGAACCATATTTATCTATAATCTATATCTATAATATATATATTAGAAAATGTTCACTAAAAGTTACATGACAAAGCTTTTATCATTTGATAAGTTTAAATATTATTTTTAGACTCTTAGATTAAAATGATGTTTTCATATTAAATCATTATTTACTACTTTTATTTTATATCATTTTTTAATTTCAGTTTTAACCTTTTAATTTTAATATATATTTAAATAAAATTAGCTTAACATCATTATGTAAAAACTAAAATATTTGTTTACTGTATTTTTTTTTTCTTTCATAAAGACTATTCATTAACTTGTTTTTTATCATATTACAAAAAAAACTCTTATATAATACATGTTTCTTTATGTCTTTACTTAGCCAATAGAAACTAAATATTCTTTATATGTTAATCCATATCAATACGAATTAATGGTGAAGTTGAAGTCAACATCATACGTATAGTTTACATTATTTTCTTCTAATGCTTATAAACGAAACGATATAATACTTGACATTTAATCTTATGTTTTATTACATGGTTAATGATTTTCTATACATATAATATTTTATTATATCTCTATATGTTATAATTGTATTATAATATATATATATATATATATATATATATATATATATATATATATATATATATATATATATATATAGGGTGAGGTTCAAAATGGATCTCCAATTCTCTAGAGGTCCAGGGATCCACTTCATAGTCATACATTTTTCTCTTAATATTTTTTTTCTTTTTTTAATTCGTTTTTTTTTTTCTTTTTGCTATCTTTTACTTAACTTTTTTTTTTTTTTCAAAATCACATGTGATTTTTTTTGTAAAAAATTGAAATCACATGTGATTTTCAAAAAACCAAAATTTATAAATTTTAAAATCACACGTGAATTTTTTTTTTGTCGAAAATCACATGTGATTTTCAAAAACAAAAATTTATAAATTTTAAAGTCACACTTGAAAAATTTGTTTCTCGAAAATCACATGTGATTTTATAAGCAAAATAGTTTTAGGTTAAAAATCACATGTGATTTTGGTAAAAAATAATCAATAATTTTTTAAAATCAAACGTGATTTACCCATAAAAAAAATTGTATATTGAAAATCACATGTGATTTCAAAAAAATAAGGTTGAAAATCAAATGTGATTTTCTGTAGAAAAAAAAATAAAAAGGTAAAAGAAAAAAGTAAAAAAAATTTTTAGAAAAAAAGTAAAAAAAAAAAGAACAAAAATATAAGAAAAAATTGGTGGTTAGAAACGGATCCCTGAATCTATAGAGAATTAGGGATTCTTTTTATAATATATATATATATATATATATATATATATATATATATATATATATATATATATATATATATATATATATATATGAGAGAGATAGAGAGAGAGAGAGAAGTTGTTTCTTATAAAACACAACTCATAGTAAAATAAGTAAAACAATACAAATGTCATTAGCTTCCTTTAAAGTCATGACTGAATTTTTAAATTACTTTTTTATTCAATAAATAGTCCTCAATTAGTAAAAATGTAACGATCGTTATTAAATTAATTAAAAGTCTTTGACTTTTACTTTTCCACACCTTTTAGATGCACAAGGTAAAAACTATGATGCATCAACTACAATCGGAAGTTAAACTTGACATATTTTTTATTAACCAAAAAGCAAATATGATGTACTTCAATTAACAAATAATATAATTGATGCACATAATTAAATTATTTGTTACACACAAATTTTAGCATAATGATTCATAGCAAAATTTATGTACATAAATAATTTTCCGAAATATAAAAATATATTAAAATTCATATACAATTATTTTCTAAATTACTGTCAAGAAAAATAAAATAACATGAATAGATAAGTAAATGGGAAAAAATAAAAGTAAAAATATGAGATAATAAATGAAGGTTACATTTTAAACTTCTTTAAATACCCTTTAATGTTTTTTGTTATTTTACCTATTTCAATCTAAGTGTTATTTTATATGAACTTGTCATATATATATATATATATATATATATATATATATATATATATATATATATATATATAGAGAGAGAGAGAGAGAGAGAGAGAGAGAGAGAGAGAGAGAGAGAGAGAGAGAGAGAGAGAGAGAGAGAGAGAGAGAGAGAGAGAGAGGTTGGTTCTTGTAAAACAAACTTTAAGGTTAGATTATCGTTCATTTTAACCATATCTCAAACTTTAAAAAACGAAGTTTTGTTGTACATCGGAAAATGGGTAGTTTTATCGTTGTACATCAAATTTAAATATTTACTGTGAAAATACAATGAATTTGATGCACAACCCCTAAACGACATATATTTTGATGCATATCAAAACTTGATTTTTTAAAGTTTGTTATAATTTAATAAAAAAACATAATACAAAATTACAAATATAATAACTTATTTTTTCATAACTTTTTACTTATTTTACTTTAAATATTGGTTTATAAGAACCTCATATATATATATATATATATATATATATATATATATATATATATATATATATAAACGGAATAACAAATATTTGGAAACACAGCCCATATGATCATACATAGTTAATGATTGACAATGTTATCTCAGTTTCTATATATAATATTAATATATTTCATGATAGTATTCTCCGTGTATACATAGAAAAAAAAAAGTAGTACTAGTTAACATAAAGAAAAAAGCATTACGCAGATTATATCATCCACGTTGGAGCCATGGTGTCAACCTTAACATCGGACGGCCAACATCATGGCAGCGCAATAGTCTCTTAAACGACATCAAATTGAAACCATTGTGAGTGCTCTTACAACATAACTGGTAACTTCTTACGATATCAAACCCGTGCTCTTACATTTGCTATGTTATAATATTTTTAAGTATATATAATTTAATATATTTTAATAATATTTTAAATCATTAAATATTTTATTACAATTTAAAAAATAGTTTAAAAAGTAATTTAAATCATTAAATATAATTTAATAATTTGAAAGATAAAATTTTAAATATAATTTCAAAAGTAATATTTTAAAAAATTTAATTATTTTAAAATTTTAAAGTCATTTAATTATTTATTAAATAATAAAAATCATTTATATAATATTAAATTATATATTTAATTATTTAAAATAATTAATTAATTTTCGTTTTATATTTGGCGACGACAAATCGTCGCCGTATGTTTTGAATAATTTAAATAACAATTAATTATATATATATTTAATTATTTTAAATAAAATCGTCGCTAAAGGTCCAAGTCGTCGCTAAAGGTTTGACCAACAAAAAGTCAAAAAAGTTAAGAATTTTTGTCGTTTAGTGACCTTTTAGCGACGATTTTAGTCGTCGCTAAAAGTATCGTCGCTAAAAGTCGTTGTTCTTGTAGTGATATAGCTGATGTTAAATTCTTTTATTCCATTGTGAAAAGGCTTTATGATGCAAATGGGGTTCAGTATAAAGTAGGCATCTTGGTCAAAACTCATGTGCATCAGTCCTTTGTCTAAAAAAAGTTATTAAGCTAGAGAAAATCGATTTTGCTTTAACTTTTATTCTTTCATTAAGATTCTATAAACTTGTAACTTTCAATTCTAGATGAAATTCATTGTAGGTAACATAGATTTTGTTAGTTGTCATTGTTAGAGAATTGAGTTATGATATCTTGAATAATTTTTTAAATTGTGTATGTTCACTTTTGTATTAAAATAATTCTTTCCAATTTTCTTGTTTTTTGGTTAAACCAAATTGTTATTATAAGATAATTTAAAAACTGATACTTAATATCTAAAAACATAAAATGATAGATCAAAACATGAGAGGAAAGCTACCATAATTTTCATATGTTTTCTAGACCAAAAAATCATTATACATAACTATCACATGGAGGTTATTAGTTATTAAAACAACTAGTTGATAACCAACCATTACAACGTTCTTTTTAGTGGAAAATATATTAGGGAATTCGATGGGATTTTGGTTGGAGGAACTCATATTACAAGTAGTACACTATAAAATTTGAAAGAGTCGACAAACAAAACTACGAGACGTTTCCCCTAAGATTCGCGGTACGGGCATTGGCCCTTGACCCCACAAGGGAGCGTAACCTCCTTCATCCACACTATTTGAACGAAAACGAGATAGCTTGAGCGAGCATGCCCTCCACATTCTTCTATTCGTAATAAAGCTTAACTTGTATTTCTTTCGATCTCAAGTAATACACAATTACACTAATATGACCGATGACACTATTATCACCAACAATTTATTATTAATGAACCAAACAATGTTTTAGAAACCGGTTCAAATGAGTTGGACAAACCGGCCTTCAATCAATTTCCCGGTGTTTTAAATCTGATTCTTTTAGTTAAACTGGCCGGTATTTTCGGTTTTCCTTTTTCTTTTTTCGCTTTTTCAGGTCCAGTAGAACCCGTTTTTTTTTTCTTCTTTTTTTTTAATTTTCTTTCTTGCGAATTATTTCTTTTATATTATATTTATGATAATTTGTATATTTTAAAGTTATGTTGGGTTGTTTGTCGGTTTAAACATTTTCTTATTACTTGATCGGATTTTGATTTCTAATTTGATCTTATTTTTATTGAGTAATCCTAATTTCGCCCATAGTTTATAAGTTACAAAATATACACACAATCTAATGATATCTTCAAATCCTAATATTGATGATCTCTAAACCAAGTAAAATAACAAAATACTTATTTATTTTAGTCATATAAAATGGCCGGAAAATATTTTGTTATTAATTTTATTTGGAAAAGAGACCAACGAGGTTATGTTTGAAGACGTAAGGAGGTTACCGTTGTGAATTATACAACTATAAACACCATTCATGTAATTAACTTTATTTTCCATCATTACTTTTATTTGATACTCAACACATTGTTTGTTTTCAAATAAAATCACTTGTCCTTTATTAATGTATTCAATTCAATTATGATAACATATGAAATGATTCACCTCATATAAGATTTGAGACAGAACTTATCAATCATACTTTCATTGAAAAAAAAAATATAATAAATAAATAAACTAAAATTATATAAAAGTTTTATGTAATAATTGAGCAAATGTAACATACATGGGTGGGGGTTGGGGGCCGGGTCGGAGGTTTAAAATGGTGCTTTTAAGGGAGGCAAGGGAGGCAATGTGTCTTAATCCAAATACCACTTAGACCAAATTATTATGGCATATACCCATTCTTGGTGGTGTTGCTTCTTTTCTTCTATATTTACTCTTGAATTTTCTTTTTGTTATTCAAACTACTCATTCTAGTTTTTTATGTTTATATGATTTGTTACTATACATCTATATATATTATAAGTTATGTACGTGGTAGAAGATAGGCGTATTCGATATGCAACTTAAAAACACACTAACGAAATAACGTAAACCAAAATGTCTAAAGGTGTTTGTCATTTACCAAACTAAACTTGTTAATATGTTGTTTAACTAAGAATGGGTTGTGTAGGTAAGTTGGTGTCAAGTATCAAATCTTAGGGACTTGCAGGCTAAATCAAAGATTATGGAGCATTCTTGAAGGACTAGTGTTATAACTTATGAGGTTTTTATTAGGGGTGTTTATAATTATCCGGACCCGACCATTTGTCCGATAACCCGAAAAATTCGATTCGAAATATTCGAAAATTTTGAATATCCGAAATTCGGATTCGAATAAAAATATTCAAAAATTGCGGATACCCGGATATCAGAAATTTTGAATATTTTTTTTATAAGTTTTCTTAGATATTTTTTATGTTTATACAAAATTTGTTGATTAAGTAAATTAGTTTATATGATTTTATGAAAATATTCAAGATTTTTATTGAAAAAACATGCATTATGATTTTAAATAAATAAATAAAAATGAGAAAAAAAATATTTTTTTAGAAGTTTTTGGATTTTCGGATACCCGAAATATCCGAAATTTGGGGTTCGGATGTCGGATAACCAAAACCACTATCCGAATTTGAACACCCCTAGTTTTTATGTATAAATATTATGAGTGTTCAAAAGCGAAAATCCGAAATATTGGATTGTGGATTTTGTTTTCCGAATTTGGCATCCGAAATTTTGAATCGGATATTGGATTATCCAAAATAACATATATATATTTGAAAAAAAAAAGTATAACATTGGTATACTATATTAGAAGTAAATTTTCAGAAGTAGATAAAAATTTAGAAGAAAGGTTGGAGATCAAGAATTTTACTTCGATAATCCAAATATCTAAATTGAATGATAGAGTTTTAGAGTATACATTAGACTGTATTACCATAAATCTCTTCTCTTTAATAAATGGGAGTCTTAGACGATGTCATATGTCTGACGTGGCAAAATATAAGGCTATCCACCTAAGAGAGAGAATAAATAAATTGATGTCATAATTCACATTACCAAAATACATTTTTTATTTTATTTAAATAAGAGTTATTAATAATTAATTGATTTTTTCGATAGAAGATAATTGCAGGCTTTTTTCTTTTCACTTTTCTCAAAAAGACCAAATGAAAAGGTTTTGGAATCCATCCTAAATCAAGACTTTGTTCATCTTCATTGGTAAACAAAAAGTAGTTTTTCGATGCATTCATCAATTTATCCCCAAATTGGATTCAAAAAATTTTAAGATTGAATTATGATTTAGCAACCCTTTATTTTCCAACTTCCTTAAACATTATTTATTTTCTGTTCCATCTTCATCTTTTTCTTCAATTTCAATCAAATACTCATGTTGTTCTTGCTCTGTTTCAAATCACAACCGTCTAAATCGCTAAATTTATAAACCTAATGTCAGTCTATTTTCTTTTCTTTTACCTATTTTTCTTTGAGTACTCAGGTCCTGAAGAACCATAACTGTAAAAAAATCTACCATATCGAAGATGGAAAGTAAAAATTAAAATGGCTTGGAGTAACATTTTTTAAAACACTTAGGTCAAACCTGCTATGAAGTCTTGATATCGAGATAAAGCAAATGTGTTTTGATATCGAAATTGAGCAAATGTGTTTTGAGTTGATTACATATTCTTCTTTAAGGTATGTTTTTTTTCTTTTCTTTTGAAGGTAAGTTTGATTAAAATCGACTAATGTGGCATCTATGTGTGGAGTTGAATTGTACTACTCAGTTTTTAATGTTTGGAAAGAAAAACCAAGTTGAACAAGTTGTGTAATATGGCTCCGAGAGAGAAAAAAAAGGTGGTTACATCAGGTTTTATCTTCAAAGATGCCTTGGTAAACTAAAAATGTGGTTACATCAGGTTTTATCTTCAAGAATTATTACTTTCGTGATTTTTCTGGTTAAGCATCTATTAGTTCTCCCAAGAATTTACAGTCCACCTTTTTTCACGAACCCCTTATCTTCTCCCTGGCCTTAATTAGTTTCAGATTAATACTGAAATAAGCAAAGGAGCGGGAGCTCGATTCCTCATTCATGACTTCAAGCAATACTTCGTTGTTGAGATTTCTCAGGTATTTGTTATTAGTTTTTGTATGTTTAAATATCGAGGTCGATTGTTTTTTGAATAGTTTTCGTATTTTTGAATTAGTTTTTGCATAGGAGGAGGTATGGATAAAAAGGATGAAGCTTTTGTTCAAGGTATGAATATTTTTTCGGGATATTATACATGATTGATTAACCTCTTTCTATGATTGGAGTGGTGTCTAAATCCATTTTGATACATCATCTGGTTTTGAGAAGAAGCGAGCCATTAGCAAATGGTGATATTGAGCTTGAAGATGTCGGTAAAAGAAAGGTTTATTTTTTACCTTTAGCTATGTCCACAACATTTTGATGTAATGCCTACGTGAAATTTAGTCTCGAATACATTTGCTAATTGCATCAGATGGATTTAGTATTTTTGTAAAAAACATGATTTTCATTGCAATAATTTGGGATTCACGTGAAGCTTCTAGAGTAGCAACTTATGCATGATTACAGTAAAATCGTTTAGGTATTATAAACGGAAATACTTTGCGGCCAATTATCTACTTATCAGGTTTAGGACTTCATTCACTAATTTATGTGATTACATACTTTATGCAATGCATCTTTTTGCTATTTTCAGTTGCATTAAGAATAAGATGATTCAGACATGGAAAGAAATGGACCTTGGGTTACACACCTTAAGAAGGGTAATTAAATTAATTATATCCTATTTATATCTCATATCATTATCATCATGCTGACAACCATCTCTTGTGTCTTCAATAGCAGATTCAAAAATTTAAATTGATGTATATGCATTTCCTCATCTTCTTTCTAAGTTGTCAAATTCATGAACATGTTTCGAATTTTTAAAGCTCCAAGTTATGTAAAAATGTGATATTTTGTGATCTTAAGGTACGATTGCTAAAGATGTTTCCGTTGTTTGACAAGTATGAAGGTTGTTAATGTGTTCTTCATTTCGAGAGATATAAGGTAAAATAAGAAGTTTTTTTTATTCTTGCCTGTTTGTTCGTAGTATGTATATGAGCTAAGAAGGCCGTCCAAAATTTTGAAGGTAAAAGATGACTCTTTATCTGTTTTAATTGGATATCTTATGATTTTAATTTGTTTGTATCTATGATTATGTGACTTGTTCAGGAAACATTGTTGATGGAAGAGAAATAATGTTTCAGTTTGTGAAATATGAGCCTGATGCTGAACACATGGATCTAGAAGATTTTCTCGGAGCTGTTCACTTTCACTCGGTCGACTGGTATCTTGAAACCAAGTAGGAATGGATAAATCTCTTTATCTAATAAATGGGAGTATTCGCTGATGTCATAAGACTGATGTGGCGAGTGATAAAACTATCCACCAAAGACAAAATTATAAATAGTGATGTTCATTTAAAATTTAACGACTATTTGAGTGCTTTTTTAGAAGCCACCATGTCCTTGCAAACTTATAGCTTTTTACGTTTTTTGTTTAAATTTTTTTCCTTCGTGATCTTTAGGTGATACTATGCATTCCTCTCAGTGCGAAGAGATTTGAAAGGATATGAGCGGGAAGACGGTTGCTAATGATAATGAGTTTGGTGTGATAAATTATGTTTTTAACTTACCAAACCGGACCATAAATTATGTTATCACACCAAACTTTCCGATTTAGCCAACATTTTATGTTTTTAACTGACCAAATTGGACCATAAATTATCTTACTTAGCACTAGATATTTGATATACGTGTTTTAAACATGTTTATATCTAAAGTATTATTACAAATTTACATAAGTTTTAAATAACGGTTACTAATTTAGAAATAAATGGATTAACTGATTTATATCTATAACTAGATTTTCTGACCCGAGCGTTGACAAAAATAATTTATAAATCCTTTATGCAAATGTAATCCAAAAAGAAAATGTAAAACTAAAAGTTGATCATTTTAAAACAACAAAAAATTAAAAAGAAATCAAAAGGTCTATACTCTATTTAATAGCGTAACTAAAAGGAAAAACCTACAAAAAAATATAGTTAGAAAACAAAGGTTAACGTAATATGGAAAATGAAATATAATAGGTTGAGAATAATATTATTATATAAAAATAAAATAAAATATTTAAGCAGGTAGATTGGCTGGTGAAAAATAATGTTATTATATAACTTGCT
>CAJVGC010000589.1:24772792-24809121 GCA_910822075.1 Senecio squalidus
TTTCACATTCTTAAAGACAAACTTTGTAAAGCTCCTGTTCTTAGTCTTCCTGATGGAACGAAGATTTCGTGGTATATTGTGATGCATCGGGAAATGGTCTTGGTTGTGTGTTAATGCAACGAGGAAAACGTCATAGCTTATGCATCGAGACAATTGAAGAAGCACGAAGTCAATTATACCGTTCATGATCTCGAACTTGGAGCGGTTATCTTCGCTCTAAAGTTGTGGAGACGTTATCTCTTTGGTACGAAGTGTATTGTTTACACGGATCAACCATAAGTCTTCAGCATCTATTCAATCAAAAAGATCTAAACATGAGGCAACGTAGATGGATTGAATTGCTTAATGATTACGACTGTGAGATTAAATCATCCTGGCAAGGCTAACGTTGTTGCGACGCCTCTGAGTCGTAAACCTTATTCAAAAGTATACAGTATTCGTGTTCTTTCAGATCTTCATTCGTTAATCGGTATTGCGCAACATATGGTGGAAACTTGGCTAGTGAATTGGGTTGTGGCATTGAAAAGCAATTAATCCATCAAACCAAAAGGTCTTCATTATTTCAACGATCGTCCTTTGGATACCTTCAATCGATGATCTTCGTAATCTTGTGATGAAAGAAGCTCATAATACTCGATACTCGATTCATCCTGGTGCCGATAAAATGTATCATAATTTGAAGCATTCCTATTGGTGGTCAGGCATGAAAAGGATATATTCTTATTCGTTCAAAAATGTCTAACTTGTTTGAAGGTTAAAGCCGAACATCAAAAGCCCTCGGGTTTGTTAACTCAACCCGAAATCCCGTTGTGGAAATGGGAAGGCATTGCGATGGACTTTATAACCAAACTTCCACGTTCATCAAAAGGTTACGACAGTATTTGGGTAATCATTGATCGTTTGACTAAAGTCGCTCACTTCATTCCTATTTGTGAAACTTATCGTGTCGAACGCTTAGCTCAAATCTACATTCAAGAAATCGTAAGACTCCATGGAGTACCACTTGACATCATTTCTGACCGTGATGGTCGATTCATATCTCGATTTTGGAGATCTCTTCAATCCGCGCTTGGAACTCGCTTGAATCTCAGCACCGCTTACCATCCTCAAACCGATGGTCAATCGGAGCGTACTATTCAAACACTAGAGGATTTGTTGAGAACCCGTGTCATCGATTTCGGTGGTAGTTGGGACTCCACACTCGGACTTATCGAATTCTCCTACAACAACAGTCATCATACGAGTGCAAACATGGCCCCTTATGAAGCTTTATATGGTCGTAAATGTAGATCGCCAGTATGTTGGCAAGACATTGGGGAAACGCAAATAACCGGACCCGAATTGATACAAGAGACACGGATAAAATCGTAAAAAATACGCGAAAACCTCACCACCGCTCGTAGTCGTCAGAAAAGTTACGCCGATAAGCGTAGAAAGCCTCTTGAATTTGTCGTTGATGATCGCGTTCTTCTCAAGGTTTCACCTTGAAAGGACGTGGTACGATTCAGCAAGAAAGGGAAGCTTGCCCCGAGATACGTTGGACCCTTCAGAATTATCGAGCGTGTGGGTAAGGTTGCGTATAGACTTGAGTTACCGACCGAACTAGAGAATGTTCATCCAGTCTTTCATGTATCTAATTTGCGAAAATGTCTAGCTGATGAAAATCTACATGTACCATTGGATGAAATCCAAATCGATTCGACTATGCACTTCGTAGAGCGACCTGTTGAAATCTTAGACCGTGAAATCAAGAAACTAAGGAGAAGTTCAATTCCAATAGTGAAAGTACGTTGGGAATCTAAACGTGGACCAGAGTTTACATGGGAACAAGAAGATCACATGAAATCCAAATATCCGCACTTATTCATAAATCAACCGGGTACTAGTCAACCATAATTTTCGAGGACGAAAATCTGTAAAGTTGTGGAGACTGTAACACCGTGCCCGAATCCGACCCGATACTTGACTTGTAACTTTAATTCGGACTTTGTAATTGTATACATTTGACGATTTATAAAAGTTCGATTTGAGTTATGTATATTTGGGTTATCTTAATTCTATTTAAACCTTGTAACATTATTAATGTGTTATCTTGCATGTGTACATTAATGTACACTAAAATGTGTTTAATACACATGGACTTATATAAATGCAAGTAATTCTAGTAATGTGTTAAAGACAAGTAGTTTAATTAATACATGCATGCAAGGAACTATGTATGTATGTATGTATGTTTGCTTGTTCTTAGCCTTGTTCTTAGCCTTCAAGTTTGGTCAAATGAGTTACACATTTCTTATTTATGACTTTAAACACCTCTTTAACCATTTCTTTTTGTAACCTACAATAATTAAATTTGGAGTTAATTATTAGGGGAGTTACATTTTGACCTTTCTTTATCACATATCAAACTCTATA
Source organism: Senecio squalidus (assembly GCA_910822075.1). Classification (NCBI taxonomy): domain Eukaryota; kingdom Viridiplantae; phylum Streptophyta; class Magnoliopsida; order Asterales; family Asteraceae; genus Senecio; species Senecio squalidus. The sequence continues at coordinate 24,775,208 of CAJVGC010000589.1, forward strand.
AATTGGTGTCTTCTTGTCAAAAATCAAACCCACACAAAGCTCCATAATCAAAACTTCAAGCCTCCCATAATCGATTATAAAGGTTCCCAATTCTATTGTTTTTCATCATAATCATGTTTATCTTTTATGTTACTCAAGCTTACCATCATCATCTTATTAATCTTGTCTATTCAAACTCTAATCTAGAAAACTCTAAATTTATGATATATTCTTATTCATATTTATTCTTATTTCTAGATTTGTAAAGGCAAGTTTGGTGTTCCTTTCAACGTATTCCGTATTCATAATCTAGTATCCGTATCTACATCCGTATTTAATCATGTGAGTAAACTCGATGCCCTTTTTATTATATAAATCTTTGGGCTGTATCATGACATTCATATTCATACTTATATTCATATTTTTATGTTTAATTCATACTTATGTTCACATTTATATTTTATGTGTATATTCATACTTATAGTAATATGGTGATTCATATTCATATTTATGTTTATATTCATACTTATATTTATGTGTATATTCAGACTTATATTCATATTGAGATTCATACTTATATTCATATTAAAACTTATATTCATATTTATATACTCACTTATAATCATGTTTATATGTATACTTTTTGTATTATATTCATCGTAATTCATTCATATTGGTATTCATTCATAAAAGTCATTCTTATTATATTCATTCGTAAAGTCATTTATGTTTATATGTACTTATATTCATATTTGATACTATATTTTCGTATTATGGCAAACATTGGAATGAATCAAGTGACACAATCATTATGGGATGCACACACGATAAATCAAACATTCAAACAATCAATCATTCATTATATGTATATACTAAACGGGAAACGTGATAGATCTATTGGCCGTTATTAGACATTCCGACGTGTTACTGTGAATGTCGAGGCCCTCGACCGGACCCTATGTGACTTTGATCACATATGATATACATCAGACTTGATACAAACGCGTGTTATGCCATTATACACATATTATACTTGCTTTCAATATACAATCTTTATATATTCTTTTATTATACATTCTTTTATACTACATTTTACATATTCATTTATATTACTTTTATACTCTTTATTACGTAATCTTTTTAATACTTTATGCATGTGTCTTAAACTTGTTTATTCACCAATACTTTTGTATTGACGTTTACTTTTTACATGATACAGGAAATTGATAGTTTTGCTTGAAGAAAACATAAGAGCTTGGACCTAGTTAATGACATTAATGAATAATTTAAGTCTTTTGTCGTTTTTCGGTTACTTTTCTGTAAAACATTTATTCATCTTTAATGCATTCATTTAAATCATTAAATGTGTCTATTATAACCTAATAGAGGAACACGAGTTAAGAACAATTGTAATGCCTCAGGTGTATTCCGCTTTAGCCGGGGTGTTACAACAAAATCATAGATACATTTAAATAAAATAAAGTTTTTGTGATACACATTTGAAATCTGGCTTTGGTAGATTTGTTGCACATTTAATATCCATCAATGGCAGATTGGCTTTGGCAGATTTGTTGCACATTTAAGATCTTATTTTGGCAGACTTGTCGTACATTTAAGATCCAGATATAGTAAATATGTGTTCATAAAACATACGTTCGAATTTGAGATCCGACTTTGACATATCTTTCTTCGTAAAACATACGATCGAAATTTAAATCCGACTTTGGCATATATGTCTTCATAAAACATACGCTCAAATAATTTTTGTATTAGATCTACACCGAGGATTGTTTCGGATAGTGAGGGCGCGTCCCTTGGTCTTCTAATGCTATTCCAATATGATTTTCTTTGGAATTTGGTTACGAAGCAAATGACGTTGACCACATAAGTTAACTCCAAATGATTAGGAGTTATAACCGAAACAATGAGTTGTTACAGTTAAAAAACGAATTTGGAGTTTTTTTCTTCTTCTTTTTTTTAGGTTTGGAACTTAGTCAAACTAGACTACTCATCTCATATCAATCAGGTTTGAAGAAAGATAGCGACAACATTAGACCCGCTCTAATATAATAGAAAATAAAAAGATCTTTTGTAACTTATGACATATTAATACAAACACTAAACTTAATGTTGTATTGTTTCTCATCTTTAATAAAATATAATTGACGGTTTTAGGAAAAAACCAAATACATTAATCCTAAAAATAAGAAGTCATGTATAACAAAGATGAGAGATTATATAGAAGACTTATAAAAATTAAAACACGTTCTAGTTTATTGGGATGGAAGAACCAACATTTGTAGGTATTGTTTTGGAACAACTTTATCAGTGGAGTCAAACGAGAAAAAGTAACATTCTTTTTATATTTTAACTAGCTTATTGTCCCGCCTAATACGCGGATAATTATATCAAAAAATATATAATGTTAACAAAAAACATATAACTTATATAAAAAGATTAATAGAAAGCTATTAGTCATGTAGACAACATGATTATGTTAGCAAATGTGAAGTTAAATAAAACATTTATTGTGAAGAAATTTTTTTTATATGATATGTTTTCCGCTTATATGTGTAACACTCGTAAAAAAATAAAATAATTTTATTTTCTTTTTATAATATATAGAAAAACTAAAAATATTGGGTAAATAGGACGAAAAAAAACGAGAAGATTATTTTATATAATATGTTTTCCGTCTATATGCAAAACACTCATAAAACAATAAAATAATTTTGGTTTCTTTTTATACTAAAAATATGTATGTTTGAAGAAAAAATATGTTTAGTATTTTTTTAGAATTAACTTAAAATACAAGTGTTAGATTATTTAAAGTAGAAAAGTTAATTAGTTTTATTTAATTTTACTATTTAAAATAAGGGTTAAATTATTTAAAATAAAAGGGTTAAAATTAAATTATTAATGATGACATCATCAAAATATCTAATGGTTCAAATTAAAGTTGATTTACAATTTTGCCAAGTGGCATTTTAGGCCTCTATCTTTAATATTATATAAAAGAGGGTCCTAAAATGTCATTTGGCAAAAGAAGGACCCTCGGATGAAATTCAACTTCTATTCACAACCACTAGATCAAGATCATGACGTCACCTCCCAAATTTAATTTCCTTCCGTCAGTTTTATATCATTCAAAATTGTTTACGGAGCATTTTTTTTTCCCATCCTTCGTCTTCATGCCCAAACCTATAATTCATCGACCATCATCATTGTGTTCTCTATTTATAAGTTTTTTCTCTGATTCTTAAAAGGTTTGTATTATAATTTCGATATTTAAACAAATGATTTTGTTTTGATCGATTATATTTTTCTTTTTGCCCTAATTCCTTTCAGCAGGAGAATATAAATTGTAGTAATCGGAATTGCAATGGAATCTTCACAATCAATTTCGTTTCAGATAAGCAAATCGAAATTACAATCGAATCAAACAATCAAATCGGATCCTGATTAATCGGTTTGGGCCACAATTTGGGATTTAAGGTATTATCATATTTGCCTTAGGTGTTCGATAAAATGCGATTGTAAAATTATGTGCCTATAATTTTCAAGTTTTAAGTTTTAAGTTGCAACTTTTATTTTTGTTCAATTTATTCAAAAAAATTTGATGCTTTTATTAAACATTTAGTTGTGTGATGAATTGGTATATTTTAAATTTCTAAACCCAGTAATTTCCTGTAATTTCTCGATTTAAGCCCTAACCTTTTGTAATAAATATACGTATAATGAAAAAGAAGACATTTCTTACGCACGGTGAGTACACTATAATTATACCTACATAGAATTAATTGTCGATAAAGCTCAAACACACCTAACAAAATAGATACAGTTTACCGTGTTATGATTTTGTTTGATGTTATATCCAACAAGTCATGTATAAGGTCGGACTTAGTTTTGATGTTGCTACTTATTTTTGAGATACCGTAAACAAGAATTGACTATTAATTTGGTGATTTGTATGGTCATTTTTACTTTTACATGTTTTGTTAAGTGGTTTATGATACTTATGATATCCACAAAGGTGTTAGGCTTGTGTTAGACGAATTAAGTTTAGATTTTAGATAGTTTGTATTCTTGTGTTTTAGCTTTTTTGTGCATATCAAATTATAAAATAAAAGTATCAATGGCCTCACATTGCTTTTGAATAGGGGATAAGCAAAAATCATTTTCGGAAGAAGACTATTGCATGGTTAGACATGATCAGGACAAATGGTCCACTTTCTACTTCAAGGATTAGGCTAAATATGCAACGAATCAAGTAAAACAGTGTTGTTGATTGTCACACACAGGAGACCTAAGAATAAGGTATAAGCGTTATATTAGAAGTTTTTCTGACCCATTTATTTATGAACGGGTCTATTTGGGTTGTCTTTATCTCAAATCTGTCAAAAGGGTAACATGTGGAATGAGTTGAAAGTCTCAACAGTCTATTTTTTAAAAATTTAATGCACACAGATTCGTTAGTTTTTATTCCAAGATATGTCTTTTTTTGGGTCAACCCACCCTAGCCCCGACTCGACTCGATTCAATCAGATTTGTTACCCTACCCCCACCCATTATGCCACCTCTACATTATGTGATATAGATAAACCAGCAAATCTTTGTGCAATAACCTATTATTCTGTATTTCTAATATCTACAAAGGCTCATCATTTTGAGTGTTGCAGGTCGTAATCTGATTGTCTAAGCATGGGAGAGCTGTCACGATGTTAAATTGAAAGATTGAAGCTTGATATGGTAAACTTTATGTGACTCTAACAATAAAATATTTTATTTGCGTATTTCTTTTCAAAGACTTATTTCTCTTTTGCTGGGTACATACATTAGGAACTTGGATTTACTGGAAATCTTAGAGTTATACTCTTTATTAATGCATGTATCATCTTGCATTGAGCTGAAGCTAGGAAATAGAGGAGCTCATGCCCACAAAGTTTTTTCTGTTTAGTTCATATTGAGAGATCTTTCTTATGTTGGTTCTTCTCTTATTCTTTTATTTCATCTCATCAAAATGAAATTCCGTGCATTTGCAGACAATGGATAGTGAGAAATGAATATAAAAGTGTTTTTATTTATAATGCTTCGTGCTTTGTTGTGTACCTTATTTTGCTATTGATATTATTTTACTCCCCAAGAGACCGAATAGTTGAAAATATAATAGCAAAATAAAGAACCATGGACCTGGATGAGTTAGTCATTTTATACTTCAAGCCTATTCTTTGTCTAACCCCTTGTGCACACGTTATCCGACATAATGGTTTGCTAGAAGATTGGTTGACAAAAATGGAGTCAATCTATATAAGATGAACTGCGTTTTGTTTTTCATCGATTCTAAGAAACACTATGTATTCATGTTCTTTTTTTTATTCTTTGAATGTCCATATTTTCTCATTTTGTACCGAACTGAACAATAATTTGAGAACTCAATTAATTTTTGACCCGCTTTTCTTCTTGGAAACTTTATGTTTTTTTAACTGCATGTGTTACAACAATATAGTGCAAAAATATTGAGCGTATTGTTTAAAATATTTAAAGTACAACTATATGTTTGTTTCGGCAAGAGCAAAAGTAAAAGGTCTATTGATAAATTATGAATTTATATAATATAACAATATATGCAATTGCTTCAAGTGCATCGGTTGTAATATTCTGTAAAGACTTGTCATACTCATCGAAAGATATCATTAAAAAGTTGGAAACTTTAAACTAGGAGATCAAAATAGGTTTTGGAGGCTTTGGAACAGTATATGACAATAGATGATGGGGATGTTTTGCCTTAAAATGAAATGATATTAAATGAGGAATTTGATCGTTTCTTTGTGACGGAGTTTGCAATTTCTAGAAATATCATTCACAAATAATTAGTACGATGTGAATACATTGTAAATGGTTTCTATATATGTTGATAGTTTCATATATAAACATTGTATTAAATTTGATATAGTTACATTTAAAAACATGGTTATTTGGACGTGCTTCTAAAGCGACATTCACAACTTGAGACAATATATATATAAACATAATGATATGAACTTTAACTTAAGGTGATGAATATAGATCATAATATTTCTATAATATTAGTTTCGATAGATTTTCCCGCGCTATCGCGGGTTATAATCTAGTTTTATTATATATTAAGATTAGATTAGTGCATGTGTGATATATGATATTAAATTATAATGTTGCATTAAGTTGGTTAAAATAATGGATACACTCATACTTGTTATCTAATTTTTTCCAATTTATCGATATTTAAAACATTCCTAATTGTAATAGCTGATGATATCTTTAGTGTACAATCCTTATATTAAATATATAAGCGATGTTAGACATATTTCATTTTGAGTGAGTACAAATTACACATATTCTACAAACAACTTTGTTTAAAAAAAGGAATGTAAATAGAATGAACTAATACCTTGGTTTATATTGAAACGATATACCAACAATAAAATTTTAAACAACATATAATGCAAATAATATCATCTTGGGGCATATTCAAAAGATATCCGAAAAGACATTTTAGTATAAAGTTATAAAATTCATTTCAACCACAATTTAAATGGCACTCTATTTCTAGAGGAGTAAAAAAATTTCCTTTCACATAAAGACATGTTCATATATGCTCTAAAATTTAACCATAATCTAAAACAATCATAGGACACCGTAATACCGTCAAACAATTTGCAAACCTTTATTCAACCCAACGGTAGCTAAATGGCGTCAACAAACTACAACCAAAAAACCGCCAAATGACAACAAATTACCGTCAAACAACATCTAAAACATCAACAAAATGATAACATCGAAATCGGATCTAAAATCATAGCAAATAACATTCAAAATAGTAGTCAACATCAACAAAATTGAAATAGATTCACAATCGTTGTTGACACTCTTAAAAGGCTTGCTTCTTGATAAAAAAAAGAAAAGGAACATACGGTATATTGAAATAGATTCACAAACCAATTAAGTCTACTCTAACAACTATGCACAAAGTCATTAACTTTTTGCAAAACCTTTATGAATCTGCTCAATCTAACAAAACAAAACAAAAAATCATCTATAGCAACAACTAACGAATTAAACTCGGTTTTCACGTAAAATAACATAACACAACTGCAAGACACACCACAACGAGTAATAATTACTGAACTTATCTTGCTTGAGATATTCCTAAATTTCTCAAGTGAATTACCAAAATTCTTTTGGTTTTCATCTAACACATCCTAACACATGAAACAACTCGATCAACCTACCTAGTAACCTTCTCATATAGGAGATCGGATCTGCAAATGGTCCTTGTTCTTTTTTTCAACAATCCTATAGAGTTACATGAACTTAAAGAATAATTGATCAAAAGAACATGCTGAAAATCTATATTTGATATGTGAAAAAGTGTATAAAAAAAGAAGCTTTTAGACATTTCATCGAACACTTTGTCATAATGCTTTTTCTGCTATCAAACCTGATTTTAAAAGGAAATAGTTAAAAGAGCGTTCCTTTACAATGAAGGAAAAAAAGAATCTCAATCACATATATTACGAAGTACACCCTTAAAAAATCTCAAAGTAGAAAATGTAATGTAGTAACTCACCATCAACTCCATTATTTAAAGTTACACGAATTGATTCCTTTCCTGGTTAACAACAACCTTTTATAATAAATTTATTAAGATATTAAATGTGGAAATATTAAACTTTAATCCCTAGGGCAAAGGAAAATTTGTCTAAAACAAATATTAACATGATATAAAACTTACCAAAGACAAAAGCCGAAAATAGATGTTTGTACAAATGAAGGAACAAGGAGAAAACAATCTTCAATCTCCATACGAAACAAATGAGGAAAGCAAAACAATTCCTTTTTTTAAATTAATTTATCTCGTAAACCGTTAATCGTTAGACAAAATAAATTACACCGTTGCGACCGTCGTATTCTCCTCTTTAATTAGAGCAGTAGCATATATATACTTTCGACGACTTTTATTTTTTCGATTTTCGGGTGGGTATTGAAATTGTAACGTTAATATCACATGTGATTTTAACATAAATGAGTAAACTTCAAAAACAAAAAATGTTATAAAGTATGATTCATCTAAATTCAGAAAAAAATCAAATTTTGAAAACTTTTATTTTTTAGTTTTTGAACAAATGTTTAAACTCATAAGATTATATCAAATATGATATTAACATAAAATATAGATTTAAAGATCTAAAATCATTATGTGATATATAATTAAATTAAACCTATAAAAATTCAACGAAATCACATGTGATAGTACTAAAAGCACATGTGATATTAACGTAAATCATATGTGATATTATAATATACGTAGAACTTTAGAACAAATAAGCAAATAACACACACGATTTTAACATTAAATATGAAATTTTAAACACAAAATATAATATATAATCTATATAGACCACGAAAAAAAAAATCGAATTTTGACGATTTTTTTTTCTTCTATTTTTTGTCAAATGTTGATATTCGTTAGGTAAAATCACATGTTATATGAACACTAATTGTGAATTTCAAAACCTAAATATATTATATGATGTATGGTTAACTAAAAAAAAAAAAAAAACACAAAAATCATAAATCAAACTACTAATATCAAATGTGATAAAACTGTGATTTTATAATTAAAATTTTCCAAAACCCATCAAAAACCCGATTTTTTTTTTTCCGTTAAAAGTATATCAAGTGGGTGCTCTATAGAAAGATGAAATAATGCTCGTGTTAATGGTGTAATTTATTCGTTTAATACATTTACGGCTTTTAAGATAATGAACTTTTAAACAAAAATAAATTAAAATGAGTTTTTAAAATGAAGGATTGAGATTGGTTTATTTGGTCTCAAATTTTATGATACTGTTAAATGAACTCAACCCTACATAGTTATTCAAGTTCCAATCAATACATTTTCCAAAATTTAGGAACCCAAAACACACAAACCAATTTGGATAAAACTTTATTTTTTTTAATAATAATAATAAAGAAAATTATTTGAAAAGTTTAATATCATGAAACATATAACATCCCCATTCTAAATATTATTCTAGACGGACAATTTTATAACACGCCAACTCAATTTAATGACATCAGCATTAAATTCCATTTTATTATATAAAAGATTATTAGATAAAACATAAGTATCCGTTTTACCTTTTATTGTCAATATTTTAAATCCCTCTAAAATAAGTAAGAAGTAATGTAGTAATGGGTAGACAAAATCATCGATAGTATCTAAGTCTCGAATTGTAAAATTCGTAAAAATATACTATTAGATTTTGTTTTTAGTTTATATTGTTCACTGGCTTGGCTTGATAACAAACTTTAGTGCATTGTTTAGAAGAAAACAATATAATTTGTAAATTTGAATTACATGTGGTCCAAAATATATTTGGGGTTTGTGACTGTACATGGTCTACGTTCTAGAAAGACCCATTTTCTTAAATCTTAGATCGTTTTCGTATATGTCTTGTGAGCCGATGTAAAAAGAAGGAATAAAAAAAGGATCATGTTCAATAACTTAACAACAGTCCAATTGTATAAAACTATAAATGAAATTCAATACTTTACTTATAATAAAAAATTTATTTAAATGCTCACTTTTCGTTTTTCTATTTCCAAAACTCGGATATGAGCCTCTTTTAGGTTAGATGCTTATGAAATCGAAGTGTAACGTTACAGGATATATGAAAATATGTGCAACCAATACTCGACTATGGTATTGGTTTCGAACCCGGTTCTCCCAAATGCATAATTTGGCCTTGGCATAAATTCCATTTAACCGATTTTAGCCTCTTTTTTTTACTGTATTTATTGAAACTACATTGTTTGGAAGAAGTTAGAAGCCAAAAACCTGAATTATTAGTGATATATAAGTGTCGGTACGAGACTATAGAATTGATAACTTTATCTATATAAATTTTTTATTCCAATTGTGTAAGTAAACCTCACACATGATTACATACTCAAATGGTCTTGATCTTACATACGCATCAAATAAAAATACTTATACATGTTCATAACTTTCCTTTTTCTTATAAAAATAGAAAAACGAAACAACGATTCTATCACTACCAACAGTAAATAATATATGTTATGTAATACATATTCTTGCTTCTTGTTAAATAAAAAACAGTACAACTTTTGATGACTGTTAAAACTTTGTCCAAAAGAAAAAAAAGAAAAAATCAAATCTCAATGAAGCAACCCGATTGAACAAACCCAGAAAACTCATCTGGAGCATCCACTTTCACCAATTTACAACTTTGTCCTTGCTTATTCTTATCGGCTACAAAAAAGTTTTGCGGCGCACCTTGGTAAGCCGATCCAGTTAATAAGGTCCGATCCCCAAGGTCAACCCCGCATGCCCCGACTTGAATACCCGGATCCGACTCCGTCAAGCATGTTAAATCCCCATTTTGCCCTACCCTCACGCACCCTCTCGGACATTTGCTCCCTCCCCATGCTTCCTCCACGCGCCGCCAAGTTCCTGTTGTGATATCTAGAACCTCAGCCGAGTCTTTGAACCGACCTTGGCTGTCGGTTTCGTACCCGCTTACAACCCAAAACTCTGACCCGATAAATACCCCTTCACACTCGTCTCGCTCCTCACTCATTGGAGCTAACTCAGACCATGTGTCCGAGCTAATGTCGTACATAAACGCGCTTTTTAGCGCGTTTTTGCTCTCGTCGTGTCCCCCAGCGATATAGACTTTCCCGTCGTAGGCGGTGGCAGCAAAAAGAGAACGCTTTGATGGCATATCGACTCGTTGAGTCCATCTCCGTGTTGTAAAATCATATACGAAAACATCGAGTAAAGGCTCCCAACTTCCCGGATTCCACCCGCCCATCATTACTAGCGTCCCCTCTGAACTTGCCACTTGACAAAACAAAGGGACGCCATTCGGGTACTTTGGGACCGGGTCCACCTGGTCCCAAATACCCGAACTTGGCTCAAAAATTGATAACCCAAGTTTGGGTTTATTTTCAAGTTTGGAATTAGTCGTTCCAACATGGAACGATTGAACAAAACAAGCGGTTTTACAAGTAAAACCAGCTTGTTTCCGATAATTATAAAATTCTTTACATTGTAAGAGGCTACGCCATCTTCCAGAGACACGAGACGCCGCCTCATGGACACGGTAATGCATTCGAGTTAAACACCCGAGTGCGATTTCTTCAGGTAATCTAGGAATTAGCTCCGTAAAGTTTTCCATTCTAGAAAACTAATGTTTCTAGAAGGAAAATTGGAATTAAAAAAAGGTAAACACTTTGATGAAGATTATAAATGAATTTGAGTATTTATAGGAAGAACACTGCCATCAAAAAATATCAAAAAGGGGTTGGGGATTGAGTGAGAGCTATCTTCAGCTCAAGCAACAGTTTAATGACACGTGGATAACACTCATTGGATCATGAAAGAAGTATATTTTGTAGGGGGCATAAGTGAAATTGTAGAATACTTATATAGCCAAGTTGAAAGAAATAAGGTACATACGTTGTTGATAGAATAGGCTTAAAAAGGAAATAAAGTGAACATATAACTTAAATTCTAATATCGCAATGTCAAAAGTTTACCCAAAATTGCGGAAAATATATATAAAATTATGTAATGTACAGTAATATAATTAGAACTTTTTTTATTTCCTTTTGAATCTTGTTTTTGTGGTTATAATTGTTTCGTTAAATGAATTGATCAAATTCGTATTTTGTGACAAAATATATGAACCATTTATATAATAATTGTTTTTTAAAAGGAAATCAAACGAGGTCAACAATAACACCTTCGCAAACGCAACACACACATGGGCAGAGCTATGTAGATGGTAGGGTTTGCCATGGCCATCTTGAAAAATTTAACGTAATGTATCAGTGTAATATAAAGCTTTTTTTTTTTTTTGTTATTGTAAACCTTTTTAGCATAGCTATCAAGAAAATTACATGATTAATCAACATATTGTAGGGCTTATTTGGCTTTGGCAAATCATTTGACATTTTGGCATACTATGAAGCAGATCGACAACGTCTTTCCAATAAAGTTATCATCTTTATTGTTGGTAAAATTTATAAGATTTGAACCGCTAAACCTGCATACCACGGTAGAACCGAGTCGAGTTGTTACTGTTGATCCCGTTCGCGGTTTTTAATTTTCCTCTTTCCTAATACCTGTCTTGGACCGGGTTTTATCCGTCTCGGACCGATAGAAACCCCTTAAAGATAAAATATTAAAACTTAAAAAGGTTAAAAGAGATGAGATGGACCATGCATAATGTGAGACACGTTGGGCTCACAAGTCGTTTGATTGATTGATCGATAGTATAAGATACTATTTTTGAGTCCACAATAGGGATCACAATGGATCTAATATAAATCTGGTGGAGCATATTTATATTCATATTTATTTATATTTTATTCATCCATAACTATATCCATATGTATTTAAAAAATTTCTTGAATCCATATCAATAACAATTAGATTAAGCGGATAAATGGATATCCAAAATATATTACTGAAAAGTTTTTAGTGAAAAAATATCAACTTCAAATAGAGTTAAAAACATATAGTTTATCATATATTCAAGTACAATCCAATAAATAGAACTCATTTATCATAATTTGATATTTGTTCCACATTGATGGGGTAATATCGATAAAAATGTTTAAAAGAGCTAACTAAGTACGAAGTATCTATATTTACTTATAATGGAGGATCGTCGGATGGCTAATATTCGAGAATTTCCAAATAGTGGAATCGTATACATTTGAAACTCCTGACTCTTTGTTTACCCTATGTTTTAATTACCATAATGTGATTAATGGCATACTTATGCATTTGAAACTTCTGACTCTTTGGTTGCCCTATTTTTTAATTACCATAATACATTTGAAACTCCTGACTCTTTGGTTGCCCTATGTTTTAATTACCATAATATGATTAATGGCATACTTATGCATTTGAAACTCCTGACTCTTTGGTTGCCCTATGTTTTAATTACCATAATGTGATTAATGGCATACTTATGCATTTGAAACTCCTGACTCTTTGGTTGCCCTATGTTTTAATTACCATAATGTGATTAATGGCATACTTATGCATTTGAAACTCCTGACTTTTTGGTTGCCCTATGTTTTAATTACCATAATGTGATTAATGGCATACTAATTATTGAGGTATTACAAAGGTTGGTGGTTTTTTGTTTTTCTATATAAGTTAGTTCGAAAAGTTACATTTGCATCAACAAGCCCCGTAACTACGTACAATCATGTCTCTTTCGAAAAACATGTCTCACTCCAAGATTGGCGCCCTTGACCCAACTAGAGAAGATTGGGTTGTTCATGTACGACTTTGTAGAATGTGGGAGGCAATAAATACGAAACTTGGTGATGTCTTATTTGGGTTGGAGATGGTTATGGCTGATGATGAGGTAATTTCTAATTTGTTTGATACAATAATTTCTACCATGTTAAATTAGTTTCTTACATGTTTTTTTTTTACCAAAAAGGGCGGTTCGATACAAGGTTTCATCACTAGAAATCATATACGAAAGTTTAAGCCTCTTCGCGAAGAGGGCCAGGTATATCAAATCTCGAGGTTCAGAGTGATTGAAGGTCAAATGGGATATAAAGTTGTCCCGAATCAATACCGCATCCGTTTCAACATTGCAACATCGGTTCGTAAACTTGAAGGTGGTCATGAGAAGTTTCCATTGAATGTGTTTAGTTTCACACCAACCGAAGTTCACCTACAAAGAATCAACAACAATTCCCTCCTCACTGGTGCCGGTTACTTATAATAGAGAGTTGTCGGATAGCTAATGTTTGAGATATTCCAAATAGTGGAATGGTATGCATTTGAAACTCCTGACTCTTTAGTTGCCCTGTGTTTTAATTACCATAATGAGAGGTATAATGATACGTAAACTGTTTAGTTACCCTAAGTTAATAACACATTTGAAACTTCTGACTCTTTAGTTGCCCTGTGTTTTAATTACCATAATGTTAGGTATAATGATATTCCTAACTCTTTGGTTGCCCTGTGTTTTAATTACCATAATGTGAGATATAATGATTTTTTAGACTGTTTAGTTACCCTAAGTTAATAACACGAAACTCCTGACTCTTTGGTTGTCCTGTGTTTTAATTACCATAATGTGAGGTATAATGATATTTAAACTGTTCATTTACCCTAAGTTAATAACACATTTGAAACGCCTGACTCTTTGGTTGCCCTGTGTTTTAATTATCATAATGTAAGGTATAATGGTGGTTTTGTGTTTTTTTATATAAGTTCTTTTGCATCAACAAACCACATAACCACGTACAATTATGTCTCTTTCGAAAAACATGTCTCACTCCAAGATTGACGCCCTTGACCCAACTAGAGAAGATTGGGTTGTTCATGTAAGTATTTGTAGAATGTGGGAGGCAGTAAATACGAAATTCGGTGATGTCTTACTTGGGTTGGAGATGGTTATAACTGATGATGAGGTAATTTCTAATTTGTTTGAAAATTTGAAAAGCCGGAAAAAGGGTACTCCACGAAAACAGTTAATATACAATAATTTCTACCATGTTTTTTATGTACAACGATGGAAACCTTTTATATATTATTATAAATGTGTAACTGACCATGTTTTCACTATTTTGGCAACAGTTGGTCGTCATGTTTTCTCTGTTTTGGCAACAGTTGATCGTCTATATACTCAATCCGATTGGTGCTACAAGAGTTGTGGAGAGTGCAACAAAGAGTTAGTTGTAAACGATGGTTTGTTTTTTTGTGATCTTTTCAATGACTTTTGCAAGTACCCTATGATAAGGTTGGTTTTTTGAGTTGTTTTATGTAGGGACTATGGTATTAACCTACCCAATTATTGCCTTTTGTAATGTCTGTTTTCGTTGTTGCAGGTATAGGGTCCATGTGCATGTTGTTGATTAGACAAGTGATACAACATGTTATATTCTTTCTATACCTTACTTGAAAATATGCAGCAGTTTGCTGAATTATATATGTATCTAATCTAATATCTAATACTGTACGTAGGAATGTCTTTTTATTTTTACATATGTATTTGAAAAGTTTGACTTTTGTAGTCAATCCCTTAGCTATTTGAGTGGTCACATCAATAGTGTTCTAATTCAGTTTCAGATTCATATTGTTCGAACTCCCGATTCTGATCATTGTTCGTGACAAATCTCTTTAGAAATTGTCACCGCGCAACGCGCGGTATATATTATAATTGAGATTCATCATAAAATAGCTATGCTACTATTTTCTTACTTAAAGTATAAGTTGGGGTTTAGTTTTATAATTTAAACGTAATATAAGTTAAAGTACTTGTTAATAATTATGAGCATATATAGTTATTTGGGTGATAAAAAAAACTGTCATCCATATCCGATCAACTAAAAATTTTCAATATTTATATCCATATGCATATCCAACATGTATAAGTAGACCGGATTGGATGGATATCCGATGGATCAGATGATAATTGTCATCCTTAGTCCACAACACTTGCTACATGGCATTAAATTCTTAAATGATTTTTTCTTGTACTTTTCGTTTCAATTTATCAACTTAAATATCTTCGCTGCCCGTTATCTTCCATTTCTCCAAAATAAAAATTCATATGTTATTTCTTTTCAATTATTTTCTAAAACACTCACCTAAAATATATTGGAGTAAAATTCGTTTATGGCCTAAGCAATGTATATTCTAAATTGTTATAAAGCTTATCAATCACCAAATATATTATGTATTGTTGTAAATATTAAAATCACAAGAAGTCAACAAAAACCTGTGTGATCCTCGAATGTGATTAAGTAATAGTTTCGAACTATATATGTTTTTTAGTGTATATTGTAGATAGAAATGATAGTTTCGAACTGAGATAAATTAACAATAAAATAAACAAAATGAGTTGAAGCTCCACCTCTAAATTTAACTCACAGAATGATCTTCTGAGTTTAAAGGTCGAAACACAGAAGATTGAAGTTTAATCTCTATTAACTTGAATGAGTACATCTTTATCTTACCCGAGCTAGGATTCCGCTCAACTTATTATTCCACTAAATACACCATCCACCCTAAAATTGTTGAAGGTTTTTTGATGGTTGGGTCTTGATAGTTTATAAAAATATATTTTCAAGATTAATAAATTCCTTAGAATATACAGTGTATTAGCTAGAATTATCTACTAATAATTTTTGAGAAGGCATCCACATAATAATTGATAAAATTCAATCAAGCACAACAAAATAATTCATACGCAATAGATAATAATCAATAATAATATTGATTAACAAATACTACTGAGTTTGTTGGTTTTGAAATAAATTTTATTTGGATTTTTGCAATAACATCAATAATTTAATCTGCATAGTGTACCCATATTTTAAGATCCATCTAAAATGAATAAATGATACAATCTACACTTTTGCTACTGAAAACACAACATGATTTATTTTTTCTTAATAAATGTTATAAATATTGAAACACTTTATTATATATTAATGTTAAGATATTTCTATTTTGTATTTAAAAAAAAAAAATCGGTAACCACAATCATAAGGTTTTTATTAAAAGATTTAACATATATTATTGTCGTATAATGTACTACTTATCATCCTTTAGATTACTGAATTATATCTAAAGTCTAACATGTTATGCAATATCTAACCCATTTCGTGTCATTTATATTAGTTGAACTCACTTTAGACGAGTTTGAAAAAGAGAAAAAAACCTCTGTTAGAGAGTCAAGATTAAGTGAAGTGACGACATTCAGAATTATTTTTGAACAACTTAGCAAATGCCTTTCAAATTTCGACGAAGTAACTTTAGATCATTCTACAAGTCCTATCACATTACCAATTTTCTTTATAATACTACATATTTTTTGATTTTTTAATCCATATGTTTGAGCTTATTCGATTTAAACATTCTGCCATCGTGTATTATCGCTTTTGTTTCATTAAATTATTAGTATGTTGAAACTTATTAGTTTGTTGAATTAAGTTTAATGGGAATTCTACTTTTTATTTAGCAACTCAGGGAATTATAAGCATGAAAAAACATTTTTAACAAATTAACTTAATCAATAACATGCACCTCATTTTATAATTTTACTAAGTTGAAGGATTTTACACGTGTGATCAATAAAGACAAATTATAAATCCTATTAAATCTCATCATTTTCTATGATTTCGTGCCCCATGAATATTTTATTATTATTTGTGCTATTGGGTTGTGCTTAGGGATTAGGCTTGGGTTGGGCTTAGGGATTAGGCTTGGGCTTAGGTTTTAGGTATTGGGCTTATGGACTGGTTTAATTTTTTTTTTTTTTTTTTTTTTAGTTATATGTAATATTGATCCAAAACTTTGATCCAATAATAACTAGAATTTCGTTGAATATAAACGTTTAAAGTGTATGTTATTCGATACATTTTGAACGTGATGCTACTCAGAATTTCATGTTTCAAAACATGATTTTCACAAATGATACCAAAACTGGTGTTATGAATGTCGATGGTCTAATAGATTAGTACCTTTATAACAAAAAAACAACACTGCAGATGCATATTTCCAACAACGCACATTACCGTATTCCATCAAAACAACCAAATTCGTGACGCCGTATTACATCAAAACAACCCGAACTCGTGCAAGGCACGAGAAAATTACTAGTTGTAACTAAATTCTATCATACAAAGTAACAAATCACCATCTTTGTACATATGGAAGCAAGAACAAATTTCACAAACATTGACAAAAAGGTATAAATTGCCCATAAAACATGATGTTTATAAAATATCTATCATTAGTTCTGAACATATAATTTGCTTTCTTTATATTGATCCGAGACTTTTAGTAGTAGCCGCATGCCATTTATTTTCACTAGAACAAAAGAATAAGACCTTACACCTAAACTTCTTGAAACGTTTATGTAGGGCTGACAAATGATTTGCGGTAGTCCTGTGTGATAATTCTAAAGTAGGTCTTTTAAACACAAAAAGTTTAAAACCTTACACTATTTCATCAGAAAGAGATTGTCGCATCGCAGCCCATCCTAGGGCATGAAAAACTCTAGTACAAGCCTTTATGAAAATTGGCTTATTCAATCAAGTCTTAAAACCGAGTAATATTAGTGTCAGTTTAAATTTATACTAAATTTAACTTATTTTATACTAAGAATGAATGAATGTTATAAAATAATGTTATGATAACATATACGGAGGTCTAAAATCAAAGTTTTGGTTATAGTAGAGGTCTAAAATTTTGAGACCCTCGAAAAGTAGAGGCCATGTGCGATAGTATATACGGCACTTACGTTGATCCTCCATTGTGTTTATGATATCATAAAACTATACATTTAATGTTAAAGATTTATGATAGACAAGTTGTTCGACAAGTTTGACATCTTTAATAAGTGCAATCTTTATTCTTCTTTCTTGAAATTAATATTCGTAAGCTGTTGGCATAGGGTCCGATTACCTGGTTCGGATCCGAAACCGAACCAGGTAACCAGAGTCTCCTAGTTCGGACAAGAAACGACAAAGGAATATAAAGACAAAACAGATACGACAAAGAAGGTAGAAAAAGGTACTCTGACGAGGGACATCCCTCTTAACCGGTGCGTAAAGAGAGTAAGGGCCATGGAGCCCTCTATTACCCGAAACATCTCCTATATATACCCAGGTAAACAGTAAAGATAAGCATGACTTTTTTACTTTAACTATATATTGATACTTTTCTGTCCGAACCAAAGTACTCATTCTTACGCCCGAGTTGAATCAGGGGTCCAACCCCGCTCAACCTGATGTTTTCTCTTAGTGCAGGGTATTCGGATTCAAGATCATAGAGGTTAATTCAAGGGAAACGGACTTCAAGTCAGACTGAGTGTGATTCGAGTCGGACTAGGAGTTTAGGGGTTCTTTGTATTAACATTTTGGCGCCATCCGTGGGACCGAAGGAGATACTCACTTGAAATGGAAACTCCAATTGATACGGTTAACTTAATCACCAATGATGGACAGGGTTCTGACAAGAACGCTGAGAAGGAAACCAGAACCAGTGGGGAGTTTTCTAGTAAGTTCGTGAAGGATAACATAGAATTGCTGAGAGCGTTGGTAGAAGAACATGAGCGTACATAATCGTTGAAAAAGGGGAAAGGTAAGGTAGGAGAGGAGCCTCAAAAAGAAGGGTTTAAAGGGAGGAGGCTAAACTTCAGTGAGGAGGAAGAGTCGGAAGACGAAGATGAGGATTTGAGCCTACCATACCAATCAGATTTCTCCTCCAAGTTCACAAAGAGGATCGCTCGATTCCCAATTCCACCAAAAACAAAAATGCCTGGTATCATTCGGACTTACGACGGGTCCGGAGATCCGGATGATCACCTTAACACATTCGCAGGAGCTGCCGAAACCGAATTATGGTCAATGCATGTGTGGTGTCGTATGTTTGCACAGACACTTGTCGGACCAGCACGGGTATGGTTCCAGGCACTAGAACCCGAACAAATAGATAGTTACAAGGAGTTAGAAGTAGTATTTGGGTCATTTTTCACACAGCAGCGTAAGTACGTGAAGGGGCCGACAGATGTCCATAAAACGAAGCAGAGAGACGGAGAGGGGTTCAGAGAATTTGTGGAAAGGTGGAAAAAAGAGATGCTGCAGGTGAAAGGGGCTTCGGAAACAATGAAAGTCTCAGGATTCATGGAAGGTATCAAACCACCTACGCTGATAGAATCGTTTAATGCCAGAGTCCCGGCTACGGTGGAAGAGATGATGATAAGGGTGAAAGATCTCATCAAGGGGAAGGAAGCGTCAGGACGAACGGAAGAGCTAGGAGGACGAGTGGCAGGAAACTCCGGAGTATCATGGAGAGGATCAGGAGTGCCAACACCCAGGTCGATACAAGGAAGGAGGTCATTTGGTTCGCCTAGTAGAGCCCAAAGATATGGGGGGAAGTTTCCCATGCCCCCCATTTCTCCAAGAAACAATCCTATTTCGGGACCGGGGGAGAGCAGGAGGAATGTCCACTTCACTGACTTGCTAAAAACACCAATGCAGATTATGAATACGGAAAGGGGCATTAATCTAGTAAAACCACCTCCGAGAACCCTTCCTGGAACTCCGGAAAAGGGAAACCTGGATAGATATTGTGATTTTCACATGGATAGGGGGCATGCTACAAATGATTGCTATGCATTAAAGAAACAAATAGAAGATGCGGTCCAAACAGGAAAGCTTAACCATTTGGTTCGTGATATACGAGGGTGAAACAAGCAAGGAAGAAATGATAAAGGCTCTAAAGGGAAAACAAGGGAGATCCACATGATTCGAGCAGCAAACATGGTTGATCAAGAGCCCGAGAAAGAAGTATCAAGAGACTGGATGAACTAGGTCATAGCGTTCCCCCCATTGAATGCTATAAACCCCACTGACGACCCAATGCTCATTAAGGCTCATGTGGCGGATCACCTGGTTCACCGAATATATGTGGACGATGGAAGTGCTTCGGAAATCATGTTTGAGCAATGTTTCCGAGAGCTAGATCCAGCATTAAAACGAAGGTTGAAGGTGAAGGAGGTTCCATTGGTAGGATTCGCTGGGCAGACAAAGTTCTCCAAAGGACAGATATTCTTGCCGGTGCAGTTGGCTGAGGGTGATAAGATCCGGACAGTGTGCATGAATTTTCTAGTGGTGGCGGCGGTGTCCCCATATAATTGCATTTTGGGAAGGCCAGGGTTAAAGAAGTTGGGAGCAGTTGCATCGACAGTACATGGGATGATGAAGTTCCCCACTCCGGGAGGTATAGCTACCATTACCTCGGAAGGAAATAGAGGTTGCCATCAGGTACAAAGATTAATGATAGAAGAGAGCAGAACCCAAGAGGAGCAGATCCAAGTCAATCCCTATTTTCCGGATCAAATGATAACTATTGGGAAAACCCTAACGGAGGAAACCAAGAGAAAGTTAGTGGCAGTGTTAAAGCAAAATCGAGAGGTATTTGCATGGAGGCCAGAGGACATGACGGGGGTACCAAGGGAGATAGCAGAACATCGTTTGAGCGTCTATAAGGCCTCCGAACCCGTGGTACAGAAAAAAGAGTCCTAGCACCGGAACGAAGTAAAGCAGCATGTGAAGAAGTCGATCAACTGGTCAAGGCAGGGATACTCCGGGAACAGTGAGGCCATAAGTGCTGTCAATGTGATAAGTCTTGCAAAACGTGGGAAGATCTCCGGAAGGCATCATGTTATACATCTCCTTAAGATTTTCTTTTGACTCTTTTGCCATAATATCAGGGTAAGAAGAGGACACCGAAGTAGAGGCAATTCTGGAGGAAAAAGGGCAGAGGTTCGGAGAGTGAATGAGAAACAAATGAAGGAGGAACACCCCTATTTATAGGCAAGTGGCAGGCACCTCAAGGGGCGCGCGTGACCTTGAAAAAGGTGTGACACGTGGATAACGCGTGGACAGGGAGAAGACAGCTGGCGTCGTCCAAACCACCTGAGTAGGCCACGTGTAATAGTCTAATGACAGCTGGAAACGTTCAGACCGTAAGAGCTGGACACGTGGAATTGAAGAGAATAGCGAATCGAAGGAAAGCGCATGAAGCCGCCGAAGCAGCGGCAAGAATAAATCAAGATTGCCAACGCTTTTAAGTCCAGCATTACATCGACTTCTTCGGAGTATAATGCTAGACTTGGGGGAGTTGTTGGCATAGGGTCCAATTACCTGGTTCGGATCCGAAACCGAACCAGGTAACCAGAGTCTCCTAGTTCGGACAAGAAACGACAAAGGAATATAAAGACAAAACAGATACGACAAAGAAGGTAGAAAAAAGGTACTCTGACGAGGGACATCCCTCTTAACCGATGCGTAAAGAGAGTAAGGGCCATGGAGCCCTCTATTACCCGAAACATCTCCTATATATACCCAGGTAAACAGTAAAGATAAGCATGACTTTTTTACTTTAACTATATATTGATACTTTTCTGTCCGAACCAAAGTACTCATTCTTACGCCCGAGTTGAATCAGGGGTCCAACCCCGCTCAACCTGGTGTTTTCTCTTAGTGCAGGGTATTCGGATTCAAGATCATAGAGGTTAATTCAAGGGAAACGGACTTCAAGTCAGACTGAATGTGATTTGAGTCGGACTAGGAGTTTAGGGGTTCTTTGTATTAACATAAGCCAATGCTATGATAGTTATTTCACTACTACAAAATTTTATTAGCAGAAACATATATCAAAATAAATGAGTTTTTTTTTTTTATTAAATAAACTTCTAAGTGTAGTGTATAAAATCCTAAAACAAAATAAAATTCAGACCATGGAACATTTTAGAATAAATCATGGGTGTTGTTATGCCAACCCCCTACCCCACACCCTTCCTATCTTTTCACATTCATAGCCCACTTGTGTCCCATCTATGACACATATGTGTCATAGATGTGACGTTTTTTTGTCTTTTTGTTTTCGTTTTTATTTTTATTTTTCAAGTATCGTAAAATAACAAAAATTATATATAATTTAACAAAAAAATAAATTGTGTATTAAAATGCAACATTCGTATTATATTATTCACATATTCGGTATAATAAAAAACAATACATATTTGTGTAAAATCCGTATTAAGATTTATAGCTTGCAACAAATCTTATCGAATTTGTGACCACATTTTTATTAAACATTTTTATATCATAAATATTTAATATTAATTAAAATATTTTTATAAAAACTTTTATATCCTAAATACTATTTTTAAAAACATTTTTATTAAACATTTTTATATCCTAAATATTAATATATCTATTTTTCGTATATGTAAAAACAATAATTATAGGATCACGATAACAACAATCTTACGAGATGAATTACATATTATTACACACATAATTTATTAAAAATTTTTCGATATTCGTGGCCCTACCTAAAAATATCCTAACTTTTATTAGTTCTTGCTATTTATTCTTTCTTTGTTTTTTTGAAATTTTGGTTTAACTTTTAACTTTCAATATTACACACAACACATGCAACTTATGATTCTATTATATCTATTTTTCGTATATGTAAAAACAATAACTATAGGATCACGATAACAACAATCTTACGAGATGAATTACATATTATTACACACATAATTTATTAAACTTTTGTCGATGTATGGGATAATCACAAAAATACATAACGGTTATTCATATATAATAAAAGTAGTAAAACATGTTTATATTGCAAACAATCAGGGACAATCATGGTTTGTATTAAAGAATACCCTATATGAGTATTAACTACAAGTATTTAGGATATAAAAATGATTTTATTAAAATATTTTAATTAATATTAATATTTAGGATATAAAGATGTTTAATAAAAATGTTTTTATAAAAATCGTATTTAGGACACATTGTTTAATAAAAATGTTTTTATAAAAATCGTATTTACGATACTTTAAAAAATAAAAAAAAACGATAACAAAAAGACAAAAAAAAAAAGACAAGAAAACAAAAAAGTGTCAAATCTATGACACATTGTGTCATAGATGGGACACAAGTAAGTAGGGGGTTGATATAGCCATTTAGGGGTGGGTATAGTATAACTAGACCCATAAATCATTTTGTGTGTTTGATAACCAAGAACGTTATTTTTGTACTCCTTGTGGGATCCATGTAATGAGTGTTTCATGTGAAAGAATTGGATTTTTACTTTAAAATATATAAACGTGACTCATCCCCAAATAAAAAATCGAATAATCATAATCATCTTACTTAAACATTAAGCTCAAACTAATTAACTTTGTTTAATAATTTTGAATGTTTTTATGTTGGAAGATTATTATTCTTTAAGATGGCCACGTGATATTTTTATATATTTAAAGTATGCTTTTGATTAACAATTGTTTATAATTATTTAATAATTATTATTATAAATAAATTATCTTGTTCCGGAGATTCTTAAGGACAAAAGTTGTGTGTATTGGATGGTCCTTAGGAAATTCCGGTTGATAGGCTTAGGAATTTCCCACTCTCACTGGATATCATATTTTCCTAGCTTAGAAGACTATCATTAATATGTTTGTATTTAATTTGGTGATTAGGATTAAAGACTTAAAGGTGCCGAGAAAATTGTCAAATTAGCTGATTGTCTTGATGTATAAAAATATGTTTTCGCGATGTAAATTTAGTGTTTAGAGAAGTTAAACGAAACTGATTGATGTGGAGACCGGCAAGAGAGTGGATTACTTTTTATTGTATAAAGAATTGTACTAATATCGGAGATGATTGTTATTCACAGGTTACGGCTCCTTAAAAAGCTCTTTCAGCAAGGTTCCATAGTGTTTATATCTCCGTAGTTCTTAGTAGTTTAAAACGGGATTTTATCTTTTTAGTAAATGTGGATTCCGTTATGCATGAAGTTATAAGATGTGTGAATTCAGTTCATTTGTAGCCTTTGAACTTTTTATCATCTAAGTTAAATTTTATTAGTACTTTAAGAGTTGTAGTAAGCTAAATTGAGCTAATTCGTCTTTGGATTTGTCAAAGTTAAAATCAGCTAGTGTTAGTACCTACATGTTTTATTAATACCGAAAACTTTTAATTTTTTCGACTTATAGTTCGAAAGTTCTCATATATGTTTGTATTTGAATATGTCAAATAAAATGTGTGTCTATATATATGTGAGCCTACAAGGTTGCACACATTAACATTTAGACATGATTATATGTTTATTTAATTATTATCTATTACTTAATATGTTAAGTGTAATCTTTAATATATAATAAAAGAGGGGCCTTAAATGCCACATGGCGAAATAAGGTCCCTTGGATTAGTTAGATACTTTGATTTCAACCGTTAGATGAAATTGATGATGTCATCAAATATTTTTTTCATTTTACAACTCTTACAATCCATAATTGCATTCTCTCTTCAATTTCACCATTATTAGAATAAAAAACATATGTCTCTTATTGGACTATGATTTACATTATTATTATTATTCTAAAATCCTTTAATACAAAATATTAATATATGTGTATAAACATAAATGTATATATGTTATTATAACTATAAACAACATTTGTATAAACATAAATGTATATTTGTTATTATACGTGTAATATTGTATTCTCATAATAATTTAAAGGAACGTGTTCATAAACATAAAGTTTACGATTTAATTTTTATATATATTTACTCGCTCTATCGCGGGGCAATAATCTAGTATTTAATAATAGGAGAATGTATTATTTATTTATGGAGGTTTCCAAATTACAATACAACTTGCTCTCCAAGACATTGCTTTCCTATATAAGGAACATCAAGTCCCTTATTCCTATGATACTATAATCGATTTAGTTTGGTTAGTTTGGTTCGAATACAAGGGTTCACGAATACCTTTGAGGTGAGTTTCGAGTATTTGGTTTAAGCATTCAAGCTACGTGGAGTTAGACAAAAGATGTAGGAAACATAAACGTGTACCAGCATACAAGTCTGTTGCTAAAGAAGGTGTCATGTACAAGCCTGTAGAAGGATTTCACTATAAATCCTAAACGAGGTAAATCAACAGCAAAGGTACAAGTTTATGTGTTTGATTCTAAATTGCTTCCGCTGCATGTTGTTTGACAAACTGATTAAATAAATACGTATAATATATATGATATCATATTTGAACCTTGTTGACTCCGGTTTAGTTAAAATACATATAGCTTTCCATGTGTGAAAAGTGTGATAACATGTTTCAACTTTGTCTATTCATCCATCTTTTTCAACCCGTATTCATACACGTACAAAAACCCTTACTCGAAAAGACCAACCTTTGCAAATTATCTTTAACACATATACGTAAATAAAAGATCGAGATCATTCAAAACACAAATAGCATAGGCTCACGGCTCATCAGTTTATTCAAAAAACTGAATTTTATAAAATTCATAAATATAAAAAGGAAAAAAAAAAGAGGAAAAATTACGAAAATAGCAAAAGGGGTGGGGGTATTTTACAAAATGTCAATTTTTTCAAAGTTTTTTCAAAATGTCAAGGATTTCGCATTATACTAACATATTTACATTAGCAAAAGGGTATTGGGGGTATTTTACGTTGTTCTTATTGCGAGGTTAATGGAATTTGCTCTATTGGAGATGGATACCAAGTATAATGCGAAATCCTTGGTATTTTATAAAATAGTTCGAAAAATTTAACATTCAGTAAAATAACCCCGCCAGATTGCTATTCTCATAATTTTCCCAAAAAAAATTCGCATCGATCGTTCTCCATAATTATTCAATAAAGCCCACTAACTTAGCAGTTTATATTTTTAACTAAAATTTGGCCCAAATTATATATTATGCTGCTCATTTGAGTCCAGAACTCCAGATTGATTTTCTCCAATTGCAGTCATGGACCTATTATACATTATACATTATACATTATTATTTACTATCTAACATTTAACAAATTAAAATAATAATTTTTTCCAAAATCTATCTATTATCACTATCTAACGTTTAACAAAATAAAATAATAATATTTTCCAAAATCTATTATCACTATCTAACATTTAACAAATTAAAACAATAATATTTTCTAAAATCTATTAAAATATTAGCATATATTTATTAACTATCTATCATTCAACAAATTAAAATAATAATATTTTCTGAAATCAACTATTATTACTATCAAACATTTAACAAATTAAAACAATAATATTTTCTAAAATCTACTAAAGTATTAGCATATATTTGTGCTAACATTTAACAAATTAGAATAATAATAATTTCTAAAATCTATTATCACCATTTAACATTTAACAAATTAAAACAATAATATTTTCTAAAATCTATTAAAATATTAACATATATTTATTAACTATCTAACATTAAACAAATTAAAATAATAATATTTTCTGAAATCTATTATTACTATCTAACATTTAATAAATTAAAATAATAATATTTCCCAAAATCTACTAAAATATTAGTATATATTTATGAAAAATAGTTAACTAGGTATCTAGCCTACTCACAGTACTATCTAACATTTAAAAAATTAAAATAATAATATTTTTTAAAATCTCTTATTACTATCTAACATTTAATAAATTAGAACAATAATATTTTTTAAAATCTATTAAAATATTAGCATATATTTGTTAACTATCTAACATTAACCAAATTAAAATAATAATATTTTTCTGAAATCTATTATTACTATCTATCATTTAAAAAATTAAAACAATAATATTTTCTAAAATCTATTAAAATATTAACATATATTTGTTATTAATAGTTAACCAGACAGCTAGCCTGCTCAAAGTAGCTAGCTTGTCAGCTGAAAAAGAAATTAACGTTTATTTTCGAGCTATTTTTATCAGAACGTACATGTTTACCTTTTTGGCTACGCTATAAAATAAGGTGACTTTTTATTTATTTCGATTTATTATTAGTTAGCCTCACACCTTAAGAAGAACAAAAAAATATTAACTTTTATTTTCTTTCTATTTTTTGGACTTTAAATTTTTATGTATATCTTTTAGACTAATCTATGAAATAAGGTGACTACTTATCTATTTCGATTTATCATTAATTTTTACAATAGTTAACCTTTGAATTAGGCCTCGTTTAGAAGGTTAACTAATATTGATACGGATTTTAAGTTCAATGGTAAATACAACAATTAGTCTAATAGTCGCTTCATGACATTATTCAGTTGAATTAAAACTTTTATGTTTACTTTTTGGGCTACGTTATAAAATAAGGTAACTTTTTATTTATTTCGATTTATTATTAGCTAGCCTTATAGTTTAAAAAGAAAAAAAAAATTAACTTTTATTTTCGAGCTATTTTTTTAAACTTTAAATTCTTATGTATACTTTTTAGGCTATTCTATTAAATAAGGTGACTACTTATCTATTTCGATTTATCATTAATTTTATAATAGCCATCCGCTAGTACAACTTTATTTATATTTATAAACTTTTAGCTTTTATATTATAAACTTTTTTATAGTACAAATCATAGTTTTTTTAGTCATTTATTTTGTATTATATATTTTTTCATTTGCTATTTTTATTTTCTAACGATTTTTATGATACGATAATTGTTATAACGTTTTTCACAACTTATATTTTTAACTATTAACATATTTGTTGACCGAATATTTATTCGTGCCACAACGCCCGGGCTAATTTTCTCGTTATATACATTTAGCAAGTTATATAATAACATTATTTTTTACCAGCCAACCTACTTATTTAAATATTTTATTTTATGTTTATATAATAATATTATTCTCAACCTATTATATTTCATTTTCTATATTATGTTAACCTTTGTTTTCTAACTATACTTTTTTTTTTAAGGTTTTTCCTTTTAGTTACGCTATTAAATAGAGTATAGACCTTTTGATTTCTTTTCAATTTTTTGCTGTTTTTAAATGATCAATTTTTAGTTTTACATTTCCTTGTTGGGTTACATTTGCATAAAGGATTTATAAATTATTTTTGTCCCGCCGCAACATGCAGGTCAAAAAATCTAGTTATAGATATAAATCAGTTAATCCATTTATTTCTAAATTAGTAACCGTTATTAAAAGCTATTGTAAATTTGTAATAATACTTTAGATATATAAACATGTTTAAAACACGTATATCAAATATCTAGTGCTAAGTAAGATAATTTATGGTCCCGTTTGATCAGTTAAAAACATAAAATTTTGGCTAAATCGGAAAGTTTGGTCTAATAATATTGAGTAGAGTGAAAAGTTTTCATGTATCATACGTATCAATTATACTAATATAGTAATATAAAATGGATTTGTTCAATTAGTCTGATGGTTTGATACAAAGAGTCTGAAATGTAAACAAGTTATTTTATGGTAATACAGTCTAATGAATACTCTAAAACTCCATCATTCAATTCAGATATTTGAATTATCGAAGTAAAATTCTTGATCTCCAACCTTTCTTCTAAATTTTTATCTACTTCTGAAAATTTACTTCTAATATAGTATACCAATGTTATACTCTTTTTTTTTTTGAATATATATATTATTTTGGATAATCTGATATCCGATTCAAAATTTCGGATGTCAAATTCGGATAAGAAAATCCACTATCCAATATTTCGGATTTCCGCTTTTGAACACTCATAATATTTATACATAAAAACTAGGGGTGTTCAAATTCGGATACCCGAAAATTTGGATATCCGAAATTTCGGATAGTGATTTTGGTTATCCGACATCCGAACCCCAAATTTCGGATATCCGAAAATCCAAAAACTTCTAAAAGATATTTTTTTTCAGTCTTATTTATTTATTTAAAATTACAATGCACGTTTTTTCAATAAAAATCTTGAATATTTTCATAAAATCATATAAACTAATTTACTTAATCAATAAATTTTGTATAAACATATAAAATATTTAAGAAAACTTATAAAAAAAAAATATTCAAAATTTCGGATATGATTATTTTTATTCGAATCCGAAATTTCGGATATTAGAAATTTTTTGAAATTTCGAATCGGATTTTTCGAATTATCAGATACATGGTCGGGTTCGGATAATTATGAACACCCCTAATAAAAACCTCATAAGTTAATGCTCCATAATCTTTGATTTAGCCTGCATGATACTTGACACCAACTTACCTACACAACCCATTCTTAGTTAAAAAAACATATTAACAAGTTTAGTTTGGTAAATGACAAGCACCTTTAGACATTTTGGTTTACGTTATTTCGTTAGTGTGTTTTTAAGTTGCATATCGAATACGTCTATCTTCTACCTCGTACATAACTTATAATATATATCGATATATAGTAACAAATCATATAAACATAAAAAAACTAGAATGAGTAGTTTGAATAACAAAAAGATAATACAAGAGTAAGGGGGTGTTTGTTATAGCCTATAGAAGAGGCGTATTAGCTTATTAGCTTATGTAATATAGATAAGCCCATTTTAAGTGTTTGTTTGAGCTTATTAGCTTAAGCTTATGAGCTTATGTAAGGGGGTTTTCATAAGCTTCTTTTGTGTGACTTATGGGCTTATCAAACATTTTTACCTTGTCCTAAGCTAATAAGCTCATAAGCTACTCCAAACACTTCATAAAAATTTAAAAGCTTATATTTCATAAGCCATAAGCTACTTATAAAACATAAGCCTAAGCCTAAAAAATAAGCTTACACAAACACCCCCTAAATATAGAAAAAGTAAGAATAGAAGAAAAGAAGCAACACCACCAAGAATGGGTATAAATTATAGGGTGTATGCCATAATAATTTGGTCGAAGTGGTATTTGGATTAAGACACATTGCCTCCTTTGCCTCCCTTAAAAGCACCATTTTAAACCTCCGACCCGACCCCCAACCCCCACCCATGTATATTACATTTGCTCAATTATTACATAAAACTTTTATATAATTTTAGTTTATTTATTTATTATTTTTTTTTCCAATAAATATATGATTGATAAGTTCTGGTCTCAAGTCTTATATGAGGTGAATCATTTCATATGTTATCGTAATTGAATACGTTAATCTTAATCTTAATCATAATATATAATAAAAAATAGGGGCAATTGCATATATACCCACTTAAACTTTGATAATTACATATTTATCCACTTAAACTTTAAAATAACGAATATATCCATTTTAATATTGGAAATCACATATTTGTCCACTTTTTTAATATTAATTTAAAACAATTTATTATATGGCCAATATACCCTTAAAAAAACCCACATGCAACTAATAATATATATTTGTAATTTTAAAATACTAAATAAAATATAATCATCTAAAACAATAAAAAAAGATACATTAAGAATCTGAATACCAGCTCTGAATAATCAGAGGTGGTCCAAAACTCTGAATCTGAATCAATATACTATGTTATTTTTTCCTTCGTAACATCTGTTTTACTATATTAGTACTAAACTGTTTCATTTATAAAACGTCTTAAATAAAAACATTCATAAAATGTCCAAACATAGTGGCAACATTTTTCAAATAAAGATAATATTCAAACAACATTTTCAACATTTTTGCATTAATTGTGCCGCAAGTTGATATCGACAATTGATCATATATTGTTGATCTGTTGTATTTCCATGTGGTTGAACCTCGTCCTCATCATACTCGTCTCCATCTTGTACATTCTCGTTAGCATGTACTTCACCTCGATCATATTCGGAGAAAAAATCATCACTTAATCCTTCTTTTCGTATAAAAATATGAATAGCAAAGCATGCAATAGTAATATCTCTTTGTTTCACCAAAGAATACGGAGTCATTCTCTTCGAGATGGGAAAAAGTGCTTTCAAAACACCAAAAGCACGCTCAATCACGTTTCTAAGTTTAGCGTGAGCGTGATTGAACAAATTAATAAACTAATTGTCTAACATCAATTTCAAGATATAAAAATAATTAACAAAAGAAAAGTTCACATAAAAGTCAATATAATAGTAGGAGTTTATAGGCAATCGAAAACAAATACATATTAAAAAAAAATTATATCACCTAAATCTAACAAACAAACATCAATATCAATTTATATAACGAAATCAAGTGACAAACCATTGAAAAAAAATCAAAAATTATTTGAATTTAAGGATGGAAAACTTACCGGTGAAGAGAAAGAGGTAATCAGAGGTAAAAAGAGGTTTTTCATGTAGGGTTGGATCAGAGGTAAAAAGAGGTTTTTTGTCTCTGGTTGAAAAAAAAAAAAGAACAACAAAATTTTTAAAACCTCTGACCGGGTCAGAGTTCAGAGCCTATTAAGACTTTTTTTTGAAAAAAGAACAGAACCTAAGTTTCAAAAAATGATAACATACGAGTTTTATATGCTACTATTAGAAGTCAAAAATGCAATCAAGATCCAAAAGTTGGATATCCATATAGATGTGATAACCTTCATCATATTAACACAAACATGTCCATCTAATCCTTTCGAATAAAATAAAAAACCACCGCATCCAATTTTACATGACATCGATAAAACGAATTTCACAATTTTAAAAGTAAATATGACTTCACATAAATAATGGGATATCAACGAAATTAATATGACAAAAAGTTAGTATACTTTTATTGAGAAGAGTGAATAATTGAGATTTTTTCTTGCCTTTGGATCTTAGTAGGTGATATACAAGTAATGGTATATGTGTCGAAGATCTAATAATTTTTGAAATTGGAGATATTTGTTATTTTAAATTTTGAATAGATAAATATGTAATTATCAAAGTTTAAGTGGGGATATATGTAATTCTCCCTTAAAAAAATGGACAAATATGTGATTTACAATATTAAAATGGGTATATTCGTTATTTAAAAGTTTAAGTGGGTAAATATGTAATTATTAAAGTTTAAATGGATATATATGCAATTGTCCCTTTTTGAATAGATAAATATGTAATTATCAAAGTTTAAGTGGGGATATATGTAATTCTCCCTTAAAAAAATGGACAAATATGTGATTTACAATATTAAAATGGGTATATTCGTTATTTAAAAGTTTAAGTGGGTAAATATGTAATTATTAAAGTTTAAATGGATATATATGCAATTGTCCCAATTTAAAATAACAAATATCTCCAATTTCAAAAATTATTAGATCTTCGACACATATACCATTACTTGTATATCACCTACTAAGATCCAAAGGCAAGAAAAAATCTCAATTATTCACTCTTCTCAATAAGAGTATATAAGTTTTTGTCATATTAATTTCGTTGATATCCCATTATTTATGTGAAGTCATATTTACTTTTAAAATTGTGAAATTCGTTTTATCGATGTCATGTAAAATTGGATGCGGTGGTTTTTTATTTTATTCGAAAGGATTAGATGGACATGTTTGTGTTAATATGATGAAGGTTATCACATCTATATGGATATCCAACTTTTGGATCTTGATTGCATTTTTGACTTCTAATAGTAGCACATAAAACTCGTATTTTATCATTTTTTAAAACTTAATGTATTTTTTTTATTGTTTTGGATGATTATATTTTATTTAGTATTTTAAAATTACAAATATATATTATTAGTTGCATGTGGGTTTTTTTTAAGGATATATTGGCCATATAATAAATTGTTTTAAATTAATATTAAAAAAGTGGACAAATATGTGATTTCCAATATTAAAATGGATATATTCGTTATTTTAAAGTTTAAGTGGGTAAATATGTAATTATCAAAGTTTAAATGGGTATATATGCAATTGTCCGTTTAAGAAATAATGATGTGTTCGATATGTAGTAATGATATACGAAATGTAATTACACTTATTAGGGGAAATATCTTTTTTCTTGGGTAGTTGACTTTTAAAAGGTTAACCTTATCTTAGTTTTAATGTTCCAAAAATCGATTTTTCAGTTGAATTGGCGGACATTGAAAAACACTTTCGGCGGTTTGAGCCGGGTTGACTAGTCAACCTATATGTTCATAAAATTGATACATTTAACAAAATTATACTTAAAATGTTCAAAAATAATATCAAATATTTATAATAGAAAAGGGGATTATCATCTATGTTGTTGGCTGGACACAAGTTAGCAAAGAAAAACAAAATTCGAATTTTACATTTTCAGTCCTTATAAAATTTTATATAAACCAAAAATATTTTTATATTTACATATTATATCCCTAAATTAAGCTTGCTGCACCTAAATTTATGTGCAACTTTGCAACACCTGATATTTTCACATAAAAAAAAATATACAATATTTAAACTGACAAACAACCCAAAATAACTCTAAAATATACAAATTATCATAAATATAATATAAAAGAAATAATTCGCAAGAAAGAAAATTTCAAAAAAGAAAAAATGGGTTATACTGGACCTGAAAAAGCGAAAAAGGTGAAAACCGAAAATACCGGCAAGTTCAACTAAAAGAATCA
>CAJVGC010000589.1:24809221-24840542 GCA_910822075.1 Senecio squalidus
CACACTCTTCTTTCTCTGGGAAATATGTTGCTTTTCTTTGACAAGGGGGGATTTGCCCTTGCTGACTACCTTCTCCGAAGAAACAGAGGGTTTTTTGGAGGATACTTTTCCCTGGGCCTCGGAAGAGGACTTGCTGGATATAATCACAGGAACAGTTTTGGAGCCCTCAGCACCCTTCTTCGGAGGGGATAAAATGGGATCCCCAGAACCTTTCTCAACTTCGAGGTGAGAGGTGGATGAGCCAATGCCAAGTCCCTCGTGAGAAGGGGAGCTGTGCTTCGGAGGTTGATTAACCTCATAACCAGGAGAATAGCCACCTTCCTCCAAAATCTTGTCGACCTCCGACTGAGTAGCACCCCGGGGGGTAGGTGGACATGATCTCTCAGAATGAACAGTTTGATCATCAAAAACAAGCTCTTCCGATTCAGCAGTGTCGGAAGATGAGGAAGACTCATCGGAAGAGGTAGACAGCCCATAACTCTCCGATCTATCATCTTCGGAAGCAGCAAACAGTTCCTCAGTATCGGGACTGGGTTCTTTGACAGTAGACGACGGAGCTGAGGTTGAAGCAGCTCGTTCTTTAGTCTTTGACGCTTGAGAGGCAGGGGGAATCACAGCAGTAGTCTTTAGCTTCTTGGAAGGGGGACCTTTATCACTCTTCTTGGATTTCTTGGCCTTCTTAGATTTTCTCTTTCTCTTCACATTTGCTTCAGCATCGGTATAGGGCGCAGGAATGTTTTCATTCGGAAAAACAAAGCGATCCGCCGTCATTTTCAAAACCTCAGGAGCACCCGAAGGAAGATTAACCGAGCCCATGATCACGTCATCCCAATGTCTTTTCTCTAAAAAGTCCAGGAGAGGCAATTCTGAAGAATAAAGGAAAAAGAAGTTAGTTCGTCATAAAAAAGCTTAAACGTCCGAACAAGAAGCAAAAGAAGAAAGAACCTTTTTCGGCAAATCGCAGACAAGGACGAGCTAACGGACGATTCCAATTTCGACTCAATCCGGCTACAACCAGGACTTTCTCCGGATAAGAACGAGCTCTAATGGGGTGAGCCTGCAAATCCATAACAAGGTCAGGGTCCAATTCGTCGTCGTTTGGTTCCGGATCAGTAAGGTTGTCGCCCCGGACACACCACCTCATCCGAATCGGAGCCACCGAAGCATTCACAAAAAAGAATCGGTTCTTCCAATTCTTCAGGGAAGAGAGATACCAGCTGATGCAAACCGGAGCGCCCCTCCTTTTATCAACAGTGAGCCAGTCGCCGTTCAAACCCACCTTATAGAAATGACGAAAAGTCAGAAGGTCCGGAGCTTTGCCCAGAGCGCGACAATGAATCTCAAAGTTGGTGATCTTATTCGCTCCTAGGGGATTCATTTGGGAAATATGACCCTTAAAGTATTGAATCACATCCAAATAGAAGCGGGTGAAAGGTAATCTCAGATTCGAGTACTCGAACCAAGCACAGTATACGCCAACCTTTCCCGGAGGCGCGTCTCTTATAGTATCGGTAGACCGGGGGAGAGCTACACCGAAAGAAGCACCAATACCATAAGTCTTACAGAACTTTTGAAGATCCTCGGAAGACATGGTATTGTGCATCTCTCTAAGGTTTTCTTTCGACTCTTTAGCCATGATGCCGAAGTAGAGATATTTCCGAAAGAAAAATGGGCAGAGGTTCGGAGCAAGGATGAAGAAAAAATGAAGAGGGGATACCCCTATTTATAGGAAAGTGGCAGGCACCTAAAGGGTCGAGCGTGGGCACAACAGGAGCGTGACACGCAGGCAATGCATGGATGAGTGGGATCCAGCTGGCGTCGTTCAAGCCACTAAAGCACGACACGTGTCGAAGGTGTAATACAGCTGGATCGGTCAAACCACAAGAAGACGCCACGTGTAAAGCGTCCAAAGACAGCTGGATTATTCAAACCATAGGCATGCGACACGTGGAGACAAAGGATTTAGTTAAAACGAAGGAAAGGACAAGAACACCGAAGCAGCCGCCATTTGAGCAAAAAGATACAGTCTTAAAGTCCAGCATTGTATCTCGACTTCTTCGGAATACAATGCTAGACTTGGGGGAGTTGTTGACATAGGGACTGAACACCTAGTTCGGGTCTTACCGAACCAGGTGGTCCGATCTTATGGTTCGATCAACAAAATGACAAAACAAGAAAGGGACAAAGAGAATACGACAAGGAAATCGACAAAAGAGGAAAGAATAGATGCTCTGACGAAGGAACGTCCTTTTAACCGTTGGGTAAAACGAGTAAAGCTCAGGGGACATCCTATTATCCAGATGGTCTCCTATAAATACCCAGGTGAATAGTAAGTATCCGCAGGTTATTTCAATTTCACTTCATACTTTTATCCATTTATCCGAACCAGAATACTTACTCTCACGCCCGAGTTGAATCAGGGGTTTAGCCCCCCTTCAACCAGGTGTTTTCTCTTAGTGCAGGAAGTTCGGATTAAGGATCATAGAGGTTAATTCGAGAGGAAACGGGCTTCGAACCTAACCTAGGCCACTTCAGGTCGGATTTAGGAGGTCCGTGGACTTTTGTATTAACAATACTGAACCCCATTTGCAACATAAAGCCTTTTCACAATGGAATAAAAGAATTTAACATCAGCTATATTATCAGTTCATGAAGTCAAAAAGCAGGGGTTTGATATCTCGTAAGAAGTTACCAATTATGTTGTAAGAACACTCACAATGGTTTCAACTTGACGTCGTTTAAGAGACTATTGCGCTGCCATGACGTTGGCCGTCCGATGTTAAGGTTGACACCATGGCTCCAACGTGGAGGATATAATGTGCGTAATGCTTTTTTCTTTATGTTAACTAGTACTAGTTTTTTTTTCCGCGTGTACGCAGAGAATACTATCATGAAATATATTAATATTATATATAGAAACTGAGATAACATTGTGAATCATTAACGATGTATGATCATATGGGTTGTGTTTCTAAATATTTGTTATTCCGTTTATATATATATGCACGTGTTTTCAGTTTCACTTTAAAGTTATCGAGTATTTGCAATAACTAATTCTCAGCCACTCATTTATTTTTGAATATTAAACTTTTTTCTGAAATTAAAAAGGGTAAAATAGTAATCTTCTTATTTGTATTTTAGATTTTTTTTTCTTTTCTCTCTCATCTTAATTAATTCCTTTTTTTCACTACTTATTTTTTAAAATTAATTATCATTATCTAGTAAAACTTTTGTGTGATCTGGAAAAAAATAATAATTAGTCAATTGGCTTAGTATTTTAAATCTTCTGCATTTATGAACAAAAGTTTTTCTTTATTAAAAACTTTCGGCCAATGATTTTTTTGCATGGTTACCAATATCGTTCTTTACATAGCAACTGAGAAAAGATAAATATACAACTATATTAATTTCACTTTAATGTATATGATGCATTGGTAAGAATTTTTTATTTAGAGAACTCTAACTTTTCAATATTAAATTCACTTTTATGTGTGTTCATATGATCGCACCTTAACGTTTACAAATGAACAACTGTGATAATATATGAACATGTACTAAACTCACTTTTATGTGTGTTCATATAATCGCACCTTAATGTTTACAAATGAACAACTGTGATAATATATGAACACGTGATGATGTTCAGATGTGACGGAGAAAATATCCAATCCATATTCTCATTATAAATCCTAAAAGTTAACGATAGACGAACTAGAGATTCTTCATTTGCTTTGAATTAATATTGAAATTGTGTATCAATAAATTGAATTTCCTCTCACTTTTTCCAAAGATTGCAAAAATTATTAGTACAAACATACTAAATCAATAGATTAAAACTTAAAATAATCAAAACAAAAGTCTAACGAAAAGAAACAAATTCAAAAGGAAATTGTGAAGAAGAGTATAAAACTAGGTACAAAACAAATGGAGAAAAGAGTATCATTTATATTCTTCATCTTTGTTTTTCTTCATAATCATGGTAAAATTACTTTAGTAACATAATGCCACAATTACAAATCAAAATGAAATTCCAAAAAGTTTGGCCACGAAGGAACTAAAAAGAAAGTCACAAAATAATTAGACTAAATAAATACACATACGGTTACCACTTGCCACACACAATTCACAAAACATTAAAAATATTAATTAAGGGAATCAATTAAGGGCATATACGTTTGTGATCATTTTCATATCGGAAGATTGAAAAATAAGAGGTCTTTTCTACTTTCGACTTTGATGATAACATTGGTGAAATAATCATCAGTTTAGTTATTTATATATTCATAAGCAATGTACTTATATTTGCAGCTACACACTCATTTGGGATATAGATACAACACCCAGAAGTGTCGATTTCAATCCATTTTCTTTCAAACGCATCAGTTTGGGTTATACTTTATTTCAAACAAAGAAGTCGAATAAAAAAATCTCGCTAAAAAGTAGCGGGTCAATCACATTTCATATTAATGCTTTCCTTTTCCAAAATAATGGAGTTAAAAAGTAGCGGGTCACTAACATTGAATATTAATGACTTCTTTTTCCAGAATAATGGAATTAAAATGTAACCCCGAATGCATTCATTTACTAACCACATCTGAAGACATAAACCTTGATCTTTCGAAAACAAAAAACGGCATCATAATGCCACTGAGATGTTAGCAACCATATCTATTATTAACAAGAGATTCATCCAAAAGTAGGTGGACCTGCCTTATGTGGTGTGAGGCAATAGAAGCACTTCCGGAATTTCCTTATCGAACCATGGCTCAAATGAGTCTTCATTGGACACTTGTTGTATACATTAAAAATATTAATAAAAAAAGGGAATCTCCATCGTCATCATCACTAAATCGGAAAAAGTGAATCAATTAAGGGCAGAAAATTGAGATTTAGATGATTTAGAAAGAGACAGTTGAATAAAAAGAGAGAATGTGAGAAAAAAAAGGTTCACATTTTTTCAGGAAGTTTTCGGTTTTGTTGATAGGGATTTAAACAAAATGACCAAGTACCCTTTTATCATTTTTGAAATGGTACATAATTTACTACATATTTACATTTCTAGTACAATTCATCTCAGCCCTTGATCAAGCGATCTAATGGTCTATAATGAGTTCTCGCAGTTCTCGCAAAAAATTGAGTTATCGCAGGAACTATTCAATTTGAAACCATATATATATATATATATATATATATATATGGTTTCAAATTAGAACCACTTAAATATTTAAGAACCATAAGAACCACTTTTTAACCATTCATTTAACAAAACCCACTTTATTTTCAAAATTAAATATATTTTAAATTGTAAACTTTTACGAAATAAAAAATATAACGTTAGAACGAGTATTTAATTCTCTTTTGGAAAAATATAACTTTTTAAATTTTAGCGACTTTGTTTTTCTTTTCTTTTTTTGATATTCACTGCTGTATATACAACAAAATTTGAATTTTTCAAAAACACTGTATATATACTGATGACTACCATCTTATACACTTGTGTATATATATATGTAATACTGGTGAATATATAGTTAGAATGTAAGTCACGAACTACTTCATACACCGATAAATAGAAGTGTATTCACTTGTGTATACATATGTATTCAGGTGTGAATATATGGTTCAAATGTGTGTTTGAATTCTGATTGTATGTTTTATGGTGTATAGCTGCTTTTGGTCGATAAAAAGATTACAAATGCAAGGGATTTGGTTGGTGTTTGTGAAGATGCTATTAAGGGAGGGTACCCAATTTTGATTATAGTAGAAGACGTTGAACAAGAAGCCCTTGCTACTCTTGTTGTGAACAAGCTACGAGGTTCACTTAAATTGCTGCACTTAAAGCACATGGATTTGGTGACCGCAAGAGTCAATATCTTGATGATATTGCCATTCTTACCGGAGGCAAGTGTTTTTTTTTTTCTTTGTTAATAAACATCTCGTAAATTTATTTCCTGCAATCATAAAATAAAAATAATACGAAAACAGATTATTTTAAAAAAAGATTATTTTAGGTTAAAAATTAAAATAATCTTTCTTTAATCTAAAATAATATGTTTTAAAATTTATTTAGACAAAAGTTTCGAAATTTTTTAAAAATATTCTAGAAGTTTGAAAATTTTCAAATTTTCAAACATTTTGAATATTTTAAAAAATTTCGAAACTTTTGTTCAAATAAATTAAAAAAAGAACAATTATTTTAAGTTAAAAAATTAATATCATTTGTTTTTAACCTAAAATAATATGTTTTTATAAAAAAGTCAGTATAACATTAGTATTTATAAAAAAATTAAAGCGGGAAAAATTAAATTTTTTAAAAATATTTAAAAAGTTTGAAATCTTTCAAAATTTTCAAAAAGTGAATTTTTGAAAAATTTACAAACTTTTTGAATATTTTTAAATTTTTTAATTTTTCCCGCTTTAATATTTTTTATAAATACCAATCTTATACGGCCGTTGACATTTAGTTTGTTGGCTACATCTTTGGTACGGCTCCGTGTTCTTTTGTTAGTTTATGATTGTTTATAGTACTTACAGTTGATTATAGTAACTGATCATATGGTCTGTTCTTTGATGAATTTTGTGGCTGAGTTAGTCACAAATACAACAATATTTGCTCGAGATTTCTAGCTTTAACAGTTGCTGCACATTTTCAGATCGATAACCCATTATAATTCATAACATGAAATAGTTTCTTTTTGGTTGAATTCATGTAACACACTTTCTTGTGTTTTCAGGTTGTTGGGTACTCCAAATGAAGAAATTTGGCCAGGAGTGAGGAAGCTGAAGGACTTTCATGAGTATCCCCAGTGGAAACCAAAGCAAATTTACACTTCCGTCCCAACTTTGGATCAAGATGGCCTTGATCTCCTCTCGGTAATTGAAAAATTCAACTTGTGTTTAAATACATAATGGAATTGATCTTATATATCTTCTGAACGATTAT
This sequence comes from Senecio squalidus, assembly GCA_910822075.1. Classification (NCBI taxonomy): domain Eukaryota; kingdom Viridiplantae; phylum Streptophyta; class Magnoliopsida; order Asterales; family Asteraceae; genus Senecio; species Senecio squalidus. The sequence continues at coordinate 24,816,165 of CAJVGC010000589.1, forward strand.
GTACTTGTGCAGAAAATGTTGGAGTACAAACCGTCGAAAAGGATCTCAGCTAAGAAAGCAATGGAGCATCCGTATTTTGCTGATCTTGACAAGACCTATCTTTGAAATGCCTAATTTGATGCTTGTCTCGAGCAAAGTCGACCTTCTATCTGTGACTGAAATTAACTTCTGATTTGTGGGTAGTTCTTAATTCGACTGTTATGTGTAACAATTTACTTTGGGATAGAAATCTCATCGCCGAAAAACTTTGTAGTAAGACAAGTGCTTGTATTCGTATGATGTGATATCACATCACAACGATTTTTCACATCTTTTATTGTAAGTAGTAATTTGGCCTAAATTATACTTTTGTTGCTTAAGCACTTTTTAGAAGTAGCCTGTTTTTAATTTGAATTCGTGAATTTAGGCAAGGTTTAAAACTTATGTCTGATACAACGTCACAAAGAGACTAGAGACAATGACTATTGATCAAATCTCTATTACATTATAATGAATTTGGCATTTTTAAGAGATTGATTTTTAAGAGTTTGGTTTTAAGAGTTTAGAACACTCAATGCATATATACAACACTCTAAGTAGGCAGTACAACACTTTAAGTATACAATACAACACACATACACACAACACACTCTCTCTCTAAACGCTCTGACCTCTCTTTATAAAAGTGTCCGCGATTGATTGTTCAAACGAAATCTAAGTGATTGATTGTTCAAACGAAAATAAAACTAAAATCAAATATTATAAGGCGTGAAATATACACGCGAAAACAAACTTTAGTGAATGGCATGATCATATTTATTGTAATGAAAGTGTTATACTTAACATATGGATCACGAGACGGATTAGAAACTACTGAAAAATGTAGCCGCAAAACCATTTTATGAAATTAACTTCATCGCCGCCGCCGCATCGCGCGGGTACTAGACTAGTATATATATATATATATATGGTTTCAAATTAGAACCACTTAAATATTTAAGAACCATAAGAACCACTTTTTAACCATTCATTTAACAAAACCCACTTTATTTTGAAAATTAAATATATTTTAAATTGTAAATTTTTACGAAATAAAAAATATAACGTTAGAACGAGTATTTAATTCTCTTTTGGAAAAATATAACTTTTTAAATTTTAGCGACTTTGTTTTTCTTTTCTTTTTTTGATATTCACTGCTGTATATACAACAAAATTTGAATTTTTCAAAAACACTGTATATATACTGATGACTACCATCTTATACACTTGTGTATATATATATGTAATACTGGTGAATATATGGTTAAAATGTAAGTCACGAACTACTTCATACACCGATAAATAGAAGTGTATTCACTTGTGTATACATATGTATTAAGGTGTGAATATATGGTTCAAATGTGTGTTTGACGAATTAATATATAGACCCGACCCGAATTAACCCGAACCCGAATACCTGAACCATATTAGGGTCGGGTTGCGGGCCATGTTTTGAGTTTTGAAAACATGATTAGACCCGACCCGATTAAGCTTATTTAGGTCGGGTTAACCCGATTAACAACTGTATATATACATACATATATATATATATATATATATATATATATATATATATATATATATATATATAGGATCCAATACAAACAATGTCAACTCTACACACCAATAAATACGTTTTAAAAAATTATTAAAAAATAAGTTTGTTCACATTTCTTTTGGGGAATCTTTCTAAAATAACCTCCAGAATCTTTGATGCATTTTTTCGGTAGATACATTTTTCTAATTTTACAAAAAATGCATCTACTTTTTTTCAAATATGCATTTACTTTATAGATAATACTGCATCTTATTATTAATATTACAAAACAATTTCGTTAAAATTCACCTTAGTTTTGAAATGCATCGACTTTTCTAAAAAAATATATCTACCGAAAAAAGGCATCCAGGTTTTTAAAAATCAAAAATTTAGAAAAAAAATCAAAACATTTTTTTATTTCATAAAATGATTGTAGAGTTTATTTTAGGATGATTCTCCGAAATAGTTTTGAAAAAAACATTTTTTTACTATTTATAGATTAATTTTTTAATTGATTTTTAGAGTGTTTCTACCGGTATGTATTTTAAGCATGGAGTATAGCGGAATCTCAATATATATATATATATATATATATATATATATATATATATATATATATATATATATATATAGGAATATGATCCAATACAAACAATTTCAACTCTACACACAAGTAAGTATGTTTTAAAATATTATTAAAATATAGTAAAAAAATGGTTTTTTCGCATTTTTTTTTCTTCAGAATCTTCCTAAAATAACTTCCAGAATCTTTTTAAGAAATAAAAAAAATTTGATATTTTTTCGGAAAAAAACGTAGATGCATTTTTCTAATTTTACAAAAAATGCATTTACTTTTTTTCAAATATGTATTTACTTTATTAGATAATACTGCTCTTATTATTAATATTACAAAAGAAATTCGTTAAAATTCACCTTAGTTTTGAAATGCATCGACTTTTCTAAAAAAAATATATATAACTACCGAAAAAATGCATCCAAGATTTTAAAAATAAAAAATTTAGAAATAAAATCAAAACAATATTTATTTCATAAAATGATTGTAGAGGTTATTTTAGGATGATTCTCCGAAATAGTTCTGGAAAAAAAAATTACTATTTTTAAATTAATTTTTTAATTGATTTTGGAATGTTCCTACCGGTATGTATTTTAAGAATAGAGTATTGCGGAACCTCACCATATATATATATATATATATATATATATATATATATATATATGTATATATAAAGAGGTTTTTATAAAATAATATTTAAAGTAAAAGAAATGGAAAAAAATGAATTAAATAATTTATAAAATATTTGATTTTGTATTATATTTATTTATTCAATTATAACAAAGTTTCAAAAACAAGTTTTGCTATGTATCAAAATATATACGTTTAAGGGTTGTGTACCAAATTCATTGTTATTGTAAAGTAAATATTCAAATTTGATTTACAACAATAATAGTATATATATTTTTTTATGTACAACATAACTTTGTTTTCTAAAGTTTGAGATATGGTTAAATGAACGATAACACAAATATTCAAACTTTATAGATTATTTTTAAAAAATGTTTTTTATTTATTTTACTTTGAGGTTTGTTTTACAAAAACCAATATATATATATATATATATATATATATATATATTTATATAGGTTGGTTTGTATAAACCAAACCTTAAGTTAAAATAAGTAAAAAATATATATATAATTATTTATAATGTTTGAATTTTTGTATTATCGTTCATTTTAACCATATATTAAACTTTAAAAAAGGAAGTTGTGTTGTAAATCAAAAAAATGTGTAGTTTTATTATCGTGTATCAAATTTGAATATTTATTACACAAAACCATGAATTTGATTCACAACCCTTAAACCACATATATTTTGATGCATATCAAAACTTGCTTTTTTAAAGTTTGTTATAACTGAATCTTAATATATAATAAAAGAGAGACCTAAAATACCACTTGGCAAAGTAATAGCCATTAGATGGAAATCCAACTTTATTTTGAACCATTAAATCATTTTGATGATGTCATCATTAATAATTTCATTTTAACCCCTTTACTTTAAATAATTTATCCCTTATATTAAATAGTAATAATTAAATAAAACTAATTAACCTTTTTACTTTAAATAATATAACACTTGTATTTTAAATTAATTCTAAAAAATTCAAAACATATTTTTTCTTCACACACATACACATTTTTAGTATAAAAAGAAACTAAAATTATTTTATTGTTTTACGGGTGTTTTGCATATAAACGGAAAACATATCATATAAAAAAATCTTTTATTTATTTTTTTTTTGTCATATCTATCCAATATTTTTAGTTTTTTTTTATATATTATAAAAAGAAAATAAAATTATTTTATTGTTTTACGAGTGTTTTGCATATAAACGTAAAATATATTATATAAAAAAATCTTCTGTTTTTTTTCGTCCTATTTACGCAATATTTTTAGTTTTTTTTTATATATTATAATTATTTTATTTTTAATAAGGTTTTTTCCGAATTACATAGTAATTTTTTTTTTAACTTTACAATTGCTAACATAATCATTTTGTATACATGACTAATAGTCTTCTATTAATCTTTTTATATAAGTTATATGTTCTTTGTTAACATTATATATTTTTTGATATAAAACTCCGCGTATTAGGCGGGTCAATAAGCTAGTAAACAAATATAATACAAAATTACACATATCATAAATTATTTTTTCATTTTTACTTTAATTTTTGTTTTATAAGAACCTCTTCTTAATATATATATATATATATATATATATATATATATATACATATATATATATATATATATGGAAAAGTGAATATGGGGCTGTTACACATGTAATCTTACATGCAAAACTCACCAAAAAATATGTCGTTTTGTTAAAAATTCTTCAAATCTATATAATTTTAATCATATTTATTAAACTAACTTTACAAATTTTTATCTATTCACATCTTTTTCTTCATTAATCGTGTCTTTAAAAAATATAAGGTTTTTTGTCATCACTAGGCATCTATCGAAGTCACTTTTTATAAATTCTTCATAATAAACAATGACCCTCTGCATTTTGGGGATCACCTCTCCATTGATGAATATAGGACAAATCAAGCTTTGAAAAGCATTTAAACCACAAAACGACATAGTTTTTAATGAGTTTCGCATGTAAGCTTATATGTGTAACAGCCACATATTCACTTCCCCCATATATATATATATATATATATATATATATATATATATATATATATATATATATATATATATATATATATATATATATATATATGACAAGTTCATATAAAATAATGGTTAGATTGAAATAGGTAAAATAACAATTAACATTAAAGGCTATTTAAAGAAGTTTAAAATGTAACCTCCATTTGTTATTTCATATTTTTACTTTTAATTTTCTCTCATTTGCTTGTAATTAATAATTGTATATGAATTTTAATATATTTTTATATTCGGAAAATTATTTATGTACATAAATTTTGTTATGAATCATTATGCTAAATTTTGTGTGTATTTAATTATTTAATTATATGCATCAATTATATTATTTGTTAATTGCAGTACATCATATTTATTTTTTGGTTAATCAAAAATATATCAATTTTAACCTCCGCCCGTAATTGATGCATCATAGTTTTTACCTTATGTATCTAAAAAGTTTGTGAGTAAAAGTCAAACACTTTTAATTAATTTAATAATGATCGTTAATATTTTTATTAATTGATGACTATTTATTGAATAAAAATGTAATTTAAAAATTTAATCATGACATTAAAGGAAGTTAATGACATTTGAATTATTTTACTTATTTTACCATGTGTTGTGTTTTATAAGAATCAATCTCTCTCTCTCTCTCTCTCTCTCATACACACACACTTATGTAAGCATTTTGTCATATTCTTCGACACCTTAAACTTGCTAAAGAGTTTGTTAGGTGACACGGCCAAACCCTTTAAGCCATGTAATAAAACACAAGATTAATTGTCAAGTATTATAACGTTTCGTTTATAAGCATTAGAAGAAAATAATTTAAACTATACGTATATGTTGACTTCAACTTCACCATTAATTCGTATTGATATGAATTAACATAGAAAGAATGTTTAGTTTCTATTGTCTAAGTAAAGACATAAAGAAACATGTATTATATAAAAGTTTTTTTTATAATATGATAAAAAACAAGTTAATGAATAGTCTTTATGAAAGAAAAAAAAATACAGTAAACAAATATTTTAGTTTTTACATAATGATGTTAAGCTAATTTTATTTAAATATATATTAAAGTTAAATGGTTAAAACTGAAATTCAAAAATGATTTAAAATAAAAGTAGTAAATAATGATTTAATATGAAAACATTATTTTAATCTAAGAGTCTAAAAATAATATTTAAACTTATCAAATGATACATTTTTTCGTTTGGACCTTGTAAAATATTATTTTGATTTAAGTTATTTTTCGAAAATAAAAAGCTCGATTCCCAATAGATATCTACAATTCCACATAAATATTGGTTTAGAAAAAAAAATGAAAGGTGGGCACGCGCATATGGGAGGTTTGTATCTTTTCTAGTACAACCATTAACTCTTATTTATTTCAAAAAGTTACTACTTTTTCGTCGACTTTTCAAAATCAATTTAAACCGAAGTCCCCAACTATGTTCATGATTACATCAAACTTCAAAAGTTGTATAGTGTCTTTAACAAAAGGTGCATTGATCTTTAAAGATATACTCATACTATACTTACGTGTATTAAGTATTATAATTATAAAAGTAGTCCATTGTTTTGAATTTATAAGTTATAAGAAATGTCCATCCAAAAGTACAAGTTCAATATTCACATTCAATTTTTAATAAACTTTTGAACTAGACCTCAAATAGAGACGTAAAGTTAAACTAAAAAGGAGATCGAGACATATGATGAACTCATTTAATTAGAAGCATATGTCATTTGTCAAATGTCGAGTAAATTAGGTCTATATTATGTGTCCCGGGAGATATACTTATCAATGCTTGTAAACTTCTTGAATTTTGGTTTTGTATTATTCGAATATCCAAAATAACATTTAGTGACTAACGACACAAGTTTATTTGATGATAACAATAATAATAAAAGGTACTTTTAATACGAAACTTGTGTGACGGGCTTGAATTAGTTGTATGAACGCATTAGATCTAAGTATAAGATCTATCATTGGTTGCGTACACGACACCATCTTTATCGATATGCGTGTATGCTAGGACTTGCCCCGATCTAGTGAACATGCTTGACTTCCTCTTCCTTGCTTGAATCAACAAAACCGAAACCCCATATGTGGGTGTGTTCGGCCGAACCAAAGAAGGAGAGAGATTGATTTTCTAGGTTAATGTTAGGACGACTAAACCTATAAAGTTTAATTTATAGATAGGCAAAAACTTAATCAATAAGTTAACCATTAACTTACAAAAACAATTCCTATAGTTATTTAACTATTAACTTTTAACACTTAACTAATAATTAATAAATTAAAGGCAAATAAGCGATATCTCAATGTTGATGTACGCGCTCCCAAAAGCTCACACATTTACGGACACATATTTTCTAAAATCATTCAAATACCAACAATTATGACTATCATATATCATAAACAATGGTACAATTTTCGTATGAAAAGATTATTCATTTATTTTTGTTTGATCGTGCAGTTGTTGAATGATAAACTATGAAAGTGACATATCCACATGTAGCATAAAGGAATAACATGCATGTTCATGTTTGTTCCTAAGCGATGAAAACACATGCTTTATAAATATTTAGTGAAAACGTTGTATTCGATTACAAAGAAAAGTGTAAAGTACATAGTTCAAAAGGTACATCCGATGGATACTAATACTCGATATTATTTTTATATAAGACGGTATAAACTATTTATGATACATGCAACATGTCGACTGAGATCGGATTTTCAAGTTTTAGACTGTGCTAAAGTTTAATTTCATTATGACATTGAATGAAAGTTATCTAAAGTTATTTAGTTTTATATGTTTTCATGTTAATTAGAGCGTATAATGTTATGTGCTTAATGAGACAGATAAGACACATGAATACATGATAGTTCAAACACCATATTATTCACATACATCTTCCTCTGAAAAAAAACACCATATTATTATATTACACATGGATATAGTTGGTGGATATCAAAAACGTATTCTAAAGATAAGAAAATTAACGAGAAACTTTGGGATGTTTTAACAGTTGAGATTAATATAGAATTTAAATTGGAGATTCAAACATCAAAATTTTGCTACATATGTCTCTTTTTGGCATTTTATGCTGATTTTATCTTTGAACAATAAAATAGTAAGACCGCCCCCATTCGGGCGTTTTAGCCCCCCATAACGCCGTTATGGCTGGGGGCGGCGTTTTAGCCGCGTTTTTTCGGCGGTGTTGCCTGAGCAACGTCGCGTTTTTTGGTAACTTTTTTTTTTTTTTTGTTTCGACGACCGTTAAAGATTGAAAAAAAAAATTGAAATTTGCCAAACGGCTATTTCAAACGGTCTTAATTTTTTTTTTTTTTTTACCCAATCACAAACCCAAAATATTTACACCAAACCATTTCTTTCTCTCTACAATCATATTCATTCTATCCACAAAATCCATAAACACAAATTATTTACACCAAAATGTCTTCGACGTCCGAGTTTGTGTACAAAAAAAGTGGCATGGTTCACGTCCGAGTTGGCTAATAGTAGTCGTCAAAGTAAACAATCACTCCGGGCGCAAGAGCAAGTTCAACTTAATCCAATGATGGTAGAAAAAAGTCATCTTCTCTTACGTTTCGTTTCTGACGGTTCAACTGAACCAACCGCCTTTAACCGAATCCCGAGCCGGTTCAAAGTGATTTCCGCCCTTTCGGAGTTGGCATTATATCCCAACTGTCGGAACGGCGAAAATCACTTTGAATAGGCTTGATATTCGGTTAGAGGCGGTTGGTTCAGTTGATTCGTCTGAAACGATAAGTAACACAAGTTGACTTTTTTCTACCATCATCGGATTAAGTTGGATTTGCCCTAGCACCCGGAGTGATTGTTTACTTTGACAATTATTATTATTACGCTACTTGGACGTGGACCATGCCACCTTATTTGCCCACAAACTCGACAACGTTAGTTTTTTTATTTTATGTATTTGTATTTTTTTTTAATTATTGTATTGTATTTTTTTTATTCTTTTGTATTTTTATTTTAATTATTGTATTTTTGTTTTGTATTAATATTAATAATGTATTAAAAATAATATGAGAAAATGAAAGAAAATGAAAAATAATAAAACTGGTGGGTCCCAGTTTTTGGTGTTATGGTTGGAGGGGTTTAGTGGTGTTATGTTATGTTGGTGTTATGGTGACGTGACACCGGATAACACCAAAACCGGTGTTATGAATGGGAGTGGTCTAATATGCTATGCTTCATACAAGTAATTGTAGTTGGAGAAACGAAATTGTAGCTTGAACTTTATTTATAAGCTATAACTTTTTTATTTTCTACAAAGCTAGTTCAAAGAAGAAGAAAAAAAAAAACTGTTCCAAGTTGACCTTATTGTTGTTTTGGTTAAAAATGAAGGAGAAAAAAAAATGAGTGTTGCAGGTTTTTGTTAAGAAGAAGAAAGAGAGGGAAAAAATAAAAAAAAACTCAATTGATTTGTTTTTTTTTTAAATGGCCAGGTAATAAATGTTATTAATGATTATATATAATGTATTTTGTATTTTATTTAAATACTTTTATATAAAAAGTATTTACATTAGATTTAATTTTTTAATCTTATAAAAAAATTAAGTCATTTTTTCTATTTAATGTATTTCTTATTTATATTAATGTATTATTTATTTTATAAATATATTATTTTTATATTAAAGAAAATAAAAAATAATAAAACTGGTGGGTCCCAGAATTCGGTGTTATGGGTATTTCTGGTGTTATGTTATGGGTGCTGTTATGGTGACGTGGTCATAACACCGACGATTTCGGTGTTATGGTCGGAGAGGCTCTTAGAAAGAAAGCTAAAATTCCATTTCCAAACAAAGTTTATTTTATATGACCTTATTGTTTTGAATACAAATTGCTCCGACTTCTAAAAGTTCCAAAAAATTATGTGTGCACGTGTGCAAGGTGAGGGGTGGGTCGAAGATTAAATTATTTTGCATTTTGGAGTTAAGAAAGGATTGCTTCCGATTTTTGGTTTGAATTCGATTCGGTCTTTGTTTTGAGCTGATTATTTAGACTTTGGCAAAATCGGCCGTCAAACAACATTTTTTGTATTTATTTTTGGCACCAAAGATGATTTTGGACCAACAACTTTGCTAGAAGAATTTTCCTAAATGATTTGATTCATTTTTTCTTTAATATAAAACTAGACCAAATATTTTGTTTTCCCCGTTAATTAAAAATTTCATAGTTACTTTTTTCTGTTAAGTTTTTTGGCATTTCACATTTTTTATTACCATTACCGCTATAGAATAGCTAGCTAGGTTGATCCTGATACCGGTGGATGCAATTTGAGAGAGAGAGAGAGAGAGAGAGAGAGAGAGAGAGAGAGAGAGAGAGAGAGAGAGAGAGAGGCATGACATGCACGTGCACAAAGGAATGGAAAAAGAGTGTGAGAGATGCATTTAAGTTGGTTCTCACTTTGTTTGAAACCAAAACCAAAAGAGAGAGAGAAAGAAAGAAAAAGAGATGAGTAGTAGTAGTAATAACATGAGCAGGGTGCAACGTTTAGCAACACTATCAGAAGAACCGATTGACGAAGACGACGACGAATACAAACATCACAGCATATGGTATACATCATCAAAGAAGGCACAAACATGGCTCAAAACCTATTTCTCTTTGCCAAATAAACACAAACCTATTAACTATCTCAATATTCTTCTAAGTGTTTTAGGTTGTCCTCTCTTTCCTGTCTCCCTACGAACACCTAAATCGCCATTTCCTCAGGTACCAAAATCATTTAATCATATATATTCTTATTTATATTTCTTGGTAAGATTAATAGAGCATGTTTAGACAATATAAACCATGTTTTTGTTGTTAAAACCTTAAAAATGATTAACCAATTCATGATCAGAGAGTATTATCGTTACCATACGACCCATATATGTTCCTAAATTACCATTTTCGTATATCTTTGGTAATGTATGTTCATAGATTAGAGGTTAGATTTTTCAAATCCTCATACTTAAAGGTTTTGTGGTATCAAAACATGTTATCTTGTACAGAAAACACTATGCATCGAAAAATCGTTAATATAATGGTTCTAAACCAACATTTTATATGAAAGCTTCTTCTTCATAAGTTATTTTTTCTTGTCTTTGACACCCATAACAAATACTCCATCACTCCGTACCATTATTTGTTATAAATAAAATGAAATGATCATGGAGTTATAAAAAGTACTTGGAAATAGACTAGCAATTTTGATCAACTTTTTCTTATTATTTCACTTTTGTTAGTCATAATGTATTTTCAACCAGACTCGAACCCTCAACATTTTAAAGAAATACGCTTATAATGTCAACAAACGAATACATTATAAATTAACAAGAATACGTCAAGAAACGAATATAATATTTTTATGGTGTCATGATCTACCAAATCTTAGAGAATATTAAGTTGGATAGAAAATGTGTAACTTTAAAGAAATATAGAAACTAGAAAGGGTAGCTTTAAAGTAAAATTTGGGGATGGCCTAAAAAGTCTAGTGCTTATGTATATAAAGGCTAAAAATATTTAGCTGGAAAAAAAGTATCATTAAATGTCATTTAAGACCCCTACTGTTTTTGTTTATTTGTTTTCTGGCCACCAGTCCATGTCAACATAACATTTATTTTAAATTTTCAACCTAACTTTCCAACCAATATTCAACTCTTCAGGTTTTATTTATGGTCAAGTCAAAATAATAAATATAAAAAACAAACATAACCATTTATGTTAGATCTTGTGTTAATCTATTAATTAATCTTGTATTTACTAAATCAAACGTAAGACAATGGGATGTAGTGAAAACACTTTTTGTGAGAACATGACGATGTGTCGATATTTTGTATAATTATTTGTCGTGAAACCATGAATGTATTATTATGTCGTGTAAAGGTAACAAACTTTCACGCAAATAATATACCTTCACGACACACAAAAGAAGATATATTTCTTGGTTAACATGGTGATCAGAACTAGCGAACGGATAATTTATTTTCTTTGAAATGTTATTTAAAAAAAAAGGAGTCACATTAATGTGATTCTTTCACACCTTATGTGTGTGTGTTCATAACATGAAAGTGTTTCATGTTACCTACTACAAACAATTTAATTAGTTATAGTAAATTACATTGCTGAAATGATTTGTTTTTGTTAGGTTTCATCATCAGCACAATACATATTACAACATTTCACAGCAGCTACTGGTTGCCGGAAACTAGAAGGAACGGTAAGGAACATGTACGCCACCGGAAAAGTTACCATGGGAATGGTGGATGAACTAAGCTCAAATGGATCAACAACCATTAGTAACATTCGGGTGTCACAAAAGGGTTGTTTTGTTATGTGGCAAATGATACCAAACAAATGGTTGATTGAGCTTGTTGTTGGTGGCCACAAGGTTGTTGCTGGTAGTGATGGTAATGTCGCTTGGCGCCATACACCATGGCTTGGGTCCCATGCCGCTAAAGGTGGTGTCCGTCCTCTCCGTCGTGCTCTACAGGCAAGAACATTAAACGAGCAAATTTATTAGAAATAAATACTACTAAATTCTTTATGAGATTTAAAACAGAAAGAAAAAGATATCGGCAATCATAGAACAAAATTTATGCAACTATCAATATATGTGATAATCAAGTGAAAAGTATTAAATTATCTACAATTATATATTATCCAAGATCAATTGAATGCATTCATAAAGCATGATATCTTCAATGTTATCCATCAACAAGGTGGCCTAGTGGTAAAGCGTCATGATGTCCTCATAAAGATTTCAGTCGAACCTCCTAGGTAAACATCTTGTGGTGACCAGGGAAGAAAGGGTCGGAAATGGTCACGGGGTTACCGCGGTTAGACCACGTACATTTTAGACAAAGGCTCGCCCTCCCTAGTTTAATTATTAAATTAATATAACTTTCATAATACATCGATAGTATAAGTTTTAATCTACTAAAATATATGTATGTACTATTTCTTTTCCTATACATTCATAACAAATACTTTCTCATGATTTCTTTTCCGAATAACTTACTCTAATAGTTGCATATCAAATAAAAACAATGTGTCCTGATAATATTAATTTCATTACTGGACCCGGCTCATAATGTGATGTTACAAGAAAAAACTATTAATGACAATATTGAAATGGAATTATCCTTCTGGGACTAGATATTTAAGTCGAAAGTGGCGAACAGCTTTAGCAAATGGCCCACTTTGGTGGGAGTGATATGTCATATTCCCAATTTGTAAGGTACCTCAATATTCTTCAACTAACTTTTCTTTTCCACTGGGTTCTCATTGTCATGGTCATGGGGATCAAACTCACATGTTTTAGGATGGTCCACATGATTATAGACTTAACAGATTCCGTCCCTACGAATTCATAAATATTTTAGTAGATTACATGTATGAAGTTTCGCTACTTGGCCTTGAGGCTTACCTTTTCCTAATGTCAAAGTAAAACTCTAAAACATGCCTAAAGATTTTTAGATGTATGCAGGCCAAAATCCCTCTGTAGATGTGGAAAAATGAGCATGACAGGCGGGTTGTATAATGGGTCAAAATGAGTCTGAGTCAAATAGGGAATACAAATTGTCCATATATGCATATATTTTAATTTCATAAAAAATATACCCCCAATATCTAATATTATAATATGCACAGATAAATCAATTATGAAAATTTCTTGAATAACACTTTAGGCAACTTTCTACCCGTTTGACCCACACTACCATCTGAGTTTTTCTCGTTTTTTTAAGTTTGCCCAGTTGATCCATTATTATTAAAATCTAACCAAAATCAACCCACCTCTAACAATTTGTGGTTTCTTTTAAGTCACCTAATTCCTACACCCAGTCCTCCATAAACATTGATGTATACATACTCATATGTCAAAGCGTTAGGTTACAAATACATGTAACTAACAGTTGCAAATGGGTAATTAAATAGTTTGGGAAAATGACGGTTAGTAAACCGTCAATTTGGAAGGAGTGACTTCTAGGTTGGAGATGTATCATGTATCATTCTAAGAGTAGAAGTTAAGTATATATCTTTCTGATGATGACAATGGTTGGTGCAATGTAACGTACACTCAACAATGCACAGAAAAATGCAAGTCTATATTTCACATTAGCTTCTTCTATTTTGGCTTGACAACACGTTAGCACATCGAATATTGGCAAGATAGGCTGGTCGGGTAACGGGTTTGGGTTGAAATGGGTCATTTTTAGTACGGGTAAAAAAGTATTGGGTAGAGTTGTGTTGACCCTCAAACAATTATTTATCCATTCTATTTTTATTTTTATTAATTAGTGTGCGGATAATGATTACAAAAACTATTTTATTGTAGGAACAATGTAAAATTAGAATATGAAGGTTGTATACGTGTATAGACTAAGACTTATGAACAGCTTTCAACCTGTTTGACCTATTTGGCTCTTTGACCGGTTTCCCTTTTAGCGAAAATTTTGTACTTGTAGCAAAGATGAAGCTGATCATGTTTTGTTGTTCTTGCTCGTATATGTAGGGCTTAGATCCTATGGCTGTGGCAGGTGTATTCTCCCAAGCACAATATATGGGAGAAAAAAACGATTGGGGATGTTGATTGTTTCGTTTTAAAATTGTCAGCAGATGATGCAGACCTAGCTGAGAGAAGTGATAGTACAGCAGAGATGATAAAACATGTAATGTTCGGATATTTTAGCCAAAAAAACGGTTTATTGGTGCACTTAGAGGACTCTTACTTAACTAGGGTTCAAGCACCAGGTTCATTCCCTATGTACTGGGAAACCTATATGGCAACTAAAATCGAGGACTACAGAATCATCGAGGGTGTGATGATTGCACATGCCGGCCAATCAGACGTTATTATCACTAGATTCGGGGATAATTTGAGGGCGGGACCTGTCATCACAAGGATGGAGGAGAAGTGGACCCTTGATGACTTGGCATTCAATGTCCCTGGCCTCTCGATGGATTGTTTTATCCCTCCAGAAGAATTGCAAAAGGATTATAAAAATGAAGATTGGAGATCAGCCTTAAATGAATCATCTTTCTCATTGTCATGATTGACTCATTGAAGTCAATCTTATGATATTCATAGGAAACTGTGAATGTGTAATGTATATTTCTTAAATTTCTTGTCGGGTAGTTTTTGTTATAGTCTCAAGGTGGACGATATGTTGTTTCTTATATTTGGGAATAACTAAAAAGTAACATGAATCTTGACTTTTGTTTAACTGTTTCCAGCAATTTATTCGTGTCGACTGTATTAGTGAAAAAAAATAGCATGCTAACATATAAATCAAAATAAGATGGACAGACTTACTTGAATAAATATGGAAGGCAAAGTTTAAATATCAAATGATCGGTTTTTATAATGGAGAGTCCAGTCTGAGTCCGCAGATGCAATTAGTCCACCATCTTCGACACATATTGATTCCACACAAGGGTTGACTTTATTAGGAAATGATGTTTCTTTGATTTTTCCATCAGCTTTTACTTCAAGTTCCGGAAACCTAGGAGACTTTAACAGTCCATCATCAACTTCTTCATCTGATAAGAATCTACAACAATCTAATTCTTCCTTATCAAAACTACTACTTAAGACTGCATCCCTCCAAGAAACTCGTATCTGGGATTCTAACACGTTATCTGAAGTTGAGTTGGAAATCCATGAAGCATGAATATCCGAGTTTTGTTTAAAATGGTTAACGTTTGTATGATCGGAAGGTGAGGATAAATCTTCCAAATCGAGACTTAACCTAGGTGGGTCCCACGGTGATGCATTGTCCTCGGGTGACAAGCTTTCATGTTCAGATTCAAACTGATGTTTCAGTTGAACGCCTTCTTTCAGCCAGGATAAACTCGCATGCTTTTCTAAACTTGAATCTGAGTTTGGAGTTTGCATAATGTTTCCACTACTTAACGAGTCTGCAGAAAAAGGAGAACATTCATTGAAATTGAACGATGATATTCTCTCTTCTAATGAAACAAGAGGTTCATGGTGAGGTGTATCATGAGAGATTGGGGATAGTTTCTCTATCACTTTGTCTAACGACGGCTTTAATAGTTCTCGAAGCTCGGGACTGCTAACTGTACAACAAGATTGATGCAACTTTTTTGGGTAATCACCTTTTCCAACGACACTATCATCATTAACATAAGATGGTGATAAATGCCAACTAATTGAGGCTTCAGCAGGAAACGGAACCAAAGAGGGTCTAGACTTTGTAAAGATATCTTCAGGGATATCCATGCCAAGGGAATTTGTACGCCCAACCGAAAGAATCCCTCTAGCTTTGCACTTTCTCCTGTCACTGACCCCAGAAATTACGTGGCCGGCTCCATAACAAGTAGAAGGTGCAGCTCCTGAAACAAGTACAGAAGGACACAATCTGGATTGGATTTCAGGAGACACGGAGGGCTCCGCTGGAGGAGTTTTAGCGGTAGTAGTACTTGAGCTTTCTTGAGGAGACTTGGCAGAATTTATAACAGACGTACATGGAATCTTGGCAATAGGAGTATGATCTTCAACGCCGTTTTTCTTGTTAACTAAAAAACCAGGAAAGGGGAAGAGGTCACCTTGGTTACCATGTAGATCGTAATGGGGTGACCCATCCAGATCCTTATTACACTTTTCAGACCCCGATACTGGTTTCGCCATACTGCAAAATTAAAAATCATGGTCATCATCAGATTACAGCAAGATAGCCACAAATGCCTTTACACTAGGCCTAAACCAAGTTATACCACAGTTAACCCGCCAGTAACACATCATATCACACTAACTTCATGATCATAGTAAAAAAAAAAAAAACAGCATGAACACAAAATGCACCCTAATAGAAAAAAGAACACAAACACACTATAAACGTGATGAAACATCCTCCCATAAATTCTACTTACAATGATTGTATCATGTCATCCCACATTTTCAATTTTTTTAAAATTGAATCAATCTCTAATCCATTATTTGACACAAGACAATTTTGAATTAGATGTTGTATGCACTCATGTCAACAACGATATGTTTTTATTTAAAAGATCAAGACTCACACACACCCATTACGTTCCACGAATATATATTTCCCAACCAGGACCACAAAACATACCGCTAGACCAAGGGTGTGGGGGTATCGGCGCATCGATATATTGAGCTAATAATGCATAAGCACCGGTATTTTAAACTCGTATTCGCATAATAACTAGTTAAAAATGGTCAAAAGCAACAAACTTGACAACTACAATAAGAAATCAGCATTAAATTAAAAGTAGCTTAAAACATTGTGCAATAATAGCAAGTAGTTAACTTTAAGTAAAAAACAACGATTTGAATTATATGGAGAAATGGAACAACATTTTAATTGGGAAAAGAGATACCTGAAATTTAGGGTTTATTAGTAGATAATGAAAATGATGGCAGATTGGGGTTTAGATTTGGGGATTTAGGGCAAAGGGGTTTCAACTATTTCAAATCTTAAATGTCCGCCATTCAACACTTTGAATCTGCTTGCTTTTAATATAAATTAAAAGAGTTTAATTACATTCCTTTGACCAATATCACACTTTCTGTCCATTTTCGCTATAAATTCGTAGATGGTCCTTTATTTCGAACATTTAAACATCGATGGCCCTGTACTCCGTTAAAATGTGAGAATTTCAAATTTATCCCTACTAACTTATATAAATATCATATTTACCCGTTTAAATTTGATTATATCATATTTATCCTTTTTAAATTTAACAATATCAAATAAATCCAAATTAATAATTTATCCTAATTAAAACTCAAAAATCATTAGTAACTATTCAAAAATTAGTAAATCACTAATATACCATTTTCTCTCTCATAAAATCTTAAATCTGCTCGCGTGAAGCCTAAAATTATGTCACAATATTCGACTTATTAGATTTTATAATTATTTGAGAAAATATGGTTACATATTTGAAAGCATCGACCAATACCACAACTGCACAACCAAAAAGAATCAACCAAATTAATAGGTAAGAAATATCCATAAATTTGAATCAAGTACAAAAACAATTTAAAACAGATAAAAGCATTTTTATTATTAAAACATATCAATATTTTAAACAACTGAAGCAACTAGTTTCGTAAAACTAAGGTTATCAATAGATTAAACCAAAATAAACCAAAAACAAAAACAACTAATTTAGTAAAACAAAAGTTATCAGCAGACCAAACAACAACCCAAAATAGACTAAAGCAACTAGTTTGATTTACTAATTTTTGGATTATTACTAATGATTTTGGAGTTTTAATTAGGATAAATTATTAATTTGGATTTATTTGATATTTTTGAATTTAAGAAGGATAAATATGATATTAACAAGTTTAAACGGGTAAATATGATATTTATATAGATTAGTAAGGGTAAATTTGAAATTCTCCCCGTTAAAATTAACCTAATTCTGTTAACTTTATACAAATGACCATAATATCCTTTTTATTTTCTCCATAAAGGACCATACTTGCAATTTTTATAACTTGATTTGTTTTTCCATGAGTTAATTACATGGATGGTCCTTATCCTCTTATTCAAATGATACTTTTCGTCCTATTTTTTGAAAAATTACATGGATAGTCCTTTATTTTGAATTTCTGCACATGGATAGTCCTTTGGTCCGTTAGGGTTAACTCAATTCTGTTAGTTATATCATAATGACCAATTTACCCTTTTTGTCTTATTCGCAAAGGACCATCCGTGTAATTAACTCTAAAATTTATTAAAAGTATATTCATCATCTCTACACCAAACAAATTCCTCACTCGTCTCCGACGACAAAGAAATGATCACAATCAGATAAAAAAAATCAAAGAAATGATTTCAAAAAAATATATCACTCCAATCAAATTCACAAGTTTTTCAATTTACAACAACAATAATAATAATAATAATAATAATAATAATAATAATAATAATAATAATAATAATAATAATAATAACAAAAATAATGACAAATTGGTCGGAATCAGTTGAATTCTGAGCACCACCGCCGTCTCCGGTGGCTTCCGGTCGTCGTTCATCCGTCGCTAATGATGAAATCCTAACTGAATTTCTTCACCACTCTCTCCGTGTACCAGATCTAGTTTTACCATATCGTGTACAAAACTGAAAAATCCAGATCCTTCCGAAAATTGATTTCAAATTGTTGGATGAAATTAGTAATGATTTGGAGTTGATTTCACGAACTGGTTGTTTTCAGCTTGTTAATCATGGAATTGACGGTGAGATTGTGAGTTCCGTAGCGAGATTTGGCGCCGGAGTGTTCGAGTTGTCGCCGAAGAAGAAGGATGGATTTCACCATCAGTACAAAGGACCAGCCATCGCCACCGCTTTCAGGAAAAAAATAATAATGTATTTTCTCCACCGACGCCCATCGTCACTGTCACACCCCGCTAAAGCGGAAACACGGAATGTGAGAGCTGGAATATCATTACACGGTCATAAGCAAATATAAACGATTCAAGTCATTTCAATAAAATAAAATAGTTCAAGTTTCAACAACCAAGCAGTTCATAAGTTTTAAATAAAGTACAAGTACAATGTTTCAAAATAAAATTCCCAAATTAGAAAGGTCTTTTCCCACTTTGTGCCTCACATAACCATAACGACCCTTTCCTTGCCATGCATTCCATACACTTACATTAATTTCCTGAAACATAAGATAAAGTGTCAACTACATAAAGTAGTGAGTGAGTTACAGTTTAGAGTTTCGAGAAAAGTTTCCAAAAATAGAAAGTACATGAAAATAGTGACGTCATAAGTAAAAGGAACGGAACAACGTTAGAACATATATGTGAATAGAAAAAAAAGGTTTGTACACACGCAAGTGAAATAGATAAAACTCGTATAAATAAAGTTGCAGCGGAATCCAAGCGCTAAAAAGGTATATGCGTAGGGAGTATGTGTTTAACTAAATAGTAACTCGTATCAATCACTTGGCATAATATAAATAGTAAGTATACACTAAACCGATTGTGTGGTCCTGATCTAGCCCAAAAAATATTTCAATAAGTTGCTAACGGAATCTTAGTAATATGTACTTGGGTCGCTAACCCTGAGTAAGGAGTGACCGCTCCTAAGTATCGATACCCATATGACTAACGGCTATTGCTAATAGTGTATTAAAGTTCCTGAACCAAAAACGGGCAAATGAACAAAGTTTCCAAAAGTAGCAGTAAGTTCTTACGAGTTTATATTTTCATCAAGGATTGGTCGCTAACAAGTATACTAAATTTAGTTAACCGGCTAAGGCATCAACACATATACGCATAATAGTTCACAAGTTTCCCAAAGTTCAAAGTTTCATAAGAGTTTCAATAAAGTTTCGTACAAGTTTCCAAAGTTTACGAGTTTCACAAGTTTAAAATGTTTCAAGTTTCCAAAGTTTCACACAAGTTTCCAATAGTGTTAAATAATTCGCAAATAGTTTTAAAGTTACAAGCATAATATCTTATGTTTCCCCCAAATAATGTTTAAAAGTACAAAAGTAAAACAAAGTGGGGTTGTAACTCACGGTTTGCGGAGAAAAGAGAACTCGGAATTCGGTCGAAAATAAGAGCCGGGAATCACGGAATGCCTAAGAATACCAAGGTTGTCCAAAAGGTATTATCTCATTGTGTTACTTTAAATGATATAATAGACAATTTTTATTTAACTTCAAGTGTTAAGTTTAATATTGTTCCAAAAATGGTCCGAAGCGGTTAACGTTATATTTAGTCCGAATAGTCCATAGTTGATGTTATTTATTTATATGATAGACATGTTTTGGTCGCTGAAGTGATTTAAGTTTTCTAACGAAATTTGGGCAGCGCTTCCGCGCCCAAATTTTGCGTCCAAAACCTAAAGTCATTTCCCGCTCACAAAACACATATAACACATAATCTTATATAAACAAGTCCAAAGAGCTCAATACAAGTCACCATTGTTATTATTTTAATCATCTCAGTTTCATAATATTATTCACTAAAATCCAGAACACGTGCATGAGTTTTAAACGGCCAAACGACGTTTTTTCGGGAAAGACAGCAGCCCGGTGCGCAGCACTGAGCAGGGGGTGCTGCGCACCTCCTTGCTGTCCTTTCCCGTTTTGTGTTTTTCTTGTCAAAAACGTTTTGTTACTCAAAGATTTCGACATGCAATCAGTGGTTACTTCATAAGACACCATTTTTACAGTTTGTACATAACTTTATTCACAAAACATAGATCTAGAGTGTTAGTTTAATAGAAACCCGTTTTTGTATAATATGTGTTATGAATCTTCATAAAAACTCGTTTTTATGGTTTAGATCTTACATGCAACTTGTAAAAACAGTAAATAAAGATAAGATTAAGGTTTCTACCGGATGAAAGTGGATGGATGATGTTTTTGAAGGATTGAGAGCTCCAAAATCGGTAGAGAAGGCTTGAAACCGAAAATACTTTGCTCCTCCTTGTTTGCTTTGATGATTGAACGATTTTGATGGTGGATTTATGTGGATTTAGTGGCTGTATTTTCTGGTTCTAATGGAGGTTTTAGAGAGATGTTAGAGAGAAGTTGGAGAACTATGTGTTTTGTGTGTGTGTTTTTGATTTTAGAAAATGGAAAATGAAAATGAAAGTAGGAAGAGTGATGAAAGGAGTCTTGGGACAGGCTAAATGGCAGTAAATGAGTGATAAGGCTCGAGATTGATTGGTTGGTTTGTTACAAAAACGAGGCAAGGACCAAAAATGTAAAGTTTTTGAATTCTGGCAACCGGTGCTGCGCACCAAGCAATAGGTGCTGTGCACCGTGCCATTAATCAGATTTTTGTTTTTACGTTTTTGCTTCGTTGGACCTTTTTGTTGACTGAAAGTTCTTAATTATGATACGTTATGAACTTAGGAAAGTTCATTAGATGTTTTCTTGGTATTAGGACTTATATAATTGATTCCGGGAGTTATTCCGACACTGGTTCCGACAAAATACAGACTCAACAATTACGAACTAGAGTAATGTGAACACGATAAAAGAGTAACTAAGGATTTGAACCGATATAGTAACTGAAAAATCACCTGAATTTTAGACGTTTGTCACATCATCCCCGGGTTGAAAGAAATTTCGTCCCGAAATTTGACTCGTCTCATCAGGTAGAAGTATCTTTGAACAAATGAGGATACTTTTGACGTATCTGGTCTTCACGTTCCCATGTGAATTCGTGACCACGTCGGGAGTTCCAGCGAACCTTGACGATCGGAACACGACTTTGTCTGAGTTGCTTGACCTCTCGGTCTACAACTTCAAGCGGTTCCTCGATGAAATTGAGCTTGTTATCGATCTTGACCTCGTCGAGCGGGATGACGATGGTCTCATCAGATAGGCACTTTTTCAAGTGCGAGACATGGAACACGTTATGAACATTGGAAAGAACTGGCGGGAGTTGGAGTCGATAAGCTACTGGACCAATGCGTTCGATGACTTCAAACGGTCCGGTGTACCTCGGTCTTAGCTTGCCGCGTTTCCCGAAGCGAACTACCCCTTTCCATGGCGATACTTTCAGAAGCACACGATCGCCGACCTGGAATTCAAGGGGTTTTCTCCGGTTATCGGCATAGCTCTTCTGCCGAGTACGGGACGTCTTCAGTCGCTCTCTGATAGCGGTGATCTTGTCGATGGTTTCTTGAACAATGTCGAGTCTTGTAAGCTGTCGATCACCAGCTTCTAGCCAACAAAGCGGCGATCGGCACTTGCGTCCATATAAGGCCTCGAATGGAGCACACTTAATGCTAGCGTGGTAGCTGTTGTTGTACGAAAACTCGACCAATGGAAGATGAGTATCCCAACTTCCTCCAAAGTCAACTACGCATGCTCTAAGCATATCCTCAAGCGTTTGGATCGTCCTCTCGCTTTGACCGTCGGTCTGAGGGTGGTAAGCTGTGCTAAGATCTAGTCGCGTCCCGAGAGATTTCTGAAGCGCGTTCCAAAAGCGAGACGTGAACCGACTATCCCTGTCAGAAATGATAGAGAGAGGTGTCCCGTGGCGGGAGATGATCTCGTTGATGTAGATTTGCGCGAACTTCTCCATCGAGTGGGTTTCTCGCACCGGCAGAAAGTGAGCAGACTTCGTCAAACGGTCCACAATTACCCAAATTGTGTCGTTACCCTTTGCCGTCCGGGGTAACTTGGTAATGAAATCCATGGAGATTTGCTCCCACTTCCACATAGGAATCTCCGGTTGCTGCAGTAGTCCTGAGGGTTTCTGATATTCCGCCTTGACCTTGGAGCAAGTAAGACACTTGGCTACGTACAAGGCGATATCCTTCTTCATGCCCGGCCACCAGTAATACTCCTTAAGATCCTTGTACAACTTGTCTGAACCGGGGTGGATGGAGTATCGGGAACGGTGGCCTTCATCCAGAATTAACTTGCGAAGATCCTCGGACTTCGGAATCCATGCTCGGCCCTTGAAGTAATGAATCCCGTCGGATTTGCGTTCGAACTCCTTCTCATGATTGTGCAAAGTTTCTCCCTTTAGGTTCTCGGGCTTCAACGCTTCTCGCTGAACCTCGGCGATTTGCGTTTGAAGGTTAGTCTGAATCTGGATACCTAATGCTCTAACCCGAGATGGTCTCACCCTTTCCTTCCGACTCAGGGCGTCTGCTACTACGTTTGCTTTACCCGGGTGGTACTTGATCTCGCAATCGTAGTCACTCAGCAGTTCGATCCATCTCCTCTGTCTCATGTTGAGCATCTTCTGGTCTAGGATGTGTTGAAGACTCTTATGATCCGTGAAAACCGTGCACTTAGTCCCATACAAGTAATGTCTCCAGATCTTTAGTGCAAACACGACTGCTCCCAGCTCTAGGTCGTGAGTAGTGTAGTTCTGTTCGTGAACCTTGAGTTGTCTTGAGGCGTAGGCGATGACTTTGTCTTTCTGCATAAGGACGCACCCAAGTCCTTGATGGGATGCATCGCAGAATACAACGAAGTTATCCGTACCCTCTGGTAACGACAAAATCGGTGCGTGACAAAGCTGGTGCTTGAGTTTCTGGAAGGATTCCTCTTGCTTCGTACCCCAAACAAAATCCTTATCCTTCTGAGTGAGCTCGGTGAGCGGCTTAGCGATCTTCGAGAAATTCTCGATGAACCTTCGATAGTAGCCGGCCAACCCTAGGAATTGACGAATTTCCGTAGGAGTCGTCGGGGCTTGCCATTTCTCGATCGCTTCTATCTTAGCCGGATCTACATGGATCCCTTCTTGGTTGACCACATGACCAAGCAAATGCACTTCCCGGAGCCAGAATTCACACTTAGAGAATTTGGCGTACAGTTGCTGTTCTCGGAGGAGTTCTAAGATGAGTTTCAAGTGTTTCGCGTGATCTTCCTTGTTTCTCGAGTAGATAAGAATGTCATCAATGAACACGATCACGAATTTGTCCAGGTAAGGTCTACACACCCGGTTCATCAAGTCCATGAACACTGCTGGTGCGTTGGTTAGACCGAATGGCATGACTAGGAATTCGTAATGACCGTAACGGGTACGAAAAGCGGTTTTTGGAATGTCGG
>CAJVGC010000589.1:24840642-24995193 GCA_910822075.1 Senecio squalidus
CAAATATCTCCATTGCATCATCTTTAAATCCTCCCTGAAGAAACATGCAATATGCAAAATAATTCTTTTTCATTCCAAAGGTTAAGTAATCCATCATAGCTAATTTTGAGCTTTTCCATGATTCCCATTTCTGGAATATCTTTTAGTCTTACCAATGTACTCGTCCACTCTTCCTCTTTTTGTCATATAGAAAAGAACCTAAAACTTTAAGCGCTAATGGAAGCCCACAGCATAAGATATCACACGTAGTGAAAAATTCTCATAATTTTTTACAGGCTCTTTTTCATTATATGCATGGCTCCTTAAAGAGCTTGATAGCCTCGCCTTGTGATAATAATCTAAACGGGAACACGTGGTCTGCCTTGTGTTTTCTTAGTAAATGTTTATCTCTAGTTGTGATTATTATTCTGCTCCCACTACCAAACCATTTATGTGATCCAGCTAAAGCCTCTAGTTGGCCATGATCATCTACATCATCGAGAAGTACTAACACATTACTATGACATAACCTACTTTTTATCATGTGCCTTCCTTCTTCAACACTCTGCACTCCCAGTTGTGTTTTCAAAACAGTTGAAAGAAGTTTTTCTTGAAGAGTTTTTAAACCATGTTTAATTGATTCCTCACGAATATTGTCAACAATGCAGTGACCTTCAAATTGGCTAGAGATTTCCCTATATATAGCAGAAGCAAGAGTAGTCTTACCACCGCCACCAACCCCCCATATCCCAATCATATGCACACCACCTGACCCAATTTCTAATCGTGATTTCAAATCTTCCACGCGAGCCTTTATTCCAACAAGGTCTTCGTCAAAATCTGAATTTAAGGGAAACAATCTACCAAAAATGCTATCTACAATTTCTTTGATGATTTTTGATTCATGCCTACATATTTCCATATATAGGAAACATAAGAATAATTAGAGTACGCCAGATTTCACAAATTGTTAATTTACGCCCATTATAAGCCTAAAGAGTTACAACTAAATCATAGATCTTTATTAAACATTATATCACACATACTTAGGCATATACAAAATCAGTAAAAAGTAAAAATAAAAAAGAATACCAACCCATTCGCAATGTTCTTGGGTTCCCATCCAACAATGTCACTTGCATCAGCAAGTGCATTTCTCCACCGATCTCAGTTTTCGTTATGTTCTTTACTTCTAGTTTGGCAAATGCTTTTCCAAACTCACCTTCTTGTTTTCTCACTTCGGAGGGAACCACATCATAGAATATGGGCATAACGGTTTGACGTAAGTCATCCCTGCATTTCATTATATATACTAGTTCGTCTAAACACCATGAAGAATTTGCATAGTTTTTAGAGAATATTATGACAGCAATCCGAGATTCTTGGATAGCATTCAACAAAGATGGTCCAAGAGAGTCTCCTCGGGGAAGTGTTTCATCGTCCTTGTAAGTGCGAATTAAACGCTGCTTAAGAGCTGCGTAAAGATGATCTACAAAGTTTTTGCGGGTATCTTCTCCTCTGAAACTAAGAAATACATCATTATTCCAAGACCGAGAAGAAGAAGATGACGATGATGATGCCATTGATGTGCTTGGAACAATTGATTAAGACAGAGATTTTTGGAAATTAAAGTAGAGAAAACAAAACAGTATGCCTCAATCCAAAAACATTTAACTTGATAAATATGAACTGCGATCTTAATAGCCAAGTCAACGAGAGAGAGAGAGAGAGAGAGAGAGATTCATTGCAGTCTTGCTATATTTTTGCGATTCCTTTTCTTGCCAATAGATCAGACAGTAGGACTTGGTCAAATGATAACCCTGGGAGCGCCTAAACCACTTCAGCAACAATATGTTTTGTAAACAAAATGAAAAAAATTGTATTTAAAGACAATATTATTATTATAATAATAATATACGATACATTAAAAAAATATTCAGTTAACAAAGAATAATAATAAACAAATTATCGGGTCCGGTTTCATGCCCTGGGCAAAATGTCACACCCCGTTTAAACGGAAACACTAGATATGATGAGCATATATCATTACACGAGATATAATTAATACGAACGGTTTTTAAGTCATTAAAAAATAAAGCGTTTACAAAGATTCAAAGATAACCAAATATTTTAACTGTTTACATCACAACCAAAATACACAAAAGACATTCCCGAATTAGTAATAAAGGTCTTCCTGATTCTCGATTACATGACTTTCCTGACCCGAGACAAAAGAGATGCACTTCATGTCCTTACATTGCGTTTCCTGAAAACATGAGAAAAAGTGTCTACTACAAAAGTAGTGAGTGAGATACAATTTTCTAGTTCTCGACTAAAAATGATTTTCGACTAAGTATATATCTGACATATTTCTCAACAGAAATAAAGCGAACACATGCTTAATGATATATATACTTGTAAAGATATGATTTTCGACTAAGTATATATTTGACGTATCTCTCAACAGAAATAACGATATATATACTTGTAAAGATATGCTTCTCGACTAAGTATATCTCTCAACAGAAATAACGATATATATACTTGTAAAGATATGCGCATAAAGAAATATTGATTGTATAATGAACATCGACCTCTTGATATAATATAAATGTAAGTGTTCATACTAAACCGATTACCGACGGTGAGGCCCCTTTCCCCGCACTATCTACGAGGAGGAATTGATTTCGGTATAATGTACCTAGGTTTCCACCTAAGTAAGGAACGGTCATTCCCTAAGTATTGATACCCATATACTAAACGGCTTAAACAAGCTAATAGTGTGCAATGAAAACCGGGCACTAATTTTAAAACTGATAGTAGGCACTTACGTCTGGCTATATTCCTATCAAGAGTCAATAGAGATGTCGTTCCCATGGCGTTTAAAAGACGTACAATCAATCATTGAGTTCATAAATATATCGAGTGAAAAACATACGCATATAAGTAAATAAAACGGTTGATTTCCATGTTTCCCCCAAAAGATTGTACAAAAATAGTAAAAGAGGGGTTGTAACTCACGGGTTGCGAAGGTCCTAAACGTGTGCGGAATAATACTCGAAGTAAGCCGGAATCACCAAAATCCTAGAATATATCAAGTTTTCGTGTAAGTATAGTTATTGATTTATGTTAAAAATCTCTTTTAACATTCTCGATAATTATTACTACTTTTTAATACTCGTTAGTCAACGAAACGCTTGTTTTTAAAATGTCATAAATTTGTCTAACGAAATTTGGGCAGCGCTTCCGCGCTATAGAATTTATGTCCAAAATTTATACACTTTCCCACTTGAAACAAAACATTATATGAATATATTTATAACTTAACTTATAATAACACAATATAATTATATGTTAAATTAGTTAATCTTCAAAATCATTAACACCATTTTTATACATACTCTTAAAATAGCAAGTTTAAGGTTACCAATTATAACAACTTAAATAACGTTTTGTAGTCTGTCAGCACCTCCACTGTGTCGCACTGAGGCATAGGTGCGGCGCAGCGAGCGCCTGGACTTTAGCAAAATCGTTTATGTTGTAAAACTTATCTTTTTGTTGATTTAAACATTCAAGTGATAAAACATCTAAAGTATTTATAAATACTCAAAGAAAAGTGAATGGATGATGATTTCGAGTATCTTGACGGTGATTTTGGCTTCAAAGTGGTGGAAAATGATGTATGTTGTCACACCCCGCTCAGACGGAAACCCGAGGTGTACAGTAATGTAGGTATCAGAAGACAAAGATTACATCGAATAAAAACTACAACATTCAAGTTTACATTAAATAAAGTTAGGAGTACAATAAATACATCATAAATACAAATTGTTGACTTTAATAGAAACTAAACTACGTCTACCTGAGTCTCTACGAAGTCCACACAAATAATAAAGAAACCGAACTACGTCTAGTCAAGTATCTTCGAAATTCTCAAAATCCATAACAAATAACGTACTCCATAATCGATGTAAAATCTCAATCTCCTGAAAAGCGTTAAAATACGACGTCAACATAAAGTTGGTGAATTATTCGCAAAGTTAAGAAAACATCAAGTATAAAAGCTTTTGACCCAAAGTTTAGAAAAGGTTTAGTAAATCATTAGTAAATGAACATATATATCTTGATTTAAATAGCAAATAGCAATATGAACATTCCTTAGCCTAAAATAATACACCTGAACCTAAACATTAAAAGACAACAACCCCCTTAGTGTGTTAAGCTAAGTTTAGTCAATGAAATAGTAGTATGGTAATAACATCAGTCCGCAAGGACCGCACACAAGGCAAAATCCCAATACGGCGATGAGGGTTTGTTAGACCCATATAGATCTATATATATAACCATGGGCTCAAAAAGAGTTGACAGGCATGTAAACGGGGCCTTATACTACCACCAATGCCGTATAAGTAAGTAAGGTAACACGATAATACTAAGGCATCATAATCTAATTTGCATAAACAAGATATATAAAATTTTAGTTACGCTAATCATGCCCGAAGTAAAATTTATAAAGCGGTAAAAGGGCATCGAATAACTCACAGATCAGCAATTTCTATGTCGGGTAGACACAAATAGGAGAATATGCTCCACCGCCTAAGTGCCCTAGTATAAGACATCAAATAAGTCTAAGTATCTCGATAAGTCTAGTTGGGTTTTGCCTTATTATTGATTAACGTTATATTGTATAATTTATAATAAGTGTTCGAGTTAAAGGTAACGAACATAGATTAATAACATCTCGATTCATCGTGAAGAATCTGAGTCAACGATATTCTGAGTCGAGGGCGACTAATAGAAGATATAAATAAGTGGTGACAATACTGCCAATTAAAAGATGACGATACTTCGAGTCGATAGTAACTAATGGAAGGTATCATTTAATTCATGTCAATAATGACGATTTAAAGGATATCGGTTGAAGGATGAACATCGACTAATAAGGGTTAGTCAACGTTTATCGAGTTTATAGTTTAAGGAAGGTTGACTTTAGTCAAGGTCAACTATGCACGATAAAGAGTCAAAGTCAACAAAAAAAGTCAACACTTGACGAATTCTAATAACTTTTAAGTAAAATAATTTGAATTCTAAGTTATAAACATGTTTTAAATCAAAAGATAAGTTATTTGGTTATTATGTTTAGGATTACGGTCGGATTTGGAGAATAAGTGTATTTTATCGAAAATAAGCCTCTATGAAACCGTGCTAAAAAGTGTCACCTTTAAGTTTATTATTAACATTTATGTCCAAAACATAAGTTTGATAACTTATAATAGTTTAAGTATGTCTTTTAGTGTGTTTAAGTAAGATCGGATAAGCTAAAACGGTTAAATACCAAAACCCGAGGGTATGAATATCATTTTA
The DNA here is from genome assembly GCA_910822075.1 of Senecio squalidus. Classification (NCBI taxonomy): domain Eukaryota; kingdom Viridiplantae; phylum Streptophyta; class Magnoliopsida; order Asterales; family Asteraceae; genus Senecio; species Senecio squalidus. The sequence continues at coordinate 24,845,986 of CAJVGC010000589.1, forward strand.
AGACGATAACACGTTTTAAGCCCAAAATGGATCACGTCATATATACTAATAAATACATATAACTGGATTTGGAATGGAAGATAGGATTTAAATATATTAACTAGTATAAATAAGTAGGTTTGAGTAAAAATGAAAGTTTAAATAATAAGGACTAGAACGGAAATACGAGTAAAGGAAGTTTGTTGCTGATGTTGAATTGTTTGAACGGATATATAGTTTTAAGTATGGTTAATAGTGTATATAAGTAGTTTTGAGTAAGCATGAAAGGTTACGAAGCAAAAACGAGAACAAAATAGGAAATGGTTACGAAGTAAAAATGAGAAAAGAATGTTTGTTGCTGATGTTGCTGCATGAATATGGGTTATTTATGTATATGTAGTTATGATGTATGGTGTGTATATGTATGTGTTATGTATATATATATATATATATATATATATATATATATATATATATCTTATGGTGTATAGAAGTGATGCATGTGTTATTATATATATGCAGGGGTATGATATATGTTGCGCTGAAGTTGTTGTTGACGAAACAGTGTTACGGATTGGAAGGTGTTGCGGGTTTAAGAGTTGCTTTACAAATGATGTGTTGCGGATATGTACATGTCACGGGTCATATGTGTTGCGGATAAGAGGTGTTACGGGACACAAGAGTTGCGGACAAAGGTGTTACTGAAGTTGTTACGCCTGAAATGAGTTTCGGACCAAAGGTGTGTTGCGGTTCAGAGGTGTTGCGCAAGGAAGTGTTTCGGGTCAACATGTTGCGGACCAAAGTGTCACTGACCAACATATTGCAGTCCACTGTTACGCTTGGAAAGGAGTTGCTGCGCCCCCCCACGAACAGCAGCAACAACTGCTGTTTCGTGGGTCAAAACAGCCTCTAAATGTTGCAAAATTGATGGGCTAAAGATGTTACGAGGCTAGAGATGTTGCGGCTGCAAGTGTTGCTGGGAATGACATGCTGCGCCCCCCCACGAACAGCAGCAACAGCTGCTGTTTCGTGGGTCAAAACAGCCCCGATAAGTTGTAAAATTCATAGGTTTTAAGGCTATAACGTGGTATTTTAGATTCAAGGATTTGTGGTGTCATTTTAGGTTCAAAACATACATAAAAACATGACTTTTTAATGGAGATAAATGGGAATTTTAGTAAATCGTTATATGAGATTTTCGAGTATAAATCTATTATAAATAACAGATTTTTTTTCAGTTTTTTTTTTTTTTTTAATTATGTTTATGTATCCCAAATTCAAAACCCTAAAAGTTAAAGAAAATAGAGATTTAGGGGAAAATGAGCTTACCAAAATAGAAGAAACCGAGGGATATGATGAATCTCGTGACTTGTATGTCGATAGGTGAGAATTCCTTAGCGAAATTTTGGTATTCAAGTGACGAAATTTCTGGAGTTAATGGGGTTTTAGAGAGAAGGGAAATGGGTGTCTGAGTGTTGGTGTTTGGAAGGAGAAAAGAGAAAAAGGGAAGATGGTGGAAAATGACCCATTTGGGGCAAAGTGCACTAATCTCACTCACAAAATGCCAACTCCCAAAATAACTATGGTCCCCATTTAACTCAAAATGTTAAAAGGACGAAAATTGTAATATTTTTACCGTTAAGTCCCGTTAAAAGACTAGTTTTGTAATAGGATTTTACGTAAGATAATTAACTTCGAAAAATATATAAATGTTAATTTTAATCGTATAATTAAAGGCATAAAATCCCTAACTAACTTACGAGAATACTTAATTTCACTAGGCACTTAAGGCTAAATACGATTCCTACTCGGAACCCGAAATAATAAAACTAACCCGATACAAAAGTAGGAATACGAATACGAGGCGTAAATAAAATATAAATACGCGATACACACAAAAAACTCAAAAATAGTCAATAGGGTCAAAACGAATAACGAAAATAAAAGGATAAATAGAATAAATGACGGGAATTTACCTTGGAAATTCGCGGTTGTCACATATGTAACCAAGGTGGTGAATGTTCTTGATGATCTTGATGTAAAGGGCGATTTGTTTATGGTGTTGTAGGTGAAATTTTACTTGCAAATTGCTGGAAATATGTGGGAGTTGAGAGAATTTGGTGCGGTGTGTGTATGCTAAGGTAGTAATGTGTGTATGTGTGTGTTTTGAGTTTATGTAAACAAAAGACTCTCAAAATGAGTTTGTAAGGTTATAACAATGACCCCTAATGAGTCATTCCTGGACTTCTTGAGCTTATGCCACGTTTGGGACAGGTGTTGAGTTGTGTGGACATGAAAGTGTGACTCACCAAGCTAAAAAAAAATTGTCCAACACTGAGGTGCGTCGCACCTAGACCCTAGTGCGGCGCACCGGGCTGAATTCTGGCCTTTTTGGTTTTTCGTTTGCGTTATCGTTAGGCACTTGCGTTGTTTAGAGTTTACGATTGTTTTGCAATGAACTTAGGCAAGTTCATTATATGTTTTCTTGGTATTAGGGTTCGTTTATTGATTCCAATTTCGATTCCGAGACACACACGTTTAAAGTCTAAGTATAAATAAAAGCAATATCATAATATTTTGAGGCTAAAGATAACGGAATTAGCCTGAAATTTTGACGGTTGTCACACAAAACGACCCGATAATGCCCCTAAAAAAACCTCTACATTTTCGACATATATTACCTAAAATGATGTATCCCTTTCTTGAAGCAAAAACTTTAAATAAAATACTAGTGGGCCAGTGGCGGATCATAGTTATACTTCGGGATAGTCATGGATATCCCTCAATTCTCCGAATGTCGTATTTTTGAAGTGTAAAAAATTTTAAAGATTTTTTTTTTTATCCTTTATTTATTAGGATCTATAAAAAAATTATTATCTCGTATACCCCTTAAGTTTGGTCCTAAAACCTAAAGAATATCAAATAAGATAAATATATTAAATAATTAAACATAAAGATTAAATTGGTAAACAAGTTATTGTCCTCAAAATATTATTTTCCACTTCCTTTCAACTTTACAATAGCTTGAAAGTATGATACAATTTTTTTTAATGTATTAAATAATCTACATATTTACTATATATTAACTATTGTGAAATTAATAGTTAGTTTAGTAGAATTATAACTTATTAGAAGTATAAGTTGATTTTCATTTCGGTGTAATTAAATAAAGAATATTATTATATAAGTTTGGTTATCAAAAAAAGACCGACATTTAAATTTACCTTTATTAAAAAATCTACTAATTATAAAAAAGAATTAGAAGTATACAAAAAAGTAGTAAATCATGGTGTCAACACATTTTGCGATTTATTAATAAGTTTATAATCCCTTACAAACTTTTTAAACTTATTTGGAAATAAAACAAAAATATTGAACAAAATATTAAAATTAAAAAGGATGTAAACTAAAAATAGGTTAAAAGCTTCTTCTTTCACTACCCTAAGGCCCCGTTTGGTTCGCAGAATCTGATAGAATTGGAGGGATTAGAATTTAGAATTCCTGTTGCATCCTGTTTGGTTGGACAACTGAAGGATTTGGAATCTGTCAAAATTCCATCAGATTCTTTCCGTTGTGGAATTCAGAACTCCTTCCAGTTTCGGAAAGAATTCAAGATTCCTGACTTCATGGAATTCAAACCAGTTTACTAAAACTTCTTTCAAACGAAACTTTACACCATTATAATATAACCGCCAACTTTTTTCGTAGATATGTTCGACAATGTATTTGAAGTTTTAGCTTAAAATGTAAAATGATAGTACATAATAACTAAGAAAGATAAATTTAATTGTATTATAATCTCAGTATATACTTTTATGAGCTACTTAAAACAACTTGTTTTTTTAGAAGTCTATATTTATTTTAGATAAGTTTCACAAAAAATGTCGACCAACCAAATATATTAGATAATCCATATTAAGTTTGTTATAAGTTTTTAACCAGATATATATTTACAAATCGAACTGAATTATATGCAAAAATTGAAAACTGAATTTCGTTGAATTCTGTCAACCAAACAAGACAATTTTTTATCAGTTCAGATTCCAATTCCTCAATTTCCAATTCCTTTGACAAATTCCAATTCCTTTAAAAACATTATGCGAACCAAACGGACACTAACACTTCCATGTCCTTATTTGCAAACAATTTATAAAACACTAATATATCTTAGTTTCAACAAAGATAAAGATATATGACATCCAAAAACATATCCATTTCTATTTATCCAAGAGTTAAAGTATATAACCGTAAGCTAATGCTCCCTCCGATCGTGATCCCCTGGACAATCACCCACTTTGTCACTCCTAGGTTCGACCCTGCAAATCATAGTATAATTTAAAAACATCACTTCATAGAGCCAATAATAAGTCTACATAAAGTGAATATTTTATATAACTTATATGACTATAAACAAAAACAAACTATCGAATAAGTATAAAGGTGTTTATTTATATCGTTCTTGGTAGTTCAATATGATAAAATTACAAATTTCTTAATAATCTTTGAACATTTATATTGACTTATTATTCTATCTATTTACGTGTCTTTCATAACAATGATTTTAACAATAAATTTGTCACAAAACAAAATATAACAAGAATCACTAGTAATAATAACCTTGCCAATAAATTCTAAATCCCTTAACGCAAAAGTACTAACGAATAGATTAGGGTATGTTCCATGAAATTAGTTTGCAATTGAAGGTTTGAAGCTATTAGTTTGTAGTTGAAGCTGAAAGTTTTATTTATATTTAGAGCTAAAAACTTGAGCTGTATTTTTATAAATATGTTTGCAAAATAGCTAGAGTAGAAGTTTAAAAATATGAAATGAAAAAAATGTATATAATAAGACAAATTTTATTAGTGATATTTATGTAATTTATCATATTATAAGACCAAACTATTTTTTAAAGTAGTTGAAGTAGCTTATCTTTTATGACCTTATTTTTTAAATTAGCTCCACAAAAAATATCAACCTAACAACTAACAAGGCTTATTTAAAAAAAAAAAAACTCAAATCCTAAATAAGTTCAATTTAAGCCCCGTTTTAAACCCTTTCAAACATAGCATAATTAACTCACTTGCTTAAGTTTTGTAAACCAATAATATTTGTTGGCCATTCTAATTTTTGTTTTAGCCTTGCGAAAATTTTATATGAGGGATGGCACATGTGTATTGTGGATGTGAATCCATCTACCTACTACAAATGGCAAAAAATACGAACCTAGAAACTTGAAATCCAAATCTTTTGAGGCTGGTTTTGGGACGGTTAATCGGGTATAAGACGGGTTTTTGGACGAAAACGAGTATTTTTATCAGATTCAGAGCGAGGACAAGTTTTGTCATCCTCTACCCGCTCAAAATTTGAATATACATTATGTTATATATGTTAGGATTAAATTGTCGAGATTGTTATTATAGAGTTGCGTTACATACAACAGTTAGTATTGCGTAGTTCAAAAGAACACAGTTAATACTGCTCAGTTACTACTGCTCAGTTACTACTGCTCAGTTACTACTGCTTAGTTAATACTGCTCAGTTACTACTGCTCAGTTAATACTGCTCAGTTACTACTCCTCAGTTACTACTGCTCAGTTACTACTCCTCTGTTACTACTGCTGCAAATCTGTTATGGAAGACTTGATTTTCAAGATAAAGATCTAAAAGAATTAGTCTCCTAATATAACTAGGTTTCCTTATGAAACTATTTTCCTTATGTAAGTCATATGAGACTCTATATATAAAGAGATCTCTAGACATTGTAAAGGTGTGGTTTTCATCATGTTTATTCTTTAGGAAAACACCAAACGATCTCACCACTTGAGATCGTTCCCCTTTGTTCAGCCTCAAGGTCAAGATTGATCCTTGTATGTAACGAAACACGTCTGTTAATTTCTTCATTATTAATAGATTGAGGCTTGATGGTAATCGTTATTGTGTTATTGTTCTTATTGTTTTTATATATACAATATTCGATTATCATAAACTTGTGAATATCAAAGTGTTGATCCGCTGCAACTTCTTTGATAAATCGTGATCTAAGTAATCTTATCGATCCAGACAAGTGGTATCAGAGCACAGGAGGTGCTCTAGATCAAAGATCCACAAGTTTGCAAGAAGAAGAAGAAGAAGAAGAAAGAACGAGATCTACAAGTTTGGAAATTAGGGTTTATGTTCGTCATAATCTGGACAGCTGTAGTAAAAAGGGCATTACTCATTAGTTAGCCGTCGGATTTGGACGAAATTTGGACTGTAGATTCTTAAGATATAAACGCACAATCTGACCGAAGGGATTTTCGATCTGAACTTTTATCAGTGAGATATTAATTTTCGAAATCTGCTGCTGAAAGGTTAAAATTATTGTGTTTATGTATACTGAAACGATAGTTGTTTATTCGTTACACACTGGATCTTTGTGATATTTGGATATGAGCTTCAAGGAATATGGATCCATGTTGTGTTAAAATTTTATCGTTATCAGAGGTATTCTCTAGGAGATGTAAAATTTCAAAGTTTACGATGATGAAGTTAGTACTACTCCTATGTTGGTAAAAAAAAAAAAGCCGAAAATATTGGTTTAAGGGGAAGAATATGTTCCAAAAGTGGATATGAGGCTTGGAACAGTTGGATGTGATCTTATACATTCACCACTTGAGGGAGAAGTTTTCGCTTGTGCATAGTGATTTAACCTCTTATAAGAAGAACAACTCCTGATTCAAAGAAGAAGGTATACTACTTTAACTTTATTACAACTTCTAGTCTGAGTTTCTACTGTTCGAATTCATTATTAGTATTGTGCGTCATGGAGGGTAATTTGAGACATTGGAAAGCTTGGATTAGTAGTTTAATATGGTTCGTAGTTCGTAAAGATATGTTCCCCTAATGGATGATAACAAAAAGGGGAAGATATAAGGGTGGTGGCATGGAACAAGATTTGAAGGCTTCAAAATATCGAAAGTCTACTTAAAAAAAAAAAAAAAAAGTGGCGTGTTTTGATAGAAATATCAACGGTAGAAGAAGTATCAACTTGTTCACAAGAGATCTCAGTTGAAGGGGTAGTTTTTAATGTTCTCAGTTTAGTGTTTGTTTTGTCATCATCAAATAGGGAAAGATTGTTGGGATAATTTATTATCCATATTATTGATTTTGATTTGATGAGACAAAATATAAACTGAGCATATACATCAAGGAAACATGGAGAAGACAAAGTTGAAATAGCAGTTGTGATAGCATAAGTTTAGGGGAAGATTGTTAGGATTAAATTGTCGAGATTGTTATTATAGAGCTGCGTTACATACAACAGTTAGTATTGCGTAGTTCAAAAGAACACAGTTAATACTGCTCAGTTACTACTGCTCAGTTACTACTGCTCAGTTAATACTGCTCAGTTACTACTGCTCAGTTAATACTGCTCAGTTACTACTCCTCAGTTACTACTGCTCAGTTACTACTCCTCTGTTACCTACTCCTCAGTTACTACTGCTGCAAATCTGTTATGGAAGACTTGATTTTCAAGATAAAGATCTAAAAGAATTAGTCTCCTAATATAACTAGGTTTCCTTATGTAACTATTTTCCTTATGTAAGTCATATGAGACTCTATATATAAAGAGATCTCTAGACATTGTAAAGGTGTGGTTTTCATCATGTTTATTCTTTAGGAAAACACCAAACGATCTCACCACTTGAGATCGTTCCCCTTTGTTCAGCCTCAAGGTCAAGATTGATCCTTGTAAAGAGAAGAAACACGTCTATTCTGATCAAATAGATTGAGGCTGGTGTTGTTAGATGTTTCCTAGTTTATCTAGGTCGGCCTCAAGGTCTATATATAGATAGATCCTTGTATGATAGAAAACACGTTGTATTGAAACATTCATTAATACAATTGAGGCTTATAATTCGACTATATTTTGTTGTTCTTATTGTTATTCATATAACATTATATTGTTCGAAGAACTCGTTAATATTGAAGTGTTCATCCGCTGCTGAACTTTTTCAATAGATCACGATCTTAACAAAGGCAAACTTATTAGTTTACATTGACTAATACGATCCTGACAATATAGTTGTTAATATTGTCATACTTATATTAATAAAATACATGTATTAATAATATTGTGTAATTAATATTAAATATATTTATACTTTTTATTTATTAAATATATTTTTCAATTATAAAAGGATTAGATTAAAATATTTAAAAAATATAATTCAAAAGTTGGGTTGAAAATCAGATACGGAGTTGAGTTTCAAATTACAAGACAAGTGTGGGGAAATCTATAAGAAAAACCCATGGGGAAGGGGTTATATGATAGAGTCACTAGTCATACAATATATGGATATTAATTGAACTTTATTTTGGGTTAACTATATTTATAAGTAGATTATTGTTTCGTGATATTGTGTACAAAGATGAAAATTGGATCGTAAACTTTATTTTTATGCAGATTTTAAGTTATTATGAGAAGACAATATTACACGTATAATAAAATATATACCCTTAAGTTTATACACATATTGTTTATAGTTATAATAATATATATCTTTACGTTTATTCATATGTTTTGATATTTTGTATTAGGAATAGTAAGGTAAATTATAGTTCAAATTGAGCGATTTTATAATTAATTAGAGTTATGTTTTTTATTTAAGTGGAGATGGAATGAAGGAGAAAATGTAATTATATTTGTAAAAGGGTGTAAAATAAAAATAGTTTTTGATGACATTATCAATCTGATGTAACGGTTCAAAACTTAAAATCAAATAAGGTAAACATCTAAGGAACCTTACTTCATCATATGACATTTAGGACATTTTTTTTATTATATATTAAAAATTAAACCGACGTATTATGATTTTCTTTGATTTATATTCATGTGATGATTGTTAGCATTTTATTTTATGGGATTTATCATAAGAACAAAAAGAATTAGCACATATTTCATGGGCTAATCAAATATTTTGTCTTCGGGTGTCGCGATAGAAATTTTTTTTTTATGTCATAATAAAAATGTAGACTTTATACAATTGATTATGTAATACAAAATGAAAGAACGTAGCTACTTTATTTGATAACGTGTACAAAAAAAAGTTAACTAACGTAATCTAAAAAAAACTAAATAATGTAATCTAAAACGAAAAACTAAAACCCAAAATCAAAAGATAATCGAAATAAAGATATAGCTACTTTATTTAATAATGTAATTAAAAAAAGTTAAATAACATAATCTAAAAAGGAAACTAAATAACGTAATCTAAACGAAAAACTAAAACCAAAAATCAAAAGATAATCGAAATAAAGATGTAGCTAATTTATTTAATAGTGTAACCAAGCAAAGAAAGTTAAACCAAATATTTGAAAAGAAAAAACATAATCCAAAAACAAAAGCTAAATAAGGTAAGTCAAAAAAAAAAAAAAAAAAAACTAAAACTCAAAATCCACAAATAATTGAAATTAAAACAATAACTACTTTTTTTAATAATGTAACTCAAAAAAATAAAAATAAAAACCAAATATGTAAAACTCAAAAGAGAATGTCTAAATTAAAAGTTAACAATTAATCGAAATGAAAAGATAGTCATCTTATAAAACCTGAAATTCAAATTTAATAATATGAAAACAAAAGGAGCGAGCAAGGAGCGAGAAAACAAAGTTCGTTGTGGTGATGTTAGAATTTACACTTATTTCTTTGTTATTGTCTTTCTCTTTTATCTTGATATATCAACTTTGGCATTAACAAAACATCCGACGGAAAAGCTTTCAATATTATGATGAAAGAAACTACCAAAGAAGGTAGAAAAAAGGGAAAAGAAATTAAGTAAGAAGGCAAGTTGTTTGGATTGGAGGAGCTTGCCTACTCGCGATACTATTCATCTACCATTTTATCACATAATAGTTGTCTTTAGAAACCAAAATCTGGGACCCACTAGTTTTATTATTTTTCATTTTCTTTCTTTTACTAATATTATTTTTAATACATTATTAATATTAAAAATACATTAATAATAAAAATAAACTTAGATTAATATTAAAAATAAAAAAACAATACATAACAAACTATGAAAAAACAATACACAAAAATACTTAAACGATAAAAAAAACAATACATAAAAAACTAATTGTCGTCTTCGGCGGCTAATTCGGCGCGTATTTTGTCCTTCTGCCTTTCGACTTGAGCCCGATCCTCTGGCGACATATCATCTGTTGGCATACGAAGAAATTCCATTTTCCGAAAACGGAGTCTGTATTTGATCTCCATTGTTTTAGCGATCCTAAACTCGCGAAGTTATGTGACAACGCCGTCGCTAAACTCGTCCCCTTTTGAAGTAACATCAGAGGAGGAGGAGGAGGAACGTGCGCTCTTAGATGGTCGTGGCCTTCCTAAAGGTCGTTGAAGTTGATCATGGCCATAGAGGTCCGGTTCTGCATCGTCGTCGAGGTTGATCGGGTGGTCAATGGGTTTAGGATTAACAAACCTTGGCGAATTATGCAAAACTTCCCACGCAGCATGATGACAAAATGGGCGTAGATTTTCGGCTTCGAACATGGTTAACGCCGTTGTGTAGACGGCTTTGTCATCCTCGCCGCTCGATCGATCTCGTTCGGCCCGGTCATGACATGCTATGAACAACCGCAAATTTTTGCTCATAGCCCTCCATTTTGAACTTAGCGCATTTTTTGTGAAAGATTCCGCCAAACCTTCGTTGAAAAAAGCTATAACACGAAACCAAAAAGTAAGACCATCTTGGTCGGTTCCGGTTTTCCGATCCTCCGACACATGAATCCAATTCTCCGCCAAACGTCGTTCTTGGCCTTGTGTCCACTGAACCTTTGTCGATGGGGTGGCGTCTTCCACAGTCGTAGCTTTTTTCTTACCCTTGTCTTTTCTCTTACGAGAACCACTAGGTTCCGCTACTTGTGGTTGAAAGGATTGAGACGGTTTGAATGGTTGGTTTTGGTGTTGTTGGAATGATTGAGTTTGGGGTTGTAGGAATGATTGAGTTTGTGGTTGATGGAATGATTGAGGTTGGGGTTGATGGAATGATTGAGGTTGGGGTTGTTGGAATGATTGTTGTTGTTGTTATTGTTGCCAAAATTGGAATTGTTGGAATTGTTGACATTCGGTCATGGCTTGTTGATGGGGTTGAGGTTGTGTGTTGGTGTTTCCGGCGAGTAGTGAAGTAAAACCACCGGGTTGGGTTTAGAAATTTGCGAAGCCCGGTGAGGAAGGGGAGTTGGGATCGGATGACGAAAAATCGTTGTATTGAGACATTTTTTCTTGTGGGTTTTGTAGATAAAATGAATACGATTGTAGAGAGAAATAATATGATTTGGTGTAAATATTTTGTGTTTGTGTTTGGGTATTTATAGGAAAAAAAAAAAAAAAAAAAGATAGCCGTTTGATTTTTTTTATTTTTTATTTTATTAACCTAAACGGTCACAAAGTAGAAAAGAAAAAAAAGATATAAAAAAATACAAACAACGCGATGTTGCCGGAGCAACACAACGCCGTAACCACCACCAAAACGCCACCCCCAACGATAACGACGTTATGGGGAGAGGGGGGGGGGTAAAACGCGAGAAAACGCCAACCGTTGACGACGGTCTAAAGGACTCAAAAAACTGACTCAAATATTAAATTATTTAAATTTGGATGGTTAACAAAATGTTGACTTTTGTACAAGTCAAATGATAAAATATTAAATGAGAATTGTAACCCATGAATCTTTGTCTAGGAGCCTACGCAGCAGGTGTTAAAAAGCGTTAAACACCTCCATAACGTCGTCATGGTTGGCTGGCCGCGTTATAGGCGACGTCATGACGTTCATGTTACATATGCAACGTGTGTGTTATAGCGTAATTTTTTTTTCTTCTTTTTTCTCCATAATATACATACATATAAATAAATAAGATAAATTTAATTAAAATAAATGTTGATTTTGAATATTTATTAGCAAGGAAAGAAGACGAATGGAAAAAAGAAAAAAAAAAAGGTTGTAAGTAGGTATGAAGAAGAAACGAAATAAAGTCAAAAGGGAAGTTTGGATGTATATATTAAATATTATTTTTAAACTTTTTTTACTTTAATTCGAGTGTATATAATATAGTATATAAATATTTTTCTTATTTAAGTTGATTTTATTGAATACTATTTATATTAATGTATTTTTTAATTTTGTAAATGTAATATATTTTATATAAAAAGGAAAAATAAAAAAATTGATAGATGTCAGAATCTTGAGTTATGACTATGGAGTATTTTTGACATTATATTTTGGGCTGAATTATACTGACGTAACTATAACATCGAGTATCTCGATGTTATAACTGCAAACTCTCTAACCAGATCAACATTACCATTGACCATCCATCCTTTGTCTTTTAAGGTTTATCTCTTAAGAAAAAGTAGCATACTTTTACTAGAAATGTTGTTTAATTTCTAAATAAAGTATGAGATATTGATCTTTCATGTAAAAGTTTTATATAATAAAATCACGAAAAAAAATTAGAGCTAAAAAAATCAATAATGAAATAAAAAAGTCGAGCAACTAGGTACGGTCTTTTGGTGATAATGTTTTTCTAGAGTTGTAGACATCATATCCTATCCTATTAATTAAATACCATAAGTTGCACACTATTCAAATTACTTAACATGATACTAAATTAAGATAACCATTATTAAAATAGTCTAGTGGTAAAACTTTTTAATGTCTTTATAAAATAATTATTACCCAAAGTAGTATTTTCAAAATTGAATTTAAGGATATTTTAGTTAGAACGTATATATTTGAGTCAAAAACTCGTCCTTTCATCATAACCGACTAATAGAGAGAACCTCATGTTTACTATTAAAGACGATATCAAGTTATCAATAATAACACATGATATAACACTATGTTCTTGATGTGTAAAGTATCCGTGTGGACCCAACTACATCCCACCTCATCTCACCCTTCTATCTAGGAGGTTTCATTTGTATTCCTAGTTGTTTCGTGTTGTTCACACAATAATCATCTCTCTAAGGATAACAGAAAAGATGGGTGGTTATGGAAGCCTTCACCATATTTTTGATAAGCCATTAGAGACCTCAATACCTCCCTTCGATTCCATACCCGTATGGGAACACAATAATCCTATAAAACCCGATCCCAACTCTTCATTCCTGGAAATGCTCGGTGATTCAGATAATAAGGATTACTTTTCCTCCAATGAAACAAAAGATTACCAATCCAATGTTAATATGAATGCAGAAAGTTTATTCATGTGCACTGAAGGCCTCGGTTTTGAGAGCTTTGATGACGTTGAAGACACGAAAGCTGAAGAAAATATTAAGGATCATCATGAGTGTTTTGACACTACAACAAAGAAAGTAGTAGCAGAGATCTTACATGGTGAGCCAAAGAGATCAAGGATAAAAGGAGTGGAATTCCCACCACCGATTTCTTCTGTAGGAATGAGTGGTAAGCCATGGGTGTACCTTAAATCGTATCGTAGCAATGGTAGGTTCATTCTTAAAGAAGTAAGAATTCCTACCCAAGAACCTTTGCATGCATGTCGTGAAGATGGACGATTGAAGCTTCAGTTTATTCAGTCTGATGATGAATCATTAAATGAAGATAGCGATGAGGAACAACTTCAACTAGATTTAGATGATCATTATAATGCTACTGGAGAAAAAGATACCAGAGATGAGTCACTATAGAGGGAAAGCTTTTATGTGAATAATCACATGTTGTTGAGTTTTTCGCTTGCAAAAGTGTGAACTACAATCGATCATTAGTTGAGTAATACTTGCAATGTAAAATTCAAGCATGTTTATGATTAATTAATCACACGTTATTTTGTAGTTCACACTTACGCTTGCAATCGATCATTTGTTGGGTAGGGTTATGTATTCCTATTTAATTACTAAAAACTAAGATCTTCAACTTAACATACACTACAAGAATCGAGGCCTTTGGCGACGATACCTACGGCGACGATTTTATGTCGTCGCTATAGGCCCGCTAAACGACAAAAAAATTCAACTTTTTGACTTTGTCAGACTTTAGCCTTTGGCGACGACCCTTTGGCGACGATATTTTCCTTTAGCGACGACAATATATTAAATAAATAACTAAAATCATTAATAATTCCCGCCAAATCCCTCCAAAAGCTACGGCGACGACTTGTCGTCGCCATAGCCTTCTCTGACATATTTATTTAATTAATAAATAATTAAATGGTTATTTAAATAATTTATAAAATATTAAAATAATTAATTAATTTAGTTAGGCCTATAGCGACGACAAATCGTCGCCGTAGGCCTAACTAAATTAATTAATTATTTTATAAATAATTAAATGTTTATTAAAATAATTAATTAATTTAATTAGGCCTACGGCGACGATTTGTCGTCGCTATAGGCCTAACTAAATTAATTAATTATTTAATAAATAATTAAATGTTTATTAAATATATTAATTAATTTAAATAATATATAATGTAAATATATTAAAATTATATAATGTTAATATATATAATTTTTTTTTAATTAAATAATATTTAAAAAATGAAAATATAATATATCAAATTAAATAATATATAATGTTAATTTTAAATAATAATTTTTGTTTAAAATAAAATTAGTTGATAATAAGAAATTAAAAGTAATTATATTATTAATGTTAATATACTTAAAATAAATGTATATACATATTTTTAAAAATCTAATATCGTAATTAAATAATTAATACGATTAATAATCGTTTACTGTTATAACGAAAAGTTGTAATACGACATGTTGTGGTATAACTATAACTTTAAACCATAAGCACCTAATGCTAGACCTTAAATCCTAAACTCGATCATATCCCTAAACCATCGTAACGGTAAACCCGAACAACGTACATTCATCGACGACTATCGACTATTAAAGGTAACATGAGTTAATAAGCCAAAGTTGTATAGACAATTCATCTATCGATCATTCATCGACTATTACAACATCATAACCACGTAATGCTAGACCTTAAATCCTAAACTCATATCCCTAAACCATCGTAACCCTAGAAACCTAAACCATCGTAACCCTAGAAACCTAAACCATCGTAACCCTTAAACAATCTTAACCTCACCATTTTATCGACTATTAAAGGTAACATGAGTAAGGCAAAGTTGTATAGACCATTCATCTATCGACCATTCATCGACTATTAGAACACCATTCATCGATAATTAGAGCTAATTAACCCGAACAACATTCATCGACTACGTACACCATACATGACATCCAATTATCAATGATTTAATCGATCATTACATAACTTGTAACAATGTCAATGTATACTCTCACACTTAGAGGTATTCAATCGACTACACCATTGATCATCGACAACGGTAAAACAAGTCGATATCGTATTTCCATAGTTTAATAACTTATACCTAATGTAATTTAAATATTTAACTTATACCTAATATAATTTAACTTCATTTTCATTACTAATATTATTTAAACGTTTTCGTTAGTAATATAATTACATAATAAATTAAAAAAAAAAAAAAAAAAAAATTGGAAAGGCCTTTGGCGACGACAAATCGTCCCTAAAGGCTCGGTCAACAAAAGTCAGGCTATTTGGTCAAGCCCGCCAAACTTTTGGAGTTTCCCGGGTCATGCCTTCAGCGACGATAAGTCGTCCCTAAAGGGCTACAGCGACGACCAAAAAGCAAATGTCAATAATTGCAGATTCTTATCTCTTTCATTTACACCAAAACACAAACACGATTTCTTAGCTCCATTTCGCCATTTCCGCTGCCAAACCGCCACCACCCGCTTGTTTTGTTGAATTTGTGTTTCCTCCACCATTATTATCACTCCAACATTCCATTACCACCACCAAACATCCACCCCCGCCACCAACCACCACCAAACCGCCGGCACCCACCACCATCACCACCAATTCCTCCATTCCTCCACCACCATCTAGGTTTGTTTCTTTTTCTTTTTCTTTTTCATAAACTTAATTAATTTGTTCAATTTGTAATTTGTTAGATTATTAATTTGGGAATTGTTTTGTTAGATATTTTTCATCACTATATCCGGTTATTGATTTTATTGAGCATCTCTATTAAAAGGTTAGTATCAAAATCAATTTGGGTTTTATTTTTGTTAATAAGAATTTGTATAGTTAGAATATGTATATAAGTTTGTATGATTTTTATGAAATGGGTCAAAGTGGGCAAAGTGGGTTAAGTGTAGAATTGTATGATTTGTATGTATAAAGTTGTATGAATTAAGTGTAGAAGTTGTATGAATTAAGTGTAGAATTGTATGTATAAAATTGTATGAAGTTGTATGATTTGTATAAAGTGTAGAATTGTATGATTTGTATGTATAAAATTGTATGATTTAAATGTTTAGAATTGTATGGTTTGTATGTATATAAGTTTGTATAATGTAGGTTTAGTGATTAATTTCGGAGTAATGATACCTTAGGTCTGAAATTAATCGATCCCGTAGAATACCCGTCCGAAATTAATTTATTAGAAATTAATTTCGGAAAGTCCCCATTTTGGGACTGCTTTTTGAATGTTTTGTCTCATTTAGGATATAGATGTGTATAATTGATATACTATTTAAGAAAAATTTGGTTATCATTTCTCCTTTACTCCTACGAATATGTGTTCAATACACATGTTTGGGGAGTTAAGGAGAAATGCTGCCGAATTTTTCTTAAATAGTATATCAATTATACACATCTATATATGAGACAAAACATTCAAAGAGTGGGTTAGGTTGCCTTCCATAGTTGGACTACCCGGCTTTGTAGATATCGTAGTGATGTTTTTAACAACTTGATTAAATTATATAAAAAATAGTATATAGTTCTCACTATAAATTTGAACAAATCTTACATCCGCAGAAATGACTATTGATAAGAGTTGGATTTATATTAGAAATCGTATTTCCCCCGAATTTAGAACCGGTCTTGACGCGTTTATCGAAAGGTGTAAGAACCACTTGAATCATGAAGGTGAATGTCGTTGCCCATGTGACAACTGTGGTAATACAAGATGGGGTACCCCTAGACTAGTTGATTGTCATATAGAAAGATACGGGTTTGACCAGTCTTATGAGACGTGGAACCATCACGGTGAAAAAATACATACCAATGACACAAGTAATGATCCGTATATTATACACGACTCACCTCCCCAAATGGTAGATGTATTGAACGATGTTCGTCAAGAGAATACTCCCAATGAACACGACACCGACACCAATGACACAAGTAATGATCCTACTGACGATACGAGTGATACAAATAACGATCTTGATAAATTATTAGCGTTTGCTGAAACCGAGCTATACCCTGGTTGTACTTGGATGTCTTCATTAGACTTTTTGGCTAAGATATTGCACATGAAGGTCATGAATAAATGGACAGATAGTTCATTTGACCAATTGTTGGAATTACTCAAAACATCATTTCCAAAAGATAACAAGATTCCGTCGTCACATTATGAAGCTAAGAGGTTGATGAAAGCGATCGGGTTAGGATATGAATCCATACATGCTTGTAAGAATGATTGTTGTTTGTTTTGGGAGGAGAACTTTGACTTGCAAGTGTGTCCAATATGTGGTGAAAGTAGATGGAAAAACAAAGACACGACGGGGAAGAAAGTTGCCAACAAGATTTTGCGTTATTTCCCTTTGACTCCAAGACTAAAACGTATGTACGGTTCTAGACACACCGCTAAGTCTATGACGTGGCATGCTACTGGAAAATCTAGGGAAGAGGGTACGATGCGTCATCCGGTAGATGGTGAAGCATGGAAAAGTTTTGATGAAAGATATCCAGATTTTGCAGCGGAACCAAGAAACGTCCGTTTAGGGTTGGCTGCTGATGGTTTCAATCCGTATGGCAACATGAGTTTGTCTTACAGCATGTGGCCTGTTATATTGACAACATACAATACCCCCCCATGGTTATGTATGAAGGAATCTTCTCTCATGTTAACGTTGTTAATTCCAGGTCCTAAATCACCGGGGAAGGACATTGATGTTTACTTGAGGCCATTGGTTGATGAATTAAAGACGCTATGGTCTCAAGGAGTTCGTACAAAAGACGCTGTAACGAACACTTTTTTCATAATGAAAGCAAATTTAATGTGGACCATCAATGATTTTCCTGCTCGTAGTAGTTTGTCTGGTTGGACTGGACAAGGATACAAAGCATGTCCTTCATGTAACGAGGACACTCCATCCACTCGTGTCATCGGTAAAACTGCTTATGTAGGTCATAGAAGATTCCTACCCTCAAACCATCCTTGGAGAAAGAGCAAAAAATTCAATAATAAGACTGATCGAACAAAACCTCCTCG
The DNA here is from genome assembly GCA_910822075.1 of Senecio squalidus. Lineage (NCBI taxonomy): Eukaryota > Viridiplantae > Streptophyta > Magnoliopsida > Asterales > Asteraceae > Senecio > Senecio squalidus. The sequence continues at coordinate 24,864,328 of CAJVGC010000589.1, forward strand.
AACATTCAAACACGAAGCAGTCTTACGCCAACTTGCTCAATTACCTAATCGTATTCCTGGGAAACATTCTAGTAACTCGGGTGTAAAAAGAAAACGTGATGATAAGCTAGAACACAATTGGAGCAAAATATCTATTTTTCGTGAGCTTGAATATTTTCAATTTCTTCAACTTCCACACAACCTTGATGTCATGCATATCGAAAAGAATGTATGTGAGAGTCTGTTGGGTACTTTATTAATGAATGACAAATCCAAAGACACTCATAATGCAAGAAAGGACTTGGAAAATTTGGGGATTCGAGATGAGTTGTGGCTTAAGGAGAATGCTAAAAGAGACGGGAAGTTCTCAAAACCTCATCCAAAATACTCGTTCACAAATGAAGACAGGCAACGTTTTTGTCGGTTTATCAAAGAAGTCAAACTACCCGATGGATTTGGATCAAACTTTAAGCGGAAAGTCACCGATAATGATAACAACATAACGGGCATGAAGTCTCATGATTGTCGTATAATGATGCAACGATTGTTACCGGTTGGAGTGAGAGGGTACTTGGATGAAAGTATTTCAACACCAATAGTCGAGCTCTGCGCATTTTTTAAGTAAATTTGTGCTAGAACTTTGACTGTTCCCGACATGTTGAAAGCTCAAGACCAGTTGATCAAACTTTTATGTACTTTCGAGCAAATATTTCCTCCAGCTTTTTTTGACATAATGATTCATTTGGTTATGCATCTACCGGGAGAAGCTATTCAAGGTGGGCCCGTTTATACTAGGTGGATGTATCCATTTGAAAGATACATGAAGAAGCTAAAAAATTATGTTAGAAATAAAGCTAGGCCTGAAGGTTCTATAGCTGAGGGATAAGTTGCAGACGAAGCCTTAACATTCTGTTCAATGTATTTGCGGGGTGTGACTACGAAATTTAATCGTCCGGAGAGGAATGAGGACACTCCAGCTCAACCATGTAAGATTCATGTGTTCCAATCAGTATTTAGACCGACCAGTAAAAGTGTGAATACAACGTTGGATCCGGAACTTCAGAAGAGTCTACAATGGTATGTACTTAACAACTGTTCTGACATCGACGAATACAAGAAGTAAGTGTTTTTATTATGGCTAATCTTTCTATAAGTTAATTTTCTCTTCATTTGATCTACTAATTAATATGTTGATCATTTATAGTGAGTTTGAAACTAAATCCCGGGAAAGATGCAAAAACTGAATTTCCTGGCTGGTTTAATCATAAGGTAAACTCATTGTTTATATTAACTTGTTATAATTTTCTATTTTAAACATTTTTCTAATTTTTCTCTTTATTCATAGATACGTAATCTAGATGACCCATCTCGGTATAGTGATGAATTACTATCTTTGGCAAGTGGACCGTTAACTTATGCAAACTCTTACACCGCTTGTATAGTTAACGGTGTGAGGTTTGTGGTTCATAGTCGAGATAAACGTCGTACAACTCAAAATAGCGGAGTTTCAACACCTGGGGATGATGGCGTTATCTATTATGGTGTCTTAGAAGATATTGTGGAGCTAAATTATAAATGTGCATTTAACGTTGTGTTATTCAAATGTAAATGGTTCAATACTGTTAACACCGGTCGTACCGAACGTTCTATTAAAAAGAATAACATAACAAGTATTTGTACAAGTCACGAATGGTGTAAAAATGACCAACACATTCTTGCAACACAAGCAAAACAAGTCTTTTACCTCCAAGACCCCTCAAAAAACCAAAATTGGAAGGTCATACAAGAGGTGAATCATCGAAAAATTTGGGAAGACATCATCGAGGAGGATGTTATACATGACATCAATTCATCAGATTTTCCATTGGATGCTAATTTGGAAAGTTTGACTTACACGAACTTGAGTATAGTTGGTCAATCATCGACAGTTGAGATTATTTCTACAACAACCGATAACGATGATTTTATTGATGACGATGATGTTGATGCTAATGTTAATGATGATTCAGAACCCGAATATGTCGATTCTGATAATGAATGCGAACCAAATATTGTTTATTCCAGTGATGAGGCAGATTGATTTGTAATTGTTATATTTAATATGTAAAAGACTTGAAATGAAATGAAATTGTTATTGTTCTTGCCGTGTTTAATTATGTTTTTTTATATGTTGGTTAATTTATATAGTTGTTACTTACTACACATATAATTGTTATGTTTCTTGTTCTATACAGATGACTAGTGTAGCTCACGGAGGAGATGCTGGAGGTGATCCACCCGGTGGCCATTGGGATCCCCCTAGGGGTCATATTGGTAAGAATATTACTTGTTGGTTTTATTATGTTTGTTTAATTTGTTCATTTGAATTTTTCAGATTCTGTAAAGAGGCAACGTGGAAAAACATCAAACAAAGAGTTGCGTGACTTGTGGAAAAAAAATAATAACAGGCCTTTGAAGATCGACTTTGATGACAGAGACTTAAAGACTTCTAAGCCCATTGGGCCATACAGCCAGAAGTTTATTTCTTTGATTGGTACCCTTGTGAGTGACAACGACTTCCCGAAACATTACGACAGCTGGGCAAAGGTGCCAATGGAATCGAAGAGGTTGATTATGCCCGAAGTGCAGGTTTGTTTTGGTTTTTATTACATTTTCGAATATTTATTAAATCTATACATTCTAACTATTATTTTTTGAATTGTAGAAATACTTCGATATTCGTGATTGGTTTGATGGTGGTCAGAGGGAGGTTTGGGCTAGAGCCGGGTTGGATTGGACATGTAAAGAGCGGTATAAGGATGCTAAAAATGATTTCAAGAACGAACATTTTATTGGACGGGGTGGGTACGACAATATTGATTTTCTTAGGGAAAATCCCCCACCAGGAGTTGATTACAATTTGATTTGGCTTCCATTTATGAACCAGATGACAGACCCGAAGTTCATAAGTCGTTTACTGAAAAACTCGCAAAACAGGGGCAAACAAAAGTTTGCGAGTAAACATGGAAGTCGATCCTATGCATTAAGGAGGGACTTAAAGGTAAGTAACATTTTAATTCTTAGTTTTAATATTATTCATATAATTTGTGTTTGTTTTGATATTATACTAATTTATTTCATTTGTTTGAAGCAACGTGATGACCCGGAACGCAAATATCCAAGTCTTCTCGATGATTATCGAGATCATCATACGAATAAAGATGGCTCTTGGGTCTCGGAGGAAGCTTTCGATTTGCATGTAAGTAATTAGGGTAAAAGGGTAAAATGGGTCAAAGTGGGCAAAATGGGTTAAATGGATAAAAGGGGTCAAAGTGGGGGAAGATGGGTAAAATGGGTCAAAGTGGAAAAAATGGGCTAAATATATAACGGGTCAATGTGGGCGAAATGGGTAAAATGAGAATAAACATGGTTAAAATTGGTCATTTGAGTCAAATGGGTCAAGGTGGGCGAAATGGGTGATGTATTACTAACCAAATACAACTAACTTATAATTATTCTTATTTGGTTTATTTTGAAGCGACAAATGACGGAATTGAGGACGAGCTCCCCCTCCGCAAGTGAAGGAGAAATATTGGATGAAGTATTGGGAACTCGAAGCGGTCACCAACGAGGTCGGGGAAGAAAATTACCGATCTCTATCACGGGAGAAGGATCTTTGATGACCTCGTCTTCGAGACAAAAAGGCAAGAGTAAAATGCAAGAACCAAATGTGATGACAACAGATGATTTCCAACGATACATGCAAGCACTCCAAGCCGCCAACCCGGGCATTATTTTTCCCAACCTTCCAATGCCTAATCAAAACGAGGAGGAGAACGAGGAGGAGGATGATGACGATGATAGTTGATGGTTAGTGTTTTTGTTAAAATCAAATATTTGTTGAATGTTTGTACTTGTTGATGGTTTGGAACAATTTGTAAGCGGTTTGTAACAATATTTAATATCGACGGTTTGGAACAATTTGTAAGCGGATTTGAAGTTTATGATAATTTAGATTATTTGTTTATTCTTTTGTTTTTTAGTTTTTGTTGGGAATAAGCTGTTTGGATCGAAATAAGCAGGAAGCCGGGAAATAAGCTGTAAATCAGCTGCTGTTTTTTTTTTTCTGCAGGGTCCTTTGGCGACGACAAATCGTCGCCAAAAGCCTCGAAATGTCGTCGCTAAAGCCATATTTAAATATTATTAATTAATTAAATAACTAATAAAAAATAAATAAAAAATAAAAAATAATTAATTAAATAAATAAAAAATAATAATTAATTAATTAAAAAAGCGGGTTTGAAAAAGTCAAAGTGGGTCCCGCCATCGTCGCTATAGGTTTCGTGAAATCGTCGCAAACACCTTTCGCCACGAGGCTTTGGCGACGACCCTTTAGCAACGATTTGTCGTCGCCAAAGGTCTTTAGCAACGATAAATTTCCTTTAGGCACGATTTTTTGTCGTCGCCGTACTTGTCGAATGGTCTATTAATTTTCATAAAATGTGAACTATAATTTCATTGTGTGGTGGACTAGATGAGATTTCTTCCAAGAGATTTGTTAATCCCATGACCCATATCGTGGAAGCTACATAATGACAAACCACATACATAAAGAGGTCCAACGTCATTACCTGTTTTGATTCGATTTAATCCACATGATTGTTAGTGGCATAGTGGACCATTTTCGATTATGTGTTATCACACGAATAGGTTCCTCAAAAACTTCAAGCTTAAGGACCACATACCTTTACGGTTATCAGAATATGTTTGTGTATTTGGCTGTGTGGTTGTTACAACTTTCGATCAGTTGATGATGAGCATTTTGCAGTAATGAATACTACCAACATATAACTAGTCTCAATTTGATAGCTATCCGGCCACTTGAATTCTACAGTTTACAAGAAGAACAATACTTATATATTACTCATAAAGAGTGTAGAAACGTAGTGGTAAAGATCTAGATGTTTTACGCGGTAATGATCATGATCGTTAACCTACAAAAATCCTAGCCATCCATTTTTGGAGTAGTAGTAATAACAAGCAGGTAAGGATTTGCTTCTTAAGATAACCCATCCCTTTGTGTTCGTTGAATAGTTTATAAAAATCTACAAGAACATAAATAAATGATATATATGAGCGAATGCCCTTAATTTGCTCTATTTGCTATATTTTCTTGCACACCATTTACCAAAAGGTGCAATTATGCATAACATATGAACATCGAGATATTTTTATGATTTAGAATGCACAAACTTTTTTCGTATAAATATTTAGGTTTTTACTTAAAATGTCAACTTACTTTCTTTAAGTCTCTAATAATACAACTTATTATTTCTTTTATTTCAATAAACTAAGATATATTAATATTTTGACTCTCGTGATATCAATCCATCAAATACTGCAAAATGATATAAATGAATAAAATCTTGCCAACAAGTTATTATTTACCCAATTTATTTCATAGTATCTTGACTTTCCTTGTTTGGTTGTTTATTTTTATATTTCAAAGATTAAACTTAAAAGATTTTGTCAAGTTTCTTCGGATTTTGTTGATGTTAGCTATATGGTGTTTATTTCACATAAACTAAATTATGTTACGTTATACCCATATTGACAGGATTTTCACCGATCCAGATTGTTTTGATTTTTAATTGATCATGGGAGATGAAAAAGTTTAAAGTATATTGGTTTATTGAAACTATAAATCAGATAGTAAGTTATTTTATTAATGATAAAAAATTTTTAGTTTTTATTATAAGTAAAAGTGTAAAACCCCAAAATATTTATGGTACACTCAAAATTTAGTGCAAAACTACAAATCTTCTCCCTGTAACTAATTTTTTTCTAGCTATCTCCAAAAGCACAACAAAAGATCATATATATATATATATATATATATATATATATATATATATATATATATATATATATATAAAAGTAGGATATAATAAAAAGACATAGAAAATAAAAAGAATAGGAAGTGATAAGGGTCTGCCACGTGTCCAAAAATTAAACCAAAAAAACCCCTGTGAACATGTGATTAAGGGCAAAATGGTCATTTCGCAGCTGATTTTCTTTACTCCGTCTTCTTCGCACGATGAAATCCTAATTGAGTTTTTTTTACTCCGTCTTCTTCGTGAGAGATTTTACATATTTTTGGGATTGATATTCTTTCTTAGATTATAAATACATATTCTTTTTTCAATTGTGAATATCCATTTTTCTTCATTTTTTTTGTAATCGTTCATATTCAATTCTGGAAATCGAGCATTTTTTGGAAATCGTAATGGATTCAATTTTTTGTTCGAAAATTCAATTTTTTGATAGCTACAGGTTCTTCAACTGCTAATGAGTGTAAGTATTTCTTGTTCGAAAATTCAATTTTTTGTTTTTTTTTTCCTAAATCGTTTATAAAAATTTAGGTTTTTTTATGTAAGTGAATTATTTTGCTAAATTAACAACAATTTTAGCAAATCGATTTTATCAATTAGATTTTCTGTTTTAAAAAATATTGATTTTTAATAGTGATATCAATTTTTTGTATATGTTTACTGTTTTTGTGTTGCTTAATTTTTAGTTTTTATGTTTTTTTGTGGTGTTATTGTGCTTATTTTTTAATTCTGAAAAATTAATATTTGATGCACAATATTAGTATGAATAGACATATGCACAAAGAATTTTTGCTAACACACATGAATTTTACTACCTTTTTAAACAATTTTTGCAATGAATTTTACTTATTCGGTTTACAAACTGTCCACACCTGTTTTTGTGTTTTCTATTTTTTTTGAAACTGATGCACAGTTATTTATCTGTTTATTATGTTATTTTCTTCTTCAAACCTATGCAAGCAGCACATTTTTATAAGTTTATATATTTTGCTGTTCATATTGTTTACATACATTTTTACTTTTTGATCGTTTTTTTGAACAGACGAAGACAACATTTTAGGTTTTGAGTTTATCACCACATCTAGAGTTTGTATTCCCGATGTATCTCCGAAACCTTTAAAAGGTGCTGTTTTTCTATCGGTTGACTAGACGTTTGATTTCTATAGAACCTATGCACACAAATCTGGGTTTGAGTGTAAAAGGGGTTCAGCGTATAATCCTAATTGTGCAGACCCAAATTTGAAATATTTTTACTGCAACAGGGAAGGTTTTAAACCGAAGAGTAAATTTGAAAATAGTATAGGGCATATAGGAAAAGAGAATGTAGATAATAGTAACATAATAAAAAGAAATCGCGCTTCTATTCATTGTGGATGTAAAGCTAAAGTAAGAATCAAAAAAAGAAAAGATAACATGTACGAGGTATATATGTTTGTTGAAGAGCATAATCACGGGATGGTTAATGAGAAAGATAGGAAGTTTTTAAGGCATATCGTGATTTGTCGTATCCCAAAAAGCAGTTTCTGTACCATATTTCTGTTACAAATTATGGACCAGTCAAGGGGTTTAAATTGATGAAAGAGTTGTATGGTGGTTTTGAAAACATTGGGGCTACTGCAAATGATTGTAGAAACTTCAAACGGGAACTCAGTTTATTTGTTGGTGATCGCGATGCAGAGATGTTAATTCAGAAGTTGAAGAGTAAACAAGAAATTTGTCCAGGTACATTTTCCTACTGCGCATAACTTTTTTTTTCCAATATATGTTTTTTATTACTAGTTTTTTGTTTTGTTTTTCAGTCACTTCTCTTTGTTTTTTCCAGGTTATTTTATGGACTATTTGACTGATGATACAAATACTCTTTGTTGTTTGTTTTGGGCTGACGAGCAATGAATTATGATGCATTTGGTGATATTGTGTCGTTTGATGCCACTTTCAGATCAAACAAGTAAAAATTCTTTTTTTGTATCTATGAACTTTTGAGTATTATTTTGTTTTTTAGTTAATTTATTTGTATTTTTTATTAGATACAAGATGGTTTTTGTACCTTTTAGGGGTATCGATAATCACAATCGTTGTGTGACGTTTGGAGGTGGTTTGCTTTCAAAAGAAAACATTGTATCGTACAAGTGGTTACTTAATTGTTTCTTTTGTGTTTTTTTTTTTTTTAGTTTTTGTCTCAATTGTGATTTTGTTTTTTGTTGGGATAATATTTTGATTTGATAAGAAAAAATATAAACTGAGCATATACATCAAGGAAACATGGAGAAGACAAAGTTGAAATAGTAGTTGTGATAGCATTCTCATCAACAAGTTACATTGAAGAAACTTATTGCTTTGCATGTAGAAAGCATAAGTTTAGGGGAAGATTGTTGGGATTAAATTGTCGAGATTGTTATTCTAGAGTTACGTTACATACAACAGTTAGTATTGCGCAGTTCAAAAGAACACGGTTAGTCCTGCACAGTTAATACTGCTCAATTAATACTGCTCAGTTAATACTGCTCTGTTAATACTGCTCAGTTTTTGTTAATACTGCTCAGTTTCTGTTAATACTGCTCAGTTTCTGTTAATACTTCTTTGTTACTACTGCAAGAGCCAGTTACTGCTGCAACTCAGTTACTACTGCTGCAACTCAATTATGGAAGACTTGATTTTCAAGATAAAGATCTAAAAGAATTAGTCTCCTAATATAACTAGGTTTCCTTATGTAACTAGGTTTCCTTATGTAAGTCATATGAGACTATATATAAAGAGATCTCTAGACATTGTAAATGTGTGGTTTTTCATCATGTTTATTCTTTAGGAAAACACCAAACGATCTCACCACTTGAGATCGTTTCCCCTTTGTTCAGCCTCAAGGTCAAGATTGATCCTTGTAAAGAGAAGAAACACGTCTATTCTAATCAAATAGATTAAGGCTCGTGTTGTTAGATGTTTCCTAGAAAAGCTAGGTTTAGCCTCAAGGTCTTTTATAGATCCTTGTATGTAAAGAAACACATCTGTTAATTTCTTCATTGATTAATAGATTGAGACTTGACGGTAATCGTTGTTGTTTGTTCTTATTTTTTTTATATATACAATATTCGATTATCATAAACTTGTGAATATCAAAGTGTTGATCCGCTACAACTTCTTTGATAAATCTTGATCTAAGTAATCATATCGATCCTGACAAGTGGTATCAGAGCACAGGAGGTGCTCTAGATCAAAGGTCCACAAGTTTAGAAGAAAAAGAAGAAGAAGAAGAAGAAGAAGAAGAAATAAGGAGATCTACAAGTTTGGATACTAGGGTTTATGTTCGTCATAATCTGGGCAGCCGTAGTAAAAAGGGCATTAGCCGTCGGATTTGGACAAAATTTTGACTGTAGATTCTTCACATATTCACGCGCAATATGACCGAAGGGATTTTTGATCTGAACTTTTATCCGAGAGATATTAATTTTCGAAATCTGCTGCTGTAAGGTTAAAATTATTGTGTTTATGTAAGAAAAACTTTAACTTTATTACAACTTCTAGTTTGAGTTTCTACTGTTTTCGAATTCATTATTAGTATTGTGCGTCATGGAGGGTAATTTGATACATTGGAAATCTTAGATTGGGAGTTTAATATGGTTCATAGTTTGTAGAGAGATGTTCCCCTAATGGATGATAACAAAAAGGGGAAGATATAAAGTGTGGTGGCATGGAACAAGATTTGAAGGCTTCAAAGTATCGAAAGTCTACTTAAGAAAAAAAGTGGCGTGTTTTGATAGAAATATTAACGGTAGAAGAAGTATCAACTTGTTCACAAGAGATCTTAGTTGAAGGGGTAGGTCCAACTCTAAGTGGTAATACAACATTCAAGAAAAGAGTTTGTAACATTGTGTGGACGGACAAAATATCACCTGATGTATTCGAGAAAGAGTGGGGCTCCATCATACAAGGTTTCTCTCTCGAGGCTAACAATTGGCTTTCTGATATTTTTGATTTACGGGCAGATTGGATCCCTGCATTTTATCGTGACGAACCAATGTCTGGCCTTATGCGTACTACATCTCGTTCGGAGAGTGAGAATCACTTCTTTGGAAAGTTGACTAACTCAGAGTTGACTCTTGTCGAATTTCTTAGTCATTTTGACAGTGCTATTGATTGTCAACGGTTTACACATGATAAGAATGATCACGATTCGAGTTATTCAACTCCAGATCTTAAAACAAGTCTTCCTATCGAGAAATATGTTGCTGATAAGTACACACGAACAATTTTTTTCGATGTTCAAGATGAAATCTATGATGCATTGATGTCATGTCATTCAATTTCTAGAAGTTGCGTTGATGGTATCCAAAGTTATAACATTCTTGATGTTACTAATCGCAACACCAACAATGTTGACGTAGTTGGTGATGAATGGAATGGGAACAGTCGTATTTTCCAGGTACTTTTGTCATGTAAATTTCATTAGTTTTTCAAAATTATTACTTTTTTAGCAATTAATTCGTTACATTTTATATTTTTTGCAGGTTTCGTTTAATCAATCTGATGAAACAACTTTCTGCAGTTGCAAACGTTTTGAGTCTTATGGTCTACTTTGTCGTCACATATTCTACGTTTTTAGGATGTGTAAAATTAACCAAATTCCACACAAATACTTGCTACGAAGATGGTCAAAAGATGCTCTTTCTCCTAACCCTGTTCGTCCAAATGTTGTCCCTAATGAGTTGGGGAATATGAGCAAAGACATAGAAGATGCGTTTCGTGGCATATATAGAAGTGTTGAAGACTCTGTTAATCGTCTTGCAAATGACATTAGTAAACTGCGTTTATATGAAGAGAAACAAAAAGAACTACTCGAAAGTATTTCTGTTGAAGTTCCCGTTCCACCTAAATTGAACAAAAATGATTTGATGTGTTCACTGCTTGGAGTTTTCGAACCTGCTGCTGATGCAGATATTGTTAAGGTTCCTACAGATATTCGTAATAAAGGTTGCGGTTCAAAGAAAAGAATTGTTTCACAAGCCGAGATAGCTATTCAACAGTCTGAAAAGAAATTGAGAGAATGTAAGACTTGTTTAAAGATGGTGAACGATCATGACTCGCGAAATTGTAAGAAAAAGCAAGCGGAAAGGGAAGCTGCATTGAAAAAGCAAGCGGAAATGGAAGCTGCAACTTCTCGTGCACAACAATAAAAAAATTTACCACATTTTTTTCTATGTTTTTTCTAATAAATGAAAACTTGTTGGTTACCAATTGTAATTTTGTCATTTTGGATTTCTTTTTTTCGTGTAAAGATTTTTTCGACTATGCAAACAAATTTTATATTTTTATAATGCATTTTTGTGTTTAGTGGCTTTTTTTTTTTATATAAGTAATGCAGAATATAAAGCTCATATATTTTTTTTTGCTGTTCATATCGTTTTTGTATCTACAACAGGTGTAGAGGTTGACCTTTTTAATATAGTGTCAACAAATGGAATCGGTTCGGGTGTAGAGATATCAATGTATTTTTATTTTTTGCAAACTTTTTATCCACATAATATTTTGTGTATTACTTTTTCAAATATAAGTTTATGTTTTTCAATTATTCAATTATAAGTTTATAGTTTTTGTAACAGATATCCGCTGAATGAGTTTTTGAAGTAAAACAATAAACGACGAATATATATAACACGTGCACATACTAGATAAGAACCTTTTTTCCAACAAAGTTTCAAAAGCATACAAGTAAGATTCAAAGCAAAACAACAAAGTCTGAAGTGCTACTACCCAAAATTAACAAGCAATATTCTTCTGATTCTAATATCTATTACAACCCATATTCATAGTAAAATTTATAAACGTTGCGCAATTTTTTCACGTGCATATTTCTTCAAATCTTTCTTATAATTGGGAGTTATCTTGTTGAATTCCGCAGCTTCCTTGAGAACAACAGATTTTTTTTCATTCAAATTCCACATCAACATTTTTGCAACATATTTCCTTCTCAAAACTTCCAACTGATTTTTTTGTAAGCGATTTTCTTTCCTCAAAGATGGATCAAAATCCTTAATCAGTTCACCTTGATACATTTCCATGTGTCTCATAGTAAAAATCCCACAGTCTACTTCGTTTTGTTTAGTTCTCCATCTCAAACGTACAACTTTTGGTTCTTTGTTATTCATTTTTCCAGAAGATGGATCGCGAAGGAGAGATAGACACAACAACTCATTCTGTAAAAATAACAAAGAGATGCACATATTTTAATTCAAATATTACCAACATATTATATATTTTCAAATTATCAGTTAAACGTTATTTTGGTTTAGGTTCAAATTTAACATACAATTATAATGTAAAAGAAATGATACTTACAAGTAACTTTGGAAGACCATCATATTGTTTATTTATATCATCCTATTCCTTCGCGTATTCCTTGTTATCCAAGATATGATACTCTTGGGTACACAGATTATAACATATGAGATAAAAACGCACATCTTGTATTATTGGGAAGAAAACCTGTTTTGCAAAAGAAAATTAGTTACGGGTTTTTAAAAAAGCCATTAGAAATAATATAAACTTATTTTATTAATTTTTTTTTTACCAAATCCACGTTGTCCAGGTTGCCATATTCCGAGCATCTTAAAACACCATCCATGTTTTCTTTGAATTTATCAAACAAAATCCCATCATCTATAGATTGACTTAACATTTCTTCCGTCTATTTAAAAAGAACTAAAAAATTACACAGTAATATTCTTAACGTAATGACGCTAATGACGCTACTGTAATGTTATTTCTAAAACACTCGACTGGTCCGACCCGAATCCTTGTAAATGGCAACAAGTTCAGTGTTCTAGAGATGACCGGGTTACCCGGATCCAAGCTGGTAATCAGAATCTTAAAGGAGTTCTTCCTGTTACTTTGAATAATTTTACTGAGTTACAAGTGCTCAAGTTTCAAAAATTATTTTCCATAAATTATCGGTACATCATTTTTATCATTTAGACACAACATCAATGTTCTTAACGTGTATCATTTTTATCATTTAGACACAACATCAATGTTCTTAACGTGTATCATTTTTATCATTTAGAAACAACATTTTCACCTTAAAACTTTTGAACAAAAAAATAATTAAAGTTGCAACAAATATCCGATAGTCGGTAGTCTGCAATATACAAAGTTGGAGATTTGACTTTTAAGGCTTTTTTTAAGTTATGTGCATCATTGACATCATGCAATATACAATAAAAAATGCAAAATTTATAAAACATACCATCATTGAAGTATGACAAAATAATCGTGTATGAGCATCGGGAGATTTCTTCTTCTCTTCAGCATTCATTATATGTGACCACAAGTCGATTGATTCAGGGAGAATCATCAATTCTGGATGAAAACAATTGAATACACGTCTTTGTGTAGTGAGGCCATTGTGTTCAAATATAATATCACTGTAGCATTTAAAGAAAATAAAAGACAGTATGTTGTTATTCACGAGATTTAAATAAAAGTTACGAATTTCAACAAATTGTTTACATATACCTTTTTTACTTACTTTGTTTCGTGCAAACCTGAAAACGCGTATTCTGAGATGAGCATTTCATTGGTTGTTGGTTTTGTAAAAAGTACTTCCCTTATCACATAAGGTGATTTGCTTATGGCAGGAAGTTTCAAATTGCGTTTCGATCTCTTATCTACATCGTGTGAACTTTCGTTTTGACCCAGCAACTTTAAGTTTGATGCAAAATGTAATGCACGTATTTTTTCTTTCCTTTGCCTCACAACAGGTGGGAGTGTCGGATTTTGAACTGGAGCAGCCATTGCACTGAAATCTTCAACATTTGTTATTTTCGGTTGTTCCATGTGTTGTTCAACTGCATTTTCCTGCTCCATTCTGATATTGGTTTCGGGACTCCAATAGCATCCATATGTTGTGCATCGTGTTCCTTTCCATCAACCATCCCAATCAAACTATCATCTATAAACTTTTTTTTCTAACTGTTGTCCAATTTCTTGATATACCACCATCTGACTGTTCGGTTCATCTAAAGCAGTAACAACATTCTCTTCATTGCAAATTATACTCAGTGTTTCTCCTAAAAGGTCCAATTTCTTTTTTTCGATCTCATGAGTATTAAAAGTTTGAACCGAATTAAAAACACCAAATGGGGCTTCTTTTGACGAAAGATCTGAATTCTCACTATTTTCAAGTTGTTTTTTGTTCCAATTACTAAGTGCTTCAAGTACTTCAAAACTGTAAGAAAATGGACTTTGAGAATCTTCACAACTATTCACATTATTCTTATCTTGGTCACATTCCTTTTCAGCGGGATTCTCACTTTTTTCTTGACATTTTTCATTGAAGATATTTTCCTTTCTTACCCTCAACATTTTTAAAATCTTATGTTCTCCAAATTTCATTTCTCCTTTTTCTATTAAATCCCCAACCTCTTCTCTCAACCACTCAATCCTATGAAGTTTTAATGAAATTTCATTTTCGAAAATAATGCGGACAATAATGTCAGGTTTTATTACATATGAAAGTAATGCGGACAAAAATAATGCGGACAAAAATCCCCAACATTTTTAAAATCTTATGTGAACTACTTTTTTTTATTACATATGAAAGTAATGCGGACAATAATGTCAGGTTTTTATAAAATGGTATGAACAAAGTATTACATATGAAAAATAAACGCAAAAGGATTTTATACGAATAATTTAGATGGATATATCTTTTTTAAAAGTATTTTACTAATGATAAATTAACGAAAAAGGATTTTATGTACCTCAAGACATTGTGGCTGCTTATCTTTTGTAATGCTCTCTTGCGAAACATTTTTCTCCAAGTTGAAAAACTCATCTGGTGTATTAAGACCGACGAATATATTTGAAGTAAACGGGAGTGTTTCATCAGGTGCAAAATTTTTGTCTTTCTCATGGATTCCATTTTTTGGTTCATTTTGTGTTTCATTTTCTTCTTGTACATTAATCTCCTGGTTTCCCTGAGCGGGGCAATCTGTCACAAACGGTTCACGAGTTTCTTCGTTGTCTTTATTTTCTTCATTTTTGTCGTCTATCACAAACGGGTCATTCATTTCGTTCTTTCCATCATGTTCAGCTGGCACATATGGTTCAAAAGCAGAATTCACATTCTCAGCTGTCATATCTTCATCAACATTCTGAGTTTTTGAATCTTGCGGTCCCTTTAGTGCATATTCTTCACGTTCTTCAGCAACGTCATCATTTGGAGCGTTTGATTCATCCACTACTATTTTGGTGTGCTTCTTTTTAGAACATTCCCCTTCAGTTTCTGTGTTTTGTTTTTTTCTCTTCACGGATTTCGATTTTACACTTTTTCGTAAGCTGCTACCGTCCACCTTCCACTTCTGTCATTTCCAACATGTTCAACTTTTTAGAATCCCAATGATCTATTGATTGTTTGGTCTCGTTTACTGAATTCCCAAAATGTACCTATAGAAGAAGAATAAATGGTAATTTAAAAAGAGTAAAAATGAAAAAATGCATACATATATAAATAATTATTGTATTAACGGATTCGTTACTTACCAACAGAAATACTAAAGGCCCGTTAAAATGACTTCCATTCTTCCACTTTTTCCTTGTTTCCCTCAAGCAATCAAAGAGATAGCCACACCAATCCATGTTTTTTATATCGTCATCACAGTCTACGAAATACAAGAATTTGATGTTGACTGTTCCACATTTGATACATTCACACATAACCGATGCGAATAACACCAAAAAATTAAGTTTGAATAACCTTCCAGCATCGGTTTGATCCAACATAGTGTCAACTAATTCTTTGATATAGACTTTCTGAATCCCAACAAGCTGAGCTTTCCATTCTTTTATCACACTAAACAAGCTGAGCTTTCCATTCTTTTATCACACTGCTACTAGTTTTCGTTGCTTTCATATAATCTATCTTTATAGGGCCATCAGGTATACCTAACGTGCTTTTGATTGAATTTTTTGTAACCTTCACACATCCATTCTTGCTGTTAATCTTACTTTCTTTGCTGCCAAAGTTTTTTACAATCCAATACCCGAGTTGTGTTGGGATTTCGCTTATTTTGAACTTGAGGAAACATTCAAATCCCATTTCCTTCACTGCAAGTTCTTGATCTTCGTTGAGGTTATTCATCACTTGATACAAATTTACTGCTGGAGCTCTTGACCGTATTCTTTTTAACGGTAATTTTTTCTTCTTATTATCCTTTTTTGGTTTTTTAGCAGTAGACTTCACACGTTTTTAGCAGTAGACTTCACACGTTTTTTACTAACAACCGGTTGTTGCAACGGTGGTGGAGTAGCAAAGTCATCTTCATCATTATTTATTAGTGGTGGAGTAGCAAAGTCATCTTCATCATTATTTATTGGATCAGCTGCATAAGTGAATAACACGATAAAATATTATAGCAAACTATTCTCAAATCATAAATATATCCATATACTATTTGTCAAATCAGGGATATAAAAACTTTTTTTATACACATGTTATTGTTACATCAGAAATACGTAGACTATTATGTTTATATAAACCTATTCACACTAAAGTCAAGGCCCTGTTAAATGAGAAATTGATGCACACTAAAGTCACTTTTACAATTTGTTTTTGTCAAATCAAATGTTTTTATATTACTTTATGCACAGAGTTTCATAATGTCATATCATAAACTTACGTAACGTAGACAACGATGCAATAAACTAATGCACACCTAAAATCAGAGGTACTTATACACAGAGGTAAGACTTATACACAAAGGTAACACTTATACACAGAGGTACATATATTTTTAGTATCTAAAACATATGCACAATTTTTTTTTTACATAAAATCAACGCAAACGTTATTGATAATACTGATACACAGAGGTACATATGTTTTAGTATCTAAAACCTATGCACATTTTTTTTTTACATAAAATCAACGTAAACGTCATTGATAATACTTATACACAGAGGTACATATTTTTATATCTAAAACCTATGCACAATGTTTTGTATCTTTTTGTATAAAAAACTTTTATCGACATAAATCAATGCACACGTTGTTGATAATACTTATGCAAACAAAAAACCAGTGCACACGTTATGTAAAAACAAATTTTATGCATAAAGAATCTAGTTACTAAATAATGTAAATTTTACCTTCTTTTTCTGGGTTTTTTTTAAACTTCACTATCTGAATTGTCTAATGAAATATAAGAAATTTTTGGAAGTTTAGATCTAAACTGGCTAGCAATTCTACCGCTTCTTCTATTAGCTATATAAACAAGTTAATAGTTAAAATTAAACATTTAAATTAAAAATCAGATGATAGAAAATAGATATTATACCTCTTAATTTTTCCGCTGAAATTTCTTCTTGTTTTTTCGGTGCCATTGACGAGCTTTAGAGAGTATTTTTCAACAAATTTTATGTGGTGAAGGATTATGGTTTCGGACGATTTTTACCGTGTTGAAGGATTAGGGTTTTTGAAACGGATCTGGGTAAAAATTGGGGATGAAATGAGGTAGGTAAATGACGGGATCGTTTATTTAATATGTTATAATAAAGCCCCCAAAGTTCGACTTATTTACAAAACTGCCTCCGCGTAGATTAAGACAAATGGAGGGCTGAGATCACTTCCTACACTTTTTATTTTAAAAACTTTCTACAATAACCCACCCGTATATATATATATATATATATATATATATATATATATATATATATATATATATATATATATATATATATATATATATATATATATATATATATATATATATAACATGAGCGACACGTTACATCTATGACTTTTTCTCATTCAAAACTTTTGTCCCCATATTCCGGATCCACGGATTAATCATAATGTGACAAAAAGATGACAATGGTAGCTTAAGGCTATGTTGCACGGAAACGTCTATCGGGTGCCGTCTCACGTATCGAAAACGTCCCGGAAACGGAAAACGTGCCGGAAATGCCCGGAAACGTTTCCGAGAAAAGGGAAACGTTTCAGCTGTGAAGGAAGCGGCAAGGTTGAGGAAAAACGGCGCCGGAAACGTTTCCGGGAAAAAGATCACTTTTTTTTTTCTTATTTTTCATTTTTCTGGGCTTTTAATCTAGTGTTTGGGCTTTTTAGCACGTTTCAATTGAAACCCTATTCTTAATCCTATTATATATTATATAATAACTCTTATTCTAGATAAAAAAAAACTTTCATATGTATTCTCAAATCCACGTGGTAAGAAACATTCAATTATTCATAGTTGTCGTGGTTTCAACTTTCTTGCATTTATGTGACAATACTAACTTAAAGTAGTTGTTTAATGAGAATTCATGAAGATAGACTAGATGTATAAATAGTAAAATCGTGATTTTGTATTCTTATATTCTTATGAGAGTACTTGTTAAATTTTAATGACATGAAGGTAAGTGTTGTTTACATGCAAAACGTTCAACAAACATAACAGCTTTAATTAGGTATTCACTTATTAGAGTATTTGTTTAATGATAATGACATGAAGGTAATTAGCATTCTATTTAACATTCTCGAGTAAGAGTAGCCGTGAGTTCTACATTCAATCATTTGTCATTTTGTTATATAACTTGTATTTAGTTAATTAGGTATTTACTTATTCAGGTTTCATGCATGAACAATAATAATGACAGAGTAATTGATAAGTATAATAGAAAAATGATATCATTCATTCAGTCATGCATGATTTGCTTTTCGGATAAATCGATATGTCTTTAATTTATGCTTTGTATTTATTCAAGTCTCTATACATGAACAACTTTAAACTTTCAATCGTAAAATCATTGCTTCGAGTTCTAATGACAGTGCTAGTGTGCCCTCAACCCAATCTACCGATAAAGGGCCGTTGTGGGAATATGTTACTAAAATCTCTAAGACCGCCGAGACAGGGGGTACATGGAAATATAAGTGTAATTTTTGCAAGGAAATAAAACAAGGGAGCTACTCTAGGGTGAAAGCTCATTTACTTCAACTTCCTGGAAAAGGAGTATCGACGTGTAAGAAAGTTACACATGCTAATTTGCTTGAGATGGGAACCAAAGACGCCGAATACGAAAACATAAAAACAAATGCATCCCCTAGACATTAACCGTTGCCTAGTGGCGAACAAGAATTTGAAGCCAATACTAAGAAAAGAAAATCCAACATGTCTCCTTGGCTAGTGCGTTTGATAATGATACTAGGGTGCAATTAGATCAAGAAATTGCACGGATGTTTTATACCGGCGGCTTATCATTCAATCTTGCTAGAAATCCTATTATATGAAGGCTTTCACGTTTGCTGCAAATCATAATTTAGGTGGTTATGTGCCTCCGAGCTACATCAAACTAAGAACGACTTTAATTCAACAAGAGAAAGCAAACGTTGAGAGGTTGCTACTGCCAATCAAAGATACATGGAAAGAAATAGGGGTCTCAATTGTCACGGATGGGTGGAGCGATCCTCAAAGAAGACCGTTAATAAATTTCATGACAACTTCGCCAAAAGGTCCAATGTACATTAGAGCCGTCAATTGTATGGGTGAAGTTAAAACCAAGGAGTTCATCGCTGAATTAATGAAAGATGTCATCGATGAGATCGGTGATCAAAATGTAGTCCAAATCATTACGGATAATGCCGCAAATTTTAAAGGAGCTGGTGAATTAATTGAAGGCATTTATCCACAGATTTATTGGACTCCGTGTGTGGTTCACACACTTAACCTTGCTTTGAAGAACATTTGTGCTGCTAGAAACACCGAAAAAAATTCAGAGGTGTATGTTGCTTGTCATTGGATCACCGAAATTCATGGAGAAGTCGTTCAAATAATTTTTTTTATTATGAATCATACGATGAGGTTGTCCATGTACAACAAATTTACCCCACTCAAGTTGCTTTCTGTGGCTGACACTCGATTCGCTTCTATTATTGTCATGCTTAAAAGATTTAAGATTATTAAGCGTGCTCTCGAATCCTTGGTAATGAATGATGAGTGGACATCTTATAAAGAAGATGATCAAGAGAAAGCAATATTTGTTAGAGACAAAGTGTCAAACGAATTTTGGTGGGACAAAGTGAACTACATTCTCAACTTTACGGCACCTATATACGATATGATTCGAGCTTGTGATACCGATAGGCCGTCTCTTCATTTGGTATACGAGATGTGGGATTCTACGATTGAGAAGGTAAAATTTGCAATTTATAAGAATGAAAATAAATCATTAGATGACTATTCTCTTTTCTACGAAGTTGTTTTGGAGATTCTTGTTGCTCGTTGGACAAAAAGTTCAACACCACTTCATTGTCTAGCTCATTCTTTGAATCCAAGGTACATTCTAATTTGATCAACCCATTATATTTATTTATCTGATCCGTGTTTATTTCATATTTATTTGTTTATTTGCATATTATAGGTATTATAGTGATGCTTGGCTTAGTGAGAATCAGCTTAGATTCGCTCCTCACAAAGATGCAGAGATATCTCAAGAAAGGATGAAATGTTTTTTAAGGCTTTACCCAAATGCTGATGATTATGACAAAGTTTTAAATGAGTATGCTAGTTTCTCTCTTAAAATGGGACCTTTTTCAGATATTGGACCTCTCTCTAGGATGAGAACTATGGAGGCAAAAACGTGGTGGGCTAATTTTGGAGCACAAACTCCTTTGCTACAATTGTTAGCTTTTAAAGTTCTTGATCAACCTACTTCTTCATCTTGTTCCGTGCGTAATTGGAGCACCTACGCTTTTGTTAGCTCACTTAGAAGGAATAAGTTAACTCCCAAACGAGCTGAAGACTTAGTTTTTGTTCATAACAATCTACGTCTTTTATCTAGGAACACCGATCAATATTTGGAGGAGAAGATCAAGATTTGGGATGTCGGAGGAGATGAGTTTGGCACAATGGAAGATAGTGGATTTTTAGGGTTAGCCGAACTATCACCTGACGAACCCGAGCTTGAGAGCGTCTTTCTATCTGAGAATACCGAATAGTTAAGATGTTATTAGTCTTTACTTTGTGGTTTTTGTTGACAATTTCATGGTTGATGAATATTTTGCCTCTACTTTGATTAATGACATTTTGGTGATTACAATTTGATGTTAGATGTAAATGCTTATTTATTTTACTAACAAATATATATAAAAATATATATAAAATACACAAACGTTTCTGGCCGTACCCGTTTCTTGATTTTTGAGACATCGGCGTTTCTAAGTACCCGTACCCGTCCCCGTATCCGTCCCTGTGCAACATAGGCTTAAGGTATAATATACATGCTCTACGAAAGGAGAAACAATCTTTATTTCCTCATGAGTTCTTAACACCATGTGTTTAGAAATATACGAGAAGTGAGTGTATTAGACAAATACAAAATTAAAATGGTAGGTTGGTAAGAATAATGGGACATTAGTTAAACGTGACTACGAATTTGGATGTAGTTTGAACGTAGTGTAGTACTTACACACAGGAGGGAAAAACATTTTTATGGATTCTTGAAAGGGAATGCAGAGCACCAGGAGGATGAACAACAATTATCAATTGAATAACTATCAAGTCAAAGATGATGCAAAGAAGTTGACTTCTACTGAAGTGAAAGTTGAAAATGATGAAGCAAGTTCAAGTGGTCAGAAGCAAGCATTCATTACTTTTCGGGAATGAGATGGTCTTCAAGAACAAGAATGTTCAAGCCTTAATGAGTAAGGTTGAATCTGTAGCAACTGATCATCTACTTTCAAAATCATGCTCTATTAATTGCTTGAATATTCTTAAATATAATAGAGAACACAATCAAAACTTGATCAAAGAAATTGATTTAGTTAAATTTCATCAAAGATAATTTTTTAAAACAGAAAAGGTTTACAAAGAGAAAATTGATTCACTTTTGAAAGACATTGATGCTTATAAGGGTAAATTTGGTAGACTAGAAACTCAACATGGGAATTTGTTTGATAGATTTAAAAAGGTAACTCATGAGTTTGAGAATGCAAAGATTCAGGTTGATAAATTTAATCTGTCATCTAATACATTAAATGGTATTATTGAAAACCAAATTGTTCATAAAGCAAAAGTTGGAAGTGGTTTCCAAAATTTTCCACCACCTTTTAATGACAATTATACTATCAAACCCAAGTCTACAAATTTTGAAAGTAGTTTATCTGATTCAAATAAATTTGATGATGTTTCTGTTTTACAATCCAGTGTTGATCTGAAAGTAAAACAAATTGATGAAAAATTATATGTTGTGCATGAGATGAATGATTTAAATGTTTCTACTAGTTTTAATGATAACATTAATTGTATAGCAGGTCATAATGTAGAGTAGTCAAGGATTAGAATGTTTGGAGAAGATTTAAAGAAGAGAAGAAAGATGTTAGGATGATAAGTAGTTTAAGTCTGATAGTATTGTGTTTCCAGTTTAAATAATGTTAATTTGAAGTTGTGTAATAATTTGGATGTTTTATAAATTAAGGATTAATTTATTGACTGTGTTCATGATTGTATGCATGAAAAATGTTATAATTTTCTTAATATGAATGTTTCTATGCTTACCAAAAATGAGTTGATTTTGAATGAAATTGCACATAGAGAGTCTATAGAGATTTAATTTAAGAAGACTACACTTAGGAAATCCATGAGAAAACCTAAATGTAACTTGTGCAAAGAGAGAAATAAAATGTTTGAGTTCCTTTGAGCTTGTCAGTGTCTGATGTAACAAGCTCGATCAAAAAACAGTTCACACTATCAATGAAATCTTAAAGAGTTGCGCATACATTGTTTGTTATCATCCTCAATTTCAATTTCAATTTCAATTTCGATTTCGTGTTTCTTCTTTTGATTCCAACTCAGGTCATGAGATTCCACATCATGACCTGTTTCATTTCGATTCACTGAGTGAGGAGAAATTCAGGACCGGTCAATTGGTATCAGAGCCAGACAAATGAATTGATTAAATTCAATTGATTCTGGTTCATCAATTTGACTTGATTCGAAAATTAGGTCAAACTATTACTGAATCGAAGGATTCCGAAGTGAAACTGAAGAAGTCCGAAGTGAAATTGAAGAGCTGTATTGAAGGATCTATGAAGATTTCAAGGTGTTCATGGTGGATCTAGTGTTACACATATCAGTTCAAAGACCGTTGGTGAAGGGAGCGAAAACACGAGTTATCAATTTAAGAAAGGGGTATGATGGAAGTAGAACGGAGCTCAGCCTCACGCCATCAATTTGAGAAAAAGGTGTGACGTGATGCTTCAGATCTAAAATCAGGATGACCTAATCAAGGTTTCAAAGAACCTGATTGAAATTTCTGTAAGCAAGGTGGAGCTCGTTTGAAAATAAGTTACAGTAGCTATTCACTTTCTTGCTCGGAAAAGGTCGAGTTTGACCTAAGACGGGAAGCAAGTTGATATAAAATACTGGTTAAATGCTCTCTATGAATAACCCGGTCATGAAGATAATCTGGTGATTCGGGAGCTATTCCTCATGGATTGAAGGAAGCTCACCATGGAGAAGTGTAAGTTATGAAGATTGAAGACTCATAGCATCATCCAAGGGGGCGATTGTTGGGCCAAGAAATTGACTGGATGAAGCTATGGATTCTTCTGAGTGGTTTGAATAAAGATGATTTTAGTTCGTGGAGATTCCGAACTGAAATCATGAATAAGCCGAACTGAAATCATGAATAATCCGAACTGAATTCATGAATATTCTGAAGTGAAATTTCCAGTTCGGGGAACATGTCAGTTCAGATACTCCGAACTGATTGAAGCTCCTCCGAACTGGAAATAAACTAAAGAATAACTTAAGTCAACTCAAGTCAACATTGAAGATATCAACTCGGAGGCTGAAGACTTTGATTCCGAATTGAAGTGAACTCCCCGAGATGAAATTAAGATGATGACATGTTGTACTAATTAGTTCGTAGTGTTTTAGATTTTGTCTATAAATAGTGTGATAGGTTGTTGTCTTTGAACCCAGAACTCAGTTTGAGTTCCGTTGAGCTTGTCAGTGTCTGATGTAACAAGCTCGATCCAAAACCAGTTCACACTATCAATGAAATCTTAAACAGTTGCGCATACATTGTTTGTTATCAGGCTCAATTTCAATTTTAATTTGGATTTCGTGTTTCTTCTTTTGATTCCAACTCAGGTCATGAGATTCCGCATCATGACCTGTTTCATTTCGATTCACTGAGTGAGGAGAAATTCAGGACCTGTCAGAAATGTTGATTGATCAAATTGTGCAAAAGTTGATAAATCCTACTTCAGAGTTAAAATCTTTGAAATCTAAAAGTAAAATTTTTAAGTTTGAAGAAATATAATTCAACTCGGACTTTGATAATTTTAAATCGGATAAATCATTTAGGTCTGATTTTGAAATTTTTTAATACGAATGGTGAACATTTTAAGTCTGATGAACAAATTTTCAAGATTGATAAAATTTTAAACTCAAATGTTAACTCGAAAGTAGAAGAGTTTAACTCTGATGATGAAAGTTTTAACTCGGATTATCAAACTTTATGTCTGATAGAATATTATCTGATCATTTCATATTAAAAAATTTAAAAGGATGAATTCCAAATTTACAAAAACTTGGGTACCCAAATCTCATTAAATTAATTTACATGTGTAGGAGCAAACTGCTAAACCAGAAGATAATATATGGATTGTTGATAGTGGATGCTCAAGACATATGACATGAAATGCAAAGTTGTTTCAAGATTTTATTGTATTCATTGGAAGACATGTATCATTTGGAGGTGATATGGGAGGAACAATCGCAGGACAAAGAAAAGTATCCAATGGTCAACTGACCTTGGATCATGTAAATTTAGCTACGGAATTGAACTATAATTTACTATCTGTTTCTCAAGTTTCTTATAACAAATACATATATGCTTTCACATCTAAATATTTTTATATCTTAAAACCTGAGTATTTGATTCCAAAAGATATGATTGTTTTGCAAACACCAAGGTATGATGACATGTACATTTTGGATACGAACAAGGTCAAAACAAATGATTACTCAAACTGATTTATATCCACAACTACTGAAAAGGAGTCTGTGTTATGGCATAGAAGACTTTGTCATGTAAATCTTAAGAACATGAATAAATTGGTCACGGATAATCCAATCACTGGATTACCTGAAAAGGATTTTCATTTAAATGACCATTGCATTTCTTGTTTAAAAGGTAAACAACATAAGTCATGTTTTAGACTAAAAACTCAGAATTCAGTAGCTACTGTAGTACATCTTTTACATATAGATCTTATTGGTCCTATAAGTGTAAAAAGTCTTGGTATGAAATCATATTGTTTAGTCATCACTGATGATTATTCAAGGTTTTCTTGGGTATTCTTTCTAGCAACTAAAAATGAAACAACGGAGATAATCAAATATTTCATTATGCAAATTGAGATTTTCAGCATTAAAAAGGGTAAGATGATTAGATGTGATAATGGGACAGAATTTAAAAATGCTTCATTGAATGGATTTTGTGCACTTAAGGGAATCACTAGACTATATAGCTCTCCCAGGACACCTCAACATAATGGTGTTGCAAAAAGAAAAAATAGGACTTTCATTGAAGGAGCTAGAACTATGTTATGTGAATCATCTTTACTTGTCACATTTTGGGTCGAGGTAGTGAGTACAATGTGTTATGTGAACAACATAATTCATATTGTTAAGATATTAGGGAAGAAATCTATTCTCTGGTAGAAAACCTTTTATTGGATTTTTCAAAGCATTTGGGTGTCAATGTTCAATTTTGGAGTACCAAGGATCATTCAGGAAAGACTAAAGGAGATTATGGATATTTTCTTGGTTATAGTGTTTCCAAGGCTTATAGAATTTATAATAGGGGAACTAGAGTTATAGAAGAATCCATCAATGTGGTTTTTAATGAATACACACCAAATGTTAAGAATTCTGTAGCTGATTGGTTATTTGATTTAAGTACATTTGTGAATTCTTTTAGTGTGACTTTCCAAGAAAATGGTGCCTTAAGGATACATGACCACAAGACTTTTGAGAAGGAAAAGGATGCTTTAGATGATTATGAGATTATTTCAAGAGTGAAGACAAGTAATCATACAAGTTCAAATAGGTTAAATCCGACATCAAATCATGAACAAATGTCAAAACATGAAAATAAGACCAATGATATTCAAGATTTTTCAGATTCTCTAACTGAAGCAGACATTGATGCACATGAAGACATTCCAGTTCATTCTGAAGATCAAGCTATTGATTTGGAAGCTCAAAATATTATTTCTGAGGCAGAGCAACACAACTTGGATGAAGAGCAAAACAACATTGATGATGTTTAAAACAACTCTGATGAAATGCATATTAATTCTGAAGCTGAAACTGAAGTTCAAGAAATTACTTCGGATGCAGTCTCAGTTAACTATAAAGAAGAAGATCAATTTAACTCCGAAGCTACTCATTTTAATTCGGAAGATGTTTCAATTAATCTGGAAGAATCACCAACTGATCAACTGATTAACTCTGAAGCAGAAAATTTTGTCACAACCACTGAAAGCCATGGACAACCTAGTGAATGAATTTCAATCTATGTTTCTTTTGAGGATTTTGACTTAAATCAGTCAAATTTACCTAATAATATTATTGAGGATGCAAATCAATTTTTAAAAATTCATAATATTCATCCTATAAGTAATATTATTGAAAATTTGAAGGATGGAGTCAAAACAAGAAGTCGTTCTGCTTTGGTCAATCTTTGCTTATTTTCTTGTTTTCTATTCCAAATAGAGCCTAAAAAAGTAGACATTGTCTTCACCATAAACAGTTGGGTAGAGGCCATGCAGGAAGAATTGTTGCAATTTAAGAAACAAGAAGTAGGTACTTTGGTAGATAGACTTGAAAATGAGAATGTGCTTGGAGTTAAGTGGATTTTTTAGGTGAAAAGAGATGATAGGGGTATTATTGTCAGGAATAAAGCTAGACTTGGTTCAAGGGTATACTCAGGAGGAAGGAATAGACTATGATGAGGTTTTTCCACCTGTTGCTAGGATAGAAGCTATAAGACTGTTTTTGGCATATGTTTCATTCAAGAATTTTAAGGTCTTTCAAATGGATGTCAAATCAGCCTTTCTATATGGTGTGCTAGAAGAAGTGGTTTATGTGTGTCAACCACTAGGTTTTTATTGATCCACATTATTCTGATAGAGTGTTGAAGTTAGATAAGGCTCTTTATGGTCTTCATCAAGCTCATAGAGCATGGTATGAAACTCTTTTAAAGTACTTAATAAAGCATGGGTATCTTAGAGGCACCATAGATCAAACTTTGTTCATTAAGACTGTGGGCCAAGACTATATTTTTGCACATTTATGTAGATGACATTATCTTTGGTTCTACAAATGGTTTGTTGTGTAAGGAGTTTGAATATGTTATGCACTCTAAGTTCCAAATGAGTTCCATGGGAGAGATGTCATTCTTTTTAGGTCTTCAAGTCAAACAGTTAGATAATGACATTTTTATTAATCAATCTAAATATGTAAAGGACATGTTGGCTAAGTTTGGATACACTGATCGTAAGTCCGCATCAACTCATGTTGACACTAGAGCAAAATTACATCCCGATTTAGATGGATAGAGTGTTGATCAGCATATGTATAGGTCTATGATAGGTTCCTTAATGTATCTTACTGCTAGTAGGCCTGACATAATGTTTGGAGTTTGCTTATGTGCTATATTTCAAGCCAATCTTAAGGTTTCTCACCTAGTTGTTGTTAAGAGAATTTTTAGATACCTTAAAGGGCAACCTTCTTTAGGACTTTTGTATCCTAAGAACTCAAATTTTGACTTTCATGGTTACACTAACAATGACTATGGTGGTTGTAATCTTAATAGGAAATCCACAAGTGGAGGTTGTCAATTCTTAAAAAATAGGCTAGTCTCATGACAGTGCAAGAAACAAACATTTGTTTCTCAATCATCTGCTGAAGCAGAATATATTGCTGCAACTTCTTGCACTTCCCAGGTTTTATGGATTCAAAATCAAATGCTAGACTATGGCTTTAACTTTATAAACACTCCAATCAACATAGATAATTTTGCTGCTATGTTCATCACTAAGAATCCAGTTCAACATTCCAAAACCAAACATATTGAGATTAGGTATCATTTTATAAGAGATTGTTTTGAAAATAAATTGATGCATTTAGTCAAGGTTCACAAAGATAATCAATTAGCTGACCTTTTCACAAAGGCTTTTGATACAACAAGATTCAATTTTCTTGTTCAAGCTATTGGTTTGATGAATCGTGACTGTGTGTGTCTCAAAAATATTTTGTTCTATATCTTTTGCATTCTGTAAATAGTTTATATCAAAATACAAATAGAGGGGGAGAAAAATGGGAAAAATCAAAATTATTTTTTGATTCTGATAGTCAGTTTGTTTAAGTCTGAAAGAGAAAATTCAAAAATATATTTACCTCGGATGTACATATTTTAAGTCTGAAAGAGAAAAATCAAAATGTGTTTAATTCAAATGTACATATTTTAAGTCTGAAAGAGAAAAAAAAAAAGATTTGTTTATGTGTTATTTTGCAGTTTTTTGTCTTTATTATTTTATTTTGATTGAGTCTTTTGTTGAGTCTTTCATTGTTATACAGAGAAATAAAAATTAAATACAAAATGATAAAAATGTTTCATTGAAAACCAATCAAAAATAGTAAAAGAAAAAATTGAAAATGTTGCAC
The DNA here is from genome assembly GCA_910822075.1 of Senecio squalidus. Lineage (NCBI taxonomy): Eukaryota > Viridiplantae > Streptophyta > Magnoliopsida > Asterales > Asteraceae > Senecio > Senecio squalidus. Next base: position 24,892,904 of record CAJVGC010000589.1, read on the forward strand.
AAAAACAATTTTTCTAATAAATGAGTCAAAACATAAATTCCAGTATAACTTAAATAGTTCATTATATATAGAATTTCTTAAAACCAAATGTTTTTATAAATGCATGTATTCTTATATTTTGAAATCTTTAGCCATGTGGTTTATAAATTGCTTCAAATACATAAAAACAGATAATGTCAAATGGGATATTAATTATGTCAACTAGAAAACAAAGAAAAATTTATTTTCAATAATTTATGGTATCTAAATCTATTTATCATAACAACTCTTAAAGTTCTAAGTGTTCAAATAAGTCAAAACTTTGAGATCCTTTATGCCGATTTGATAAAAGGCAGAGACATGTGAATAAGTTGAACAAGTGTACCATGATTCTTTTGAGTATTTAACATGCTAAACATTCAAAAATATCTTGAGAGGTGAATAAGAGTATAAGGTTGAAATAATCATAGTCTGGGTATCCTCAATAAAAGTTGAAGAATGTACATGTGTTCAAATAAATTCTTTATAAATTCAAATTCTTTTATACACTAAATTATTGTTGTTTTTCATGACAATAAGGTATATATGCCAAAGTTAAGTAAAATATAGATTGCTTATTTATTTCTACTTGACATAATTGAATAAGTTTGACAATTTATCATGTCATATTTAATTTATATAAAACTGCAATTTATAAATTTTTGACACATGATATATCTTACTATAAATACAAGCTTTTGCATTTTACCAAAACATTTCATTTCTAAAGAAAATTTGCTTGTATGAACTAACTTATCTAGTCCTAGAATATAAGTTTTTGGATTCTGAAATTGAATTTTATGTTTGGGAGCTTATTCAAAGTTAACTGATGTATTGACATTTTTAATTCTAAAGGTAATATTTGTCATTGGAGTTTTAACTGCGAAGATAAATTTTAATTCGGAAAATTTTGAATGGGTTAATTTTGATATTCAACATTTTAACTCTGATGATAAAATATTAAGTTGGATAAAAATATTTCATTTCTTTTAAATCGGATCACTGTGTTGATTTTATTGACCAAATTTTTAAGTCTGAATTTTGATTTTATGTCGGATTATAACTTTGAGTTGGTGGAAAAATTGTGTGTTTAATTTAACTCTGAAAATATTCTAATATTTAAATTCATTTTAAATTCAAATAATCTTTTTTAATCAGCAACTTGCAAACTTTATCGATATCGAAATTCCTAATCTCAATAAAGCTTAGAACCTTTTTCCGATCATTTTAGCATTCATCCATTAGATTTACATTCTTTTCTAGACTGAATAAGCTTAGAATTTGTTTCTTTTATTTTAGTATTTTCACATTACTCTGTTTACTAGTTTACAAGGTTAGTTCATGTTTTGTATGATTTTAAGTATAATGTAATGTTTTCATTGATTTCTAAGGCTTAACAAATTTTTTTGATTGTTCACAAATGGCTTCTTATCCTTTGTTGATAAACATAATGTGGTGGGTTTCCTAAATGTTAATGATGATAGAGTGGATGAGTTCTGAGGGAAAATTTTCAATTTTTGATTAACTCAAGAATCCATTATGACATATCTGCTAATCTTGTTCTATATAGTGATATGTTCAATGAATTATAGGAAAATGCAGTATTTGAAAAGATTAATGCAGTACCCACAATCACTTCATCAGTACAAATGACTCTTGTAGTGATTACAGAAGAAACAATAAGAAGAGTGTTGTAAATGATGATGAAGGAGGTTTAGAACTACTGCCAATAGAAGAAATTAAGCAAGTGTGCAGACTTTTCTCATACAATTGGAGATACCAAATACATGTTTTGATTAGCTGCATGTCTGGAAGACAAGGAGGGTATGATGAAATGAGTCAAACTCTTGCATCTGGATTAGTTTGCATGGTTAGTCAGAGAACATTCAACTTCTCTAGGTATATCTTTGATAATATGCAGAGGATGGTTGAAGGTTCTACAAAGAATTTTTTGTTATATCCAAGATCCGTGCAATTGATATTAACTTCTGAAATAGAAGGATTGATGCCTGAAGGAGAAGAACTGGAAAATCTGAACATGAATTGGAAGATTATGGCAAACATGAAGAAACACTTTGCCTCTTCCAAATTCTCATTCTCAGGAGCATAGACTCCATTATTTTATCATGTGGTTCAACAAGCTCATGGTGTGCACTCTGATGATGAAGATCAAGAACCTGATAATCAATCATTAATTATCCTCACAACAAAACTTTCCAACTCCACCTCAATCACCTATTCCATGATCTTCACATTCACCAATTCCAACACATCAATCACCTATTCAATAAGATTCACATTCACCATTTCAAATTAACATGAACCTAATGATGTTGATATGAATGGTTCTATACTGAACAAGAGAGTAAAAGCCAACCCAATCTTGCAGAAACCATTATTTCAACTCCATCTGTTCCAATTTTGGATACCCATGTGATTCAAGTTGTCAATGAACATGTTACTGCAACAACAAGTGCTCCATTGCAAGTATATAGGTCAAAGAAGAAGGGAGGAGATAGTATTGGAGTACTGAGGGCATGTGAATTAAAACAGAAGAATGAGGAGTTAGAGGCATTGGTAAAACAAAAAACAAAATGATTAACAGATTGATATGGAAGTATGTTATTCAACAAGTGATTATTCAAAAAATGAAATCTCACCCCTTGAATGATGCTACCAAAATAGGGGGAGATAAGGTATAAAAGGATGTGTTGATGACTGAGTTAAAGTATGAAGTAGAAAATATATAAGAGACTGTAATTTGAATGATGAGCAAACAGTAGTAATGGAGGAGGATGATCAAACTGTTGTTATGGAAACTGATCAAATGAATGAAGAGGAAGTAATTTCAAAGGGGGAGTCTATTGAAAAAGAGACTGATGTGGTTATGACAGAGACAAACATTGAGAATGTGATGACAGAGGAGGAGAATTTAGAGAAGAAAGATGAGCTTAACTGGAGAATATTGATGATATAGCTGTGGAGAAAATAGAATAGGAGATGGAGAAGATTATAAAGTTGAAAGGTAAAGAAAAAGTGTTAGAGTTTGAGTTTACATATGGTGAACAAACTTTTAATTCGGAAGAAGAAGAGGTGTTTAGGTCGGATGAAGGGAATCAAAAAAGTGAAAATAAGTCGGATGAAGGAAAGGAAGAAGAACAAGTTAAGTCTGATGAACAAGAAAAAGAATTTAATATGGAAACAGAGTTGACATAGCAACTTTTGAAGAACATTATGAAGGGTTATATGATGAAAACTCAAGTGAAGTACTTGTGGTGCACATTAAGGAGAAAGATTCAAATCCAGTATATGGTTCAAATGAAGTATGGAACAAGGATTTGGGTGGAGATCAAATTCATACAAGTTTGGAGGAAATTGATCAGCAAGGGAAAACTGGAGAGGAAACTAGTGTGGCAACAGAAACTGGAGAGAAATAAAATGAAGATGAAAAAGTTGAAATCAATCAAAATGAAGGAATAACTATTGAACCAACTACTGGAGGAAGGAAGGAATCATTTGCCAAGAGATCAATGAAGAAAGCTCCTGATGTAGTGGTTGAATTAAAGAAAAAACTTATGAAATATAAAAGGGATATGACTGAAGCAACTACAAAGGACATCTTAAGAATTATTTAAGCTTGAAGAGAAAGTATCATGTCAGATCTTTAGGACAAATGAAAGTGGAGACATTAGAGAAAAATTGGTTGGATGTCAAAACCAATTCAATGCTTGAGGAAATGAAACCGAAGAAAGAAATGAAGATCAAAGATGCATTGGATAGAAAAGTTAAAGAAGATCATTTGGCAGAGATGAGAGAGACATTGAAAAAGATGAATGAAGAGAAAGAAAAGCAAGTTGGTGGTTCTTTTACTGGAAGTAATCAAACAGTTACTATTGAATATTTTGTTGCAAAACAGAGGCAAGAAGTAATATTTAAAACTAAAGTGAAGTTGGAAGAAGACAGTGATCAACATGAGAAGGTTGAAAAGGAAGTATTTGTTCAAAAGGAGCCTGAAATGCAGAGTGCTCAAGAAGAAAATTATTATATTGCTAGTCCGACAACTCAAAGGCACAACGATGATGTTTCATAATGGATAGAAAAAACTAATGATCATGGAAATTATATTGACAAGTATGGATTTCCAGTGGATGAAAAAGTGATAAAAAAAGGCAAGTAATGAAGAAAGTTCTGGATCAAGAATCAGAGATCTAACTCAAGAAGAATTGAAAGCTGAAAGAATAGAGCTTCAGAATAGAATGAAGGGAATCATTCCACCCATTATTGGTTGGAGATTTGATCCATATAAGGGTGCTATAGTTATCAAAAGAGGAACTAGTCAAGTGTCATACTATCATACCACTGATGAATTGAAGAAAATTACTAAAGGTGAAGCCAGATAGTTGAGTGTACTGAAGATGGTAAATCATGGTGCTTATCCTCGAGGATGTGAATATGAAGATTTTATTAAGGAATATGCAAAGTCATACTGTTAGGTCTCAATAAGATCTCAAACACTAGCGAATCAATTACAAATAAGTATTTAGATGTTAATTGTTACGAATCGATTAATCACTCAGTTTCTTAGTTTATTATAGCGGAAATATAATAACAAAGCAACGAGAATAACACACAGTGTATTGATTCAAAAGATACAACGAATTACTAAGCTCAAGCTCACTATTTATACACAATAATAGTGAGCTTGATAAGTATGAATCCTAGTAAATCTTCTAAAAGGATAGAAGATTTGATCTAACCAACATACCTAAAATAAAGCAATACGTTTCATTATGGAGCTGAGTAGTCAGCTTCATAATGCCTTAGTCGTTTTTTGTCACTCAGACTTAGAGTCACTCAGACTCAAAGTCACTCAGACTCAAAGTCACTCAGACTCAGCAACTAAGACTTTAATAAACAGATTTATTAACTTGGGTTAAATCGTTGATTTTCCCAACAATCTCCCCCTATCTGTTTGGATTAAAGTCTTTTACAATTAATGCATCAAAAATAAACACAAACTTAAAATGTTTACATAAAACTGCTTGTGAACAAAAAGACATATAAGACACATCACTTTCTCTTCTTGAACGATCTTTTCTGCTTTAATGGCACCTCCCATGGACTAGGCTTCTGCACTTCTTTTGCCCACTGGAGTCGTTCATTTTTCCAATCAAGTAGCTTTTCCATTTCAGCATCAGATTTGTGGAACAGTATTTGATACTCTTTCTTGATCAGTTCAACCTTGTCCATCAAAGTCCCCATTTCTTCAATTCTTCTCAGGTTATTGAATAACCAACTAATCAGCTTCATACGGAAGGGGATGCATTGATCAGATTCACATTCACTTAGCAGAGCAATACAATGAAAGATGGAAGCCATATTCAATCTGTCTTTTGCTTGGAAGCATTCCTCTCCCCCACAGTCAACATAACATAAGCCCTCATGATTATCATTCTTCACATAATTCTTATCTTGAAATATGACACCTTTGGGAACAGGATGAAGATAGGTGGTTTCCAGACCAAGTGATTTATCTCCAGCTCGTACTTTGTTTACAGTGCAGAATGCTCTGTAGTCTTCATCGGAAATCAGTTTCAGTACATAAGCCACATTCACATTTGACACTGCTTCTCTTTTTACCTCAAGCCTGTGTGCAATATTGGTTATTCTTGAGCTCAGACTGGCAATTTCTTTCCATTCTTCTAAGCCCAAAGTGTGCATTCTGTGTACCCCAACTCTGAAGGAGCCCTCTTTGTGATAACAATTCAGCATGAGGTCAGATCCACCAGTGTCAGCACAATCCAAGTCTTGAATCTTATTTGCATTCCTCCTTGTTGCAAAGTTTGACTCAATATAATCCAGTCTGGCTTCCTCCCTTAACACTTGTTTGGCAATTTGTCTGTCAGCTTCAATCCTCTGCTGTTCTTCATCAATTGCCAATTCTTCTTCTTCTTTCATCTCAGCTTCAAGTGTTTCAGCTGCTTTCATGGACTGATCTTGTGGATTGCCCTCATATTTCTCCATGTATAGCCCTTTGACATACTCCTTGTATTTTTCAACTGTCATCCCAGAATTGTGAGCATATCTTTGAAGCTTAGCTAGTTTCTCAGCTTCAGCTTGTCTTTTCTTTATTTAAATTTCTAGCTCAGTCTGAACAGTTGGCTCTTCCATTTCAATTTCCTCCTCAGCCTGATCAGTATCAGTATCAGCTCCAACTTTTCCTTTTCCCTCCTTGTCACTTCCTTGGTCTTCTTTCTCAGATTCACTACTGGATATGTCGTTGTAATCAGTCTCATAGAAGTCTTCAGACTGACCAGTTTTCAGATTGAATTTTTTAGTCTTGTAGTAGCTTTTCTCCCCTTCATCTCTTTTTCTTTTCAAGTCTTGTTTGGGAAGGTCAGACTCATCAGTTGGTGTAACTGTTTTCTCCTCCTGAGTTTGAGCATCCCCGTGTGATACCTCAGCAACCTGTTTCCCCTTCCTCATCATACTGATCTCAGACGTCAATTTCAACACCATCCCCTTTAAATCCTCCATCTCCTCAGTGTTTTGACATTTCATAGCATGTAACTCAGTCTGCATTGCACTCAGTTTGACATCAAACTGAGTTGACATGTCCTTAATTGCCTGTAACAGCACAGGAACAGTCATAGCAACCTCAGACTGAGATGGAGTAGTAACAGTAGCAAATGAAACAGTTGGTATAGCTTCACTCCCTCCTTGTTGTTTAGGAGAATGATCCTTAGCCATAGAAGAGGAAGTCTGTACCTCACTCAGTTTGGGAAGTGAGGCATTGACGACTCGTGCATAGGAGTGTGAGAAATTTGGTGGTACCTTATCGTGAACTAGCACAGAGCTAATGAAAATAGCCTTAGAAATTGGCTTTGAAACTGAGGGGGGGTGGTCCCATACGAGGTACAGGGATATTCAGGAGTGGAATATCGTCTTCAATGCTTACCACATGTGTCAGTGTGGCAGCAGCAGCATGTGTCTCCAAGTTGACTACTCTAGTGGGGCTTTGGGTAGTCATGGTAGTCAGATCCATCTCTTGCTCTAGCAGAGGGAGAATGGTCTGATCTACAGCACTGGAGGGGAGTGTAGAACTCTCAGCCTCATGGAAGAGTGAATCCATTAGTGCCTGATTTATAGTGGGGCTTGATGTGAGTGCTTTTTCAAATGAACTGGGTGAGTTCATTAGATTGGTCGCTTGAGTTGCTAAGACATCAAGTTGAGGAGTGGACTGCACCTCAGACTGAGAGGGGATACTCTCAGACTGAGGGAGAGAAAGAGTTATATTCATACCTGTGCCAGCCTCATCTCGCCCTACCCCACCCATTTCCACCTCAGCTTCTCTAACAGGAATGTTTGCCTCCAAATTCTCCTCAGCTCCATCATTTCGAGCATCTGAGTCTGAATGGTCAGACTCAGTGAGTTCATGATCTATAAATGGGTTGTCAATCCACTGAAGCATGACTGGGGTTAATCCTGGCTCATCCTCAGTAATATTGATATAAGTGAAAAATTTTGGAGTCAGCCTGGGAAGAGGGCACACATAAAAGATTTGTTCAAGTTGCTCATAAGCCTCTTTTCCCAGAGCTTCCTCAATGCTGAGTGAAAGGACACTAATGAATGGAACATCATTCGGTCGTTTTGTCTTTAAGGCAAGGGAGAGAATCTCGTCAAAATAGAGTTGTGAATAAGAGATTCGTCTACCCGTTACCATTGAATGAAAAAGATGAGTCTCAAATTCATTCATCTGATTAAGACTCCCAGATTTACCCCCCAAACACCGTGTGATCATGGAAAATAGGAATTTCCATCTGCCGGTAAAAAATTTATATTCAATTACGCCTTGGATTTCAGGCTGACCAATGAGAGGGAATGTGTAGGTCCCAGTGGTCCGATCTACAAGATTAAACCAAACTAATCACGAGGCGGAATCTCGTAATCACTATATCAACACAAGTAATAATCGAATGCAGTGAATAATAAATACGAATTACCGAATTCCAAATACTTTATATATTGAATCACTCAATTACAATAAAGTATTCTCAGAACTCTCTCCCTCAGTCTGTCTGCAAATCATTAACCATTAACCCTAAACCTAAACTCAATGTCTCTTTATATAGAGACATGTTCACAGGCTTGGGCCACTAATGGGCTCATGGACTATGCAAAGTCCATTAACACCCATAACAGACTAAATAGCCCAATTAACAATACAATGTTATTGGGCCATTACAGACTCAAATAGACTATTACTAAAGACTTAATTAATCTAGAACAACTGTCATAGATATTGCACTAACAAACTCCCCCTTGACTGTTGCTTCTAGATTCTGTTATACGATCAAAGTCTTTATAGTCTTTTTCTCCTTGTGTTCCTTGCAGGTTCTTCTAACTCATCATTGTCTTGAATAACTCCCCCTGAATTGTTGCAATAATTCAGTCTTCTCCGTTTAAGCTTGTGAAGATTCAGTCTTCTCCGTTTACGCTTTCAAAGAGTTAGTCTTCTCCGTTAATGTTTGTGAAGAGTTAGGCAGCTCCCTTTGTTGTTGTGAACTTCTTTTTTTTTTTTTTTTTTTTTTTTTTTTTATCAGAGTCTTCATCACTAGTTGACTCAACTAAGTTCATCGCTTTTTTTTTTTTTTTTTTTTTTTTTTTTAAGATATCGACACGAAATTTTGAGTTGTTCATGTCGATTCTAATTTTTTAAAAAGAAATACATAATTACAAAAATATCAGCTAAAATTAGCAATAATCAGTTATGGTGGGGAACCCATGCCATAACACGTCTTGATTGTCCTCTTTCGTTTACGTAGACAAACTCTTTGAAGAAACCATCATCTTTAGTAACAGTAGCTTGAACTTTAGAATTCAGATGGTTCCTCGGTGGACGAAATGGTCTCGACTGCTGATAAAAGGAAGGTTCTATCTGACTCGGGCCATATGGATTAGAACTTCTGAAAGACGGTCGAAATGGACGCGGTTGAAAAGAACGATCATTAGAAACACCCGTGTGTTCCTGTTTCTTAATCCACTTTTGAGGCACCTGTTTCCGTACAGGTGAATGAGATCGAGCCATTGATTTCCGTACAGGATGCACCTGTTTCCCTACAGGTGAATGTGAACGAGCCATTGGTTTAGTCTTTGGTGAAGACGATCTGCTAACTTGCTCTTTTTTCGGAGAAGGCGATCTGTTGGCTTGCTTTTGCTTCTTCTTTGGACATACCGAGGCCACGTGACCATGTTCCCGACATTTAAAACATTTCAAGTCGTCCATTGGCTTTTTGGGTTTTGAGTTTTCAGCTAATGTACTCATTGTCGTTTCCGAAACACTTGGATCAGTTGAAGCACTTGACTCAGTCTGATCGTCCCTTGTAGAGGAAGATTCACAAGAAGATCCAACGCTATTTTCCTTCTCGTCACATTCAGTTTTAAGAAAACTGTAATTGTGATTAAAAGGTGGAGGTGTTTCATTATATCCCAAACCAGTACGATCTCCACTTCGCCTTTGACGACCAAAATGGAAGTAAGTGTGTCAGATGAAGTCCGAAATTGTTCAATCTCTCTGTTAAGCTCTAATCTTTTGACCTCGCTGTCTCGTAGTTCCTTTTCCTTTTCGATGTACAACTGCTTCTCTTTTTCCAAACATTCAAAAAGCATGTCGATCTTTTGTGTTTGTAAACCGATAGTACATAAATATTCACTTGTATCTTTGGAATCTTGATGAAGCTTGTTGGATAAGTCATTCTTCAGGTGAACTTCACAAGCCAATTCAATTTGCAAATCTTTATGTTGATTCGTCAAGATGTCCAAGGCGTCGTTTAAACGTTTATTTTCCGCGGTTAAAGCTGAAATAGTCTCTTTGTCAGAAGATGTACTCTCAGTATCTTGATCACTTGCAGTACTAGAATCACCTGCAGAAATACTGACTTCACTGCGAAATCCCTCAATAGATGCCATGAGTGCTGACTTATATGCTCTTAATCTTTCAATCACATCATCAAGATCACGTTCATTTTTTACCAAGTTTATATAAACTTCCAAATGCTTAGGCAAAGCGTCTAAAAATCTCTTAATTTTTCTATCAGTTACACTTATACGACATCTGCCAAGTTCTGTAAGGAGATTATAGTATCTGGTGACAGTATTTTCAAAGTTTTCGTTTATTTCATCTTTGAACGTATCAAATTGCCTCATAAAGATTTTTCCGCTACTTTCTCTATCAGCTTCATTATCGTATTGAAAATAATACATTTCTTTACTTTTTGTTAAATTAATTAAGTCCAAATAATAAGTCCGATTAATCAGTCCAATTAATTTAATCCAAAACAATTCAGTCCAATATACGAGTCCAAGTGGAGACTGAAAGGTCCAAGTCCAATTAAGAAAGCCCAAGTCCAAATTGAAAAGTCCAAGTGAAAAGCCCAAATAAGTTACAAATCTGTCAATCGATTGTCAACAAACAATCTGCAATCACAAATTTGAAGTCCCGAACAACCTTAATCGATTACTAAACGAACATGTATTGACCTTGAATTACATGTAAACGAACATGTAAACGGAGACAAGAACCTTCACGAACATCAACCAAAACAAAATCTTACAATCAGTCACGAACAAATGACGAAGATGAATTACAAATCAGTCACGAACAAGTGAAGAGGATTGACGAAGAAGATGTTCGCCGCTGATATACCTTTTGATGTTCGTTCACAAGTTCCACGAACAATCCCAGCCGAACATGATTTTAAATTACAACGAATATGAAAACGAAGATAAATTCCCAAACAGCCACGAGCAAGTGCTTATAACAGCCACGAAGATGTATTCAAACGAAGATGATGTTTGTTCCGTTTTAATTGCTGCCACGAGGATGATATTCGTCTATGTAATCGTTGTTTTCCACGAACAAACACTTACCTGTCACGAACAGATCTGCCTAATTTAGACGAAGACGATGTTCGTGTATTGCCGCCAACCAAAGATGATTTGTAGGTTACGAAGATGATGACGAAGAAGATAGATACGCAGATGAATTGAAACGAGGATGATGATTTCTTTTTCGTTCTTATCGCCGCTGTTAAGCCGAAGATGAAACGAAAATGATAGAAACTGAAAGTCAACCGCGAAGATGATTACCCCCGCTGTCTTCGTAAATAAATATTGATCCCCAATTCAATTACGCCGCCACCTCTTTCTAATCTTCGTCGCTGCTGTGAACAAGTTATCCCCAATATTTTTAATTCAATTATCTTTTTCTTTGTTATCCTCTCCGACACTGCTTCTTGTTTGTGTTGATAGGCCCACGAAGATGCAGCCCACTAAGGTGCAGCAAGGCCCAATTTCACAATTAAGGCCCACGACGTTAATTAAACAGTCCAATAAATTTAATTTAGGCCCACGAACTTGTAAGACTAAGTTGTAACACGAACTTGATAACGAAATTTGTGACGAACTTGTTTGGTCAACGAACTTAAACCAAAAGTCAACGAACTTGAATGACTGGTCAACGAACTTGGCCGCCACAAACCCTAAATCTCAAACTCCACCTGTCAGAAAATTAAGAAAACCTAATTTTAACAGCCGCCAGAAAATAATAATTAAGAACCCTAATTCCCAAAATCGATTATAACCTGATTTTTAATCCTGAACCAAATCTCGATAGAGAGCAAACAATGTGTTTGCTCTGATACCGATTGTAGGTCCCAGTGGTCCGATCTACAAGATTAAACCAAACTAATCACGAGACGGAATCTCGTAATCAGTTATATCAACACAAGTAATAATCGAATGCAGTGAATAATAAATACGAATTACCGAATTCCAAATACTTTATATATTGAATCACTCAATTACAATAAAGTATTCTCAGAACTCTCTCCCTCAGTCTGTCTGCAAATCATTAACCATTAACCCTAAACCTAAACTCAATGTCTCTTTATATAGAGACATGTTCACAGGCTTGGGCCACTAATGGGCTCATGGACTATGCAAAGTCCATTAACACCCATAACAGACTAAATAGCCCAATTAACAATACAATGTTATTGGGCCATTACAGACTCAAATAGACTATTACTAAAGACTTAATTAATCTAGAACAACTGTCACAGATATTGCACTAACAGAATGCCTCAGCTCGAACTTGTTGTTTAGTCAGTCTGGCCTGGAATCCCCCTTCACCTGCTTCAAGAATGGTGGGAAGCAATAAGGCTGCGCGAATAGTCTCCTCAGTGATGGTAATAGTCTGTCTCCCATCATTATACGTGCCAGTGAGTGCATTCTTTTCATCATTGGCGGTGCAGGTGTACCACCACTCACACAACACCGGTGGGTACATCACTGTTTCACAAAAATAAGCGCCATAGAGTGGATGTGCCTTCATGAATTGACACATTTGCTCGAATCCCCTATTATGTCGATTGGCGGGAATATCAATAGTGGCCACCAGATTGTTATCTTTGATTTGAAACCTGTTATGAAAGTTAGCGTCAGGAATCATGCGAGGAGTAACGTGAAGGATCATGTTTGCATCCGCCATTGATAAGAGTTCAAGAAAAAAAATAGAGAAGAGAACAATTAGGTTAGAATTTGAAATTAAGTTGAATATAAACTATAGGAGCGAAATTTAAGTAACTAAGTTAGGAAACTTTCCATCTGGCCTATGTAATTTAACCTTATTGACAAGTATTACCCTTGAGGTAGAAAAATATTTACAGCTGACACCTAAAAAAAAATTATAAAACATTAGAAAAAAAAAAAAAAAACTTTACAGACTAAAGAAAGAAAAAAAAAAAAATTTAAAAGATATTTACGAAAATTACATTCAGTCGGAGCATATGATCAGACTGAAGAATCTTGAGCTGACTAACAAGTCAGACTGAAAAATCACAAGCTGACTAACAAGTCAGACTGAAAAATCACAAGCTGACTAAAAGGTCAGCCTGAAATGGACTTTTTGTGACATATTAAGGATTCAACATGCCCAGTTCTCCTAACAGATAGAAAAACCTGTCCTCACTTAGAGGTTTTGTGAAAATGTCTGCCAATTGATCATGAGTAGCGACAAACTCCAGTCTGACCTTGCCCTTCTCCACACAGTCTCGAATGAAATGATGTCTTATTTCAATGTGTTTTGTCCTGGAGTGGAAGACTGGATTCTCAGTTATTTGAATGGCACTTTTGTTGTCACACATGATTGGAGTATTTTGAATCTTGATTTCAAGATCTGCCAATTGATGTTGCATCCATAGTAATTGTGCACAACAGCTCCCTGCAGCCACGTACTCAGCTTCAGCTGTGGAAGTTGCCACTGAGTTTTGCTTTTTACTTGACCAACTGACCAATTTTCCTCCCAGAAGCTGACGTCCCCCTGATGTACTTTTTCTGTCCAATCTACACCCTGCATAGTCTGCATCTGTGTAACCAATTAGTTCAAAACCAGAATCTTTAGGGTACCATAGGCCAAGATTTGGAGTACCCTTAAGATATCTGAAAATTCTTTTGACAGCTTTAAGATGGGATTCCTTTGGGTCAGCTTGATAACGTGCACATAGACATGTAGAAAACATGATATCAGGTCTACTGGCAGTTAAATAAAGTAAAGAGCCAATCATACCTCTATAAGTAGCTTGACAAACTGACTTGCCAGATGAGTCTTTATGCAACTTATCAGAAGTACTCATTGGTGTTTTCATTCCAGAACATGTTTTAAAACCAAATTTCTTTATTAAATCATGAACATATTTACTTTGATTTATGAAAATTCCATCTTTCTTTTGTTCTACTTGTAGACCAAGGAAGAACGTGAGTTCTCCCATCATACTCATCCTATATTCACTACACATAAGATTTGAAAACCAAGTACACAACTTTTCATTTGTGGATCCAAATATAATGTCATCAACATATATTTGTACCAAAATCACATGCCCTTTTTCCTTTTTGATAAACAGTGTCTTATCAATTGTTCCTCTTTTAAAATGATTTTTAAGAAGAAAGTCTAAGAGGGTATCATACCAAGCTCTGGGAGCTTGTTTGAGACCATATAAGGCTTTGTTTAATTTAAAAACATGATCGGGAAAGTTAGGATCAACAAAACCTGGAGGCTGCTTGACATATACTTCCTCCTGCAAATCACCATTTAGAAAAGCACTCTTCACATCCATTTGATACACCAAGAAGTCTTTAAACGCTGCATATGCTAAGAATAGGCGAATTGCTTCAATTCTGGACACCGGAGAAAATGTTTCATCATAATCAATGCCTTCTTCTTGCTTATATCCTTGAGCCACTAATCGTGCTTTATTTCTGATCACCACTCCATCTTTGTCATATTTATTTCTAAATATCCATTTAAGTCCAATGATAGTCTTAAACAGGGGACGTGGGACCTTTGTCCAAACATTGTTCCTTAAGAATTCTCCAAGCTCCTCTTGCATACCATCAATCCAGTCTTCATCTAATAGAGCTTCTTCAACCTTCTTTGGTTCATCAGACTCAAGAAGTTTGTATAGAAACAAAAATTTGTTGTGGCAGTCTTTCGTCTGGTTTTGACTCCTTCAGTTAATGAGCCAATAACTGATGATATGGGATGTCCCTTGACAGTCTTGATATTTCCTATCTCATTGTGAGAAACTGCATCAGCTTGAGACTGAGTATCATCAGTCTGAGTAGTTTGGATTTGAGTTTGGTCAGACTGAAGAGTGTCAGTTTGAGTTGCATCAGTTTCATTAGACTCAGTATTTTTAATATCAGGGACACTCTGGAAAGGTGATTCATCAGGTTCACTTTCTGACTCTTGATTGTGATGGGCCTTTTCATCATTCTGATCTGTAGCCTGAGAGTCAGCCTCAAATGTGGTCACTAGTAATTCATCACACAGCTGATTGATAGTGGCTATGTCAGTCTGTGATGACGATTCATCTTTGTCAGACTGAGTAGTGTCATCAAAAGTAACATTAATGCTTTCTTCCACAACCTTTCTTCTTTCATTGTAGACTCTGAAGGCTTTTGCGATGCTTGAGTAGCCAACGAACAAACCTTCATCAGCTTTAGGAGACATCTTACACAACAAGTCCCTTTGATTCAGAATATAACATCTACTTCCAAAAATATGGAAATAATGAATGGAAGGAACTTTGTTATGATACAAATCATATGCTGTTTTTCCATGTCTCTTCACTATGATGGACCTATTATGTGTGAAGCAGGCAGTGGTCACAGCTTCAGCCCAGAATTTTATCTTCATGTTCCCATAACACAGCATTGTTCTGGCAGCTTCAATTAATGTTCTATTTCTTCTCTCTGCAACTCCGTTTTGTTGAGGTGTCCGAACTGAGGCAAAGTTTTGGACTATTCCTAACTGATCACAAAAGTCTATCAAGACTGAGTTTTTGAACTCAGTTCCATGGTCACTTCTCATCTGTCGAACAAGAGTATTTTTCTGTCACTGTTCTCTTTTGATCAGACTGATGATTTCCTCAGCTGCATCACTTTTAGCCCTTAAGAATATAACCCAAGTGAATCTAGTAAATTCATCTACAATTACAAGGGTGTATTTCTTTCCTCCTTGACTTTCAATCCCAATTGGTCCAAACAGATCCATATGTAGCATGAATAAAGGTTCATCAATTGAGTGCAACATTTTGGATGGGAATTGAGTCTTAGTTTGCTTTCCAAGCACACAAGCTGAGCAAACTTTGTCTTTGGTATAGGTCAGTTCAGGAAGACCTCTAACCAATTTACTCTTTGACAAGGCATTTATGTTTTTAAAGTTTAAATGTGACAATCTTCGATGCCATAGCCAATTAAGTTCTTCTTTAGTTTCTGTGAACAGACACGTCTCAGCCTCATCATTGGCTGTACTCAGATCCAGACAAAATACATCTCTTTCTCTTTTGGCAAGTAGTAATGGTTTTCCTTTGGCATTGTAGATTATTCCAGCTTGCTTTCTGAATCTGACTTCATGGTCTTCATCAGTAATTTGACTTACACTTATTAAGTTATGTTGTAAGCCTTCTACATATGCAACTCTTTTGAATGTAACAGCTCCAGCATGAATCTTTCCATATCCTCGTGTCATTGATACCCCGTTGTCACCATATCTCACTTGAGGCCCATCTTCTTCTTTATAGTCTTGTAGAAAAGACTTCATTCCTGTCATGTGTCTTGAAGCTCCACTATCTAGATACCATTTTGTAGAGTCCTGCACATGAAAAAGAAAATATTAGTTCCTTTTGGGTACCCACTTTAGAGTGGATCCATGAACTGAAACAGATTTAAGTTTAGGTTCAGTCTTGCAGTCAGTTTTGGAGCTGGTGTAGTTCCATTTATTTAGTTCCTTCATGCAGTTAACAGAATAATGACCTACGACACCACAGTATTTACATGGAGTGTCTTTGAGACTAACTTGAGATGAAACTGACTTTGTCTTTGATTGAGATGTTTGTCTTTGCTTTTGAGGTGAAACTGACTTTGATGAAACTGACTTAGACTTTGGTGAAACTGACTTCTGTATGGATGGAGCTGACCAATGTTTTTGTGGAACTGACTTTTGAAAAATGTTTTTCTGTGGTCTAGACTGAGTCAGTTGCTTACTAAACACAGCTTCATGTCCTTTTTCACCACAATTGTAGCATATTCTTTTAGGAGGAGTCTTGGGCCTGATGTGATTAGGAGATTTATTCCTGACTAGAGTTTTTACGATGTTAGTCAGTTCCAACAATTGATTTCCCAATTTATCAATAGTTTTTGTTTCATGGCTTTTGTTAGGAATTTTGGAACTGACTTGGCTCTGAATCTTAGGTTTACTCACAACCTTAGGCAAGACATTATTTATATGCAAAGAATCTTTTTCAGCATGCACATTTGTATCAGTTTCAGATAAATTAACACATTCAGACTGAGAAGAAGTTGAAGAATCACTTTTATTAAAAACTTGGGAAATTACAGGTTTGACAAAAGCATTTGACATCATGATTTTTTCTCCTTTCATATAAGTGAAAGTGTTTGGAAGAATTTCAGGTTTGAAAATGATTTTTTCTCTTTCAGCTTTTTCAGCTTCTTCTTCTTCTTCAGTCATATGCCTCTTCAGACTGAAGTCCTCACCCAACACAGCTTGAACTTGTTTGGGTACCTGTCTGCTTAAACAATCTTCATTTTTTAAGGATGATATGCACCATGATTTACAAATTCTTTTATAATGCTCAGTTTCTTCTCTAAATTTATAATTTTCTTTTGCAAGATCACTATAAGCTTCAATCTGAGCATTTAAAAGAACTTTATAACTTTCTAGTTCACTTATTTTATCATCTTTAATTTTCAAAACATTTTCAAAATCTTTAATCTTTTGTTTAAGTTCAGATTGTTCTTCTAAAGTGGTGGTCAAATCAATAAAGATATACTCGAACATTTGAAGTTTTTGTTCATTAGTATAAGTATTAAAGTTATGTACCTTGTAAAGCTTTGATTTGTTCCAGTCTGAATTATGGCTCAGTCTCTCAGCCTCCTTCAGATCCTTCTCAAACTGAGATGCAGACTTCTCAGCTTCAGTCACTTCCTCCACGAATGCCATTAAACACTTATCTACAACTTCCTCATCTTCATCAGATGATAGTTCCTCATCTAACCATTCTTCAGCGAAGAATGCCTTCTGCTCAGTTTGAGGTTTTTGAGTTGTTGAACTGTTGCCTTTCTTGTATTTAAGATACTTCCTTCTATATCTTTGAGCTCTCTCAGCAACTTCATCCATGTGCTCAGTCTGAGCATTTTTCACTTTACAGTCAGCAGCCATGTGACCATACTCATTGCATTTGAAACATTTAACCTTCTTTAAATCGAAAGGTTTCTTTCCTTTGTAACCTGTCTTTTGTTCCAATTTCATAGTCAAAAGGGCAAGCTGACTTTTCAGCTTTTTGACCTCAGTTTCATCATCTGATTCTGAGTCTGAGTGTGACTCAAACTCAGATGAGTCAGCTTTAGAATAAATCTCTTTATTCCTTTTGTTGGTAGCAACTAATGCAGCTTTAGGGTCTTTGGCAGTTCTTCGATTGTTTATCTTCTTCCTCTCTTGAGATTCTTCAAAGTTTAAAAGTAGTCCGAAGAGACCAGGTAGCTTGTAAGTGGACAACTTTTCACTAACCACAAGAGATGTTATTACTGATTCGAATTTGTTTGGCAAGATATCAACAAATTTCTTGCACACTTCATCATCATCCTTTATTAGCCCTAGAGCTGACAAATCATTCAATAAGATTTGAAACCTTGTGTGCACATCAGCCAATGTTTCCTTTTCTTTTACATAGAAATTTTCATAATTTCTAATCAGGCTATTCAATTTTTGCTCTCTTACTATAGGTACACCTTCATAGGATACAATTAAGGTACAATTCTTTAGCAGATCTGCAACCGGCAATCTTTGAGAAGATTTGCTCAGACACATCATTTCCTAGAATGCTTCTTGCTTTTGGATCTAGATTGTACAACAGTTTGTCAAGATCGGTCCATTGTGATTTTGGAGTTTGAACCCATCTTGCACGTTGAAGAACTTTGTCTCCCTCCTTGACCTCTTCAATCTGTTTTCCTGGAATGATTGGTCCTTCTTCAATGGTTCTCATCATTTCTTCATGGATTCCTGATAAGTGCCATTCAGCCTTTAGTTTCCAATGGGCAAAGTTATGTCCATTGAAAATGGGAATGCCTTTTCCGGCCATAGTAGGTGTAGAGGATGATGACATTGTATTTGAGATATATGTATTGATCGTTTAAGATTTGTAAATTTATTAAAATTTAAATCTTATTTGCTCTGATACCAGTTGTTAGGTCTCAATAAGATCTCAAACACTAGCGAATCAATTACAAATAAGTATTTAGATGTTAATTGTTACGAATCGATTAATCACTCAGTTTCTTAGTTTATTATAGCGGAAATATAATAACAAAGCAACGAGAATAACACACAGTTATATTGATTTGAAAGGTACAAGGAATTACTAAGATCAAGCTCACTATTTATACACAATAATAGTGAGCTTGATAAGTATGAATCCTAGTAAATCTTCTAAAATGATAGAAGATTTGATCTAACCAACATACCTAAAATAAAGCAATACGTTTCATTATGGAGCTGAGTAGTCAGCTTCATAATGCCTTAGTCGCTTTTTGTCACTCAGACTTAGAGTCACTCAGACTCAAAGTCACTCAGACTCAGCAACTAAGACTTTAATAAACAGATTTATTAAGTTGGGTTAAATCGTTGATTTTCCCAACACATACTTTATTGATTTTGGTAAAAAGTTCAATCGAAAGAGGAAAACAATGACATTTTATACTACTCCTCTAAAAAGATCAAAGCTTCTTCCAAGACCTAGAATCGTAAGATGGTGGATGGATTGTCCACATGATGAGATTGTGTTGGTGAGAGAAGATGGTGAAGAACGGAGATTGTATGAAGATGCAGAGTTAAGAAGATTAACAAATGAAGAGATGCTTACTTCATACAAACTTCCATTTGAAGGTCACGAAGATCAATGGGAAGGATCTTATTATATTGATGTAGTAAACTTTCAAGTAGATCTGATTCTTCATAAGAAGAGGTAAGTAAGTAAGGACATACCAGATTGTGTGAATTGGAAGTGTAATTAGTTTAAGATGGGAGATGAATTAGCAAGATGAAGATTTTGGAAGCATCATCCAAGGGGGAGATTGTTGAAGCTTAAAATGGTGTAATGGATGAAGCTTCAAATCTTCATCAGAGTTATAGTTTTTGTCTAAGTGTTTAAGTCGGATGAACAAAGTTCATCATCTGACTTAAACCTTAGAGAGTCATCATGAAGACACTTAAGTCGGAAGAACAAGTTTATCCTCAGAGTTGGATGAAGTTTATCCGGGTTAAAGTTAAATGAAGACTTAGCTTAATTTGTTCATCCGAAGTATTATTTTTTTTAATGAATATAAGAATATGTATTGTAATAGTTAGTTGTATGAGTACCTATAAATAGTGGGAGAGTGTTATGAGTTATGTGTGCTTGAATGAGTAAAATTCTTTGTAACAAACTTTTCTGCCATTTTAGGCATTTGAATGAAATAATCCTTTGCACTTTCATCTTTGATTCATTGTTTAGTTTCTCAATTCAATTACTAATTTGTGATTCCGCCACTTATTAGTAATTCTAATCACCTAGATTTCAGTTTTAGATAATTCAAGATCTGCCAAGTTCTCGAGTTGACAAGTTAGACAACAAGTTTGGCATGATTAAGAGGACGACATCTAATTTACTTTGAATTAGATATTATACATCTTGAAAATATTATAATGCATTTTCATAAATTAAAAACGATTAATAATGATCTTTATCTTTAATAACTTATAGTTTAAATCTTTAGTTCTTTCGAAAATGCAAATAACAATGTTATAGATGTTGTGTGTATTATACCACTAGAGATGAAGATAGGAAATCTATATGATTTATAATACAAGCTTTTTTTTATAGCTTTGTAGCATATGAATATTTCTATATGTAATGAATGAGGATTTTTAAACTCCATGTTGTGACGGAATATAAAAGGTTTACATTTCTTTAATGTTAAATCAAATCAGAAATTAGAAATGATTATTGTTTTATCAAAATCTACTTGTGATAATTTCGTGATCAAATCAATAAAATTGAGTTTAGGTGTTGTAATGATCTTGAAATTTGTTATACGTAAAAGTAATCAAAAAAGTAGTAAAATGCTAGACAAGTAATTGTGACACGAGTGTTTACGATTAAAGACCTTAATCGTTTTAGATTGTCGGCCAAAACCTCGGAAAGAAATAATAATCCCATGCCTTTTTATTCTATTAAGAAAAAATGGTGTAATACAATACTTAAGCACAAATGATCGATTTAAGGTGTGAAATGGTAAGTGTTTTCATGTTCTAGAACTAAGTATTGTGTAGAGGGTGAGTATTTAGTGTGCAATGGGTGTCTAATTCGATCATGTGCCTCTGTATATAAAGAAAAGCAACTATCAAGTATTCCAATATTTTATGGGATCTTGACTCCGAGATCTTTGGGGTCTCCCGGACTCTAGAGATGACTCTTTCGTTTTAACTTTTCTCTTGACTATCCCACATGTTCCTAACGTGCATATTGATTTTTTCTTCAACATAAACGAAATTGTGGCCTATTCTTGTTTAGATAAGTCAAGATACAAACAAACACAAAACGGGATAGTAATACATAAGTCCAGGATACCAGATATTCTCATGATATTGGACGTAGTCAAGATATTTAAGTAAATCAGCATTCAGAATCCTCAACCTGAAATTCTACCCGAAACAGTTATGATAATAAAACTTTGTTTATAAATAGTTAGAAGTTAAAGTTATTTAAAAGTACCAATGTAACTAAATTGACATTATAACAAAAATTTGGCTTACTCAATGGACATGTTAAGCATATATAGTCATTTCATTGCTCTACAACATCCAAATAGCTCATACAATTTTTGTTAACATTTACAAGATCTATGGGTTTCCATGTTCTACTGTAAGTGATAAGGACAACGTTTTCTTAAGTCGTTTACGGAATTTCTTGTTCAAATTGTTCAAGGTGCATCACAAGTTCTCTGCAACTTATTTCTAGGAAGGATATGGGGTGTGGCCATTGTTATCCCCATACACGTATTTGATAGTAAAAATCATTTGCAAACTCGTCCCATTCCTCGTCGGGGATCCTAGCGGAGCGTCTCATTAGGGCGGCGGGTTCCCCCGAAAACCGACTTAATACCCGAATTTTGAGTTATTTTGTGTAGCATCCGTCCCACATCGGTTGGAGAGGAGAACGAATCCTTCTTTATAAGGGGGTTGATACCTCTTCTAGCATGACGCGTTTTGGCACGAGCTCCGTGTCAAAAACAAATCCGTGCGCCGGTGAGCAAAGCGGACAATATCACGCTACGGGTGTGCTTGAGCTGTTACAAATGGTATCAGAGCCGGGGCCCGGACCGATGTACACAGCGAGGACGCTGTGTCCTGTAAGGGGGGAGGGTTGTAACATCTGTCCCACATCGGTTGGAGAGGGGAACAAATCCTTCTTTATAACGGGGTTGATACCTCTCCTAGTTTGACGCGTTTTGGCACGAGCTCCGTGCCAGAAACAAATCCGTGCGCCGGTGAGCAAAGCGGACAATATCATGCTACGGGTGTGCTTGGGCTGTTACAAATGGTATCAAGACTTGGTATCAGAGCACATGTTATAGTGAAAACGGTTTTAAAAATTTTCAAAAATTTTCGAAACCAAACTATAACCAAGGCTTTTTCGGAAAATCATTTATGGATTCAAACTTTAGTGTATTAATTTCGCGATTGCATGATTATTTTTAACTATGCATGACCTGATTACTTATGCCTAGTTCAAAATGAATTATGCAAGTACGGAACGTAATTACTATTGTTAACGGTTTTTGAGTCAAAAATTCTCGGTCTTATCAATTCCCGAATCTCACGTGACTGACCCGTGCATTCATTTCATTACACATTTCCTTTACTACTATTTTGTTTCCCCGTACTTACGAAACTCCTTGTACGCAGATCCGTCATGTCTCACTCTTCCCGTTCACGATCACCATCGCGATCCCAGTCCCGATCGCTACCACGAGTTGCGTCATCCCGCGAGGCTTCTGAGGGCCACACCGCCTCGGAAAGCCAACGCCACCAGACCACCGATCCCACGGAGGACACCTCCATGGCCGTTTCAAGCAGCATCGGGTCCAGCCCGAGGTCTGTGCTTCCACCTCCCCCACCGGCACCCGTTGCAGCGCCACCCCAGCACCAGAGCCCCGTACAAGCCTGACCGCGCGAAAGCAGGTCATCCTCCCGGGCCGCTTACCTGATCGGATGGCCGAACACCAGGTCGGTCCATCCGGACCTGCACCTCCTCAGTCCTTCGTGGACCCTTACGATCCCGCCTTGCGCACTCCAGTCATGGAACGCTATGCGTGGGAGCGACAGTTCCTCGAGGAGAGGCGACGTGCTCAAGAGGCCGGACCCTCCCGACCTATGATGCCACCTACCCTTCAGCCCCCCCTCCTGCCGCATTCTTGCACCTCCACCGCGAGGTAAGGGGACTATCCGAGGAGGCCCAGCAACAAGGGCTTCTCCTCTGTGAGGTCTCCGACGTCGCGCATCGGTTGTCGTAACAGTCGTTGCGACATCTCGCTTTGGCTCAGGCCACAGCCCGGACAGTGCAGCGCCTGGTTGGGGCGTGTTTGATTATGGGGACCCTGTTGGCGGTTATTGTCGCCAAGATGTTTCTCGAGAAACGCCGCTAGTTATCTTCTTTATTTATTGTACTGTAGGCTCGAGTCGTAATTTTCCAGTGTACACAACTCAAAGCCATTTCCATTTATTTCCTTATGTATTGTACTTATAATTCATTTCTCATTTGAACTATGTATTCAACGTTACCATTAATGAATGAGATTTCTATCTTTATTATCTATTTTTTTCATTGTCGTGTGAATCTTGTATTGTGGTTGAATTATTCTTTTGCGTATGAATCTTTGTCGTGTGAATCTCTTGAATCATTGACGTGCGTGTACTATTTGTTCTTCTTAATACTCATGCGTGGTCATTGTCATTGTTCATTGGGTTATATTCTTATCGTATTCCATTCGTGCGTTCTAAACTGAATCTATTTTTCTGTTGTAGAATCATGGCACCTAGGCACTCCAATACTGACCGCATTGCCGAGAAAGTTGTTGCTCAGTTGAACGCAGCTATGCCCAACATGATCGCTCAGATCACTGTCGGGATCAACGCTAACGTCAACAACAACCACCAGCAGCAACAGCAACAGCAGCAGGGCCAGAACAATAACCTGAACCAGAACAACAATCGGAACCAGCACCAAAACCCAAATCCCCCTGCCTGCACCTACAAGAGTTTCATGGCCTGCAAGCCTAAGGAATTCCACGGCACAACTGGTGTTGTAGGACTCGTGTCCTGGTTTGAGAGTATGGAGTCAGTTCTGCACATCAGCAGGTGTGCTGAGGCTGCCAAGGTGGAGTACGCCTCCTGTGTACTACACGGAAAGGCCCTGACTTGGTGGAACAGCATAGTCCGAAACAGAAGACGCGAAACCGCCTATGCTCTCACATGGGACCAATTCAAGAACCTTCTGATAGAGGAGTACTGCCCCAAAGGGGAGATTAAGAAACTCGAGGCGGAGCTCTGTGATCACACGATGATCGGAAACGACATCGAAGGGTACACTACCCGATTCCACGAGTTGGCCCGACTGGTCCCGAGGCCGGTAACTCCCGAAGAAAACCGTATCGACCGCTATGTCTCCGGTCTCGTCCCTGAGATCCGGGGAATGGTCATTTCAGCTGAACCTCAAACTCTGCAAAGCGCAATCATCCTAGCCCATCGCCTCACCAGCAATCTCCTCACCGCTCCTGCATCCTCCAAGAAGGGTTCGGGTGAGAAAAGAAAATCTGATGAAACCCCCAGGGGAAGTGATAGAAACAAGAAGAAGAAGACCACCCGAAATTTCGCAGTGACATCTGTAGCACCACCACCACCACCACCAACTGGAGCCCGAGCTTACACGGGGACGAACCCCAAGTGCAACAAGTGCAACTTCCACCACCACGGGAACTGCCCGGTGTGCTTAAAATGCCAGAAGGTAGGGCACTTTGCTAGGTATTGTACGGAGAAGGTAATAGTCCCAGGTCAGAAGCCGGTGTGCTTCGAGTGCGGGAGTGATCAGCACTTCCGGAACGCCTGTCCGAGACTCTAGAACGCCCAACCGAACCAAGGCAGGCGGGGTCGCGGACGTGCCTTCGCACTCACAGCTGAGGAATCCCGACAGGACCCAAAAGCGGTGAACGGTACGTTTCCTGTAAATAACCATTATGCATCAGTATTGTTCGATTCAGGGGCTGAGAGAAGCTTCGTATCCTTAGAATTTAGACCCCTCATTAACTTAGGATCTAAAGTTCTTAAGGATAGCTTCACCATAGATTACGCTAACGGTCAAGAGTTCGAAGCTAAGGATATAATCTTAGGATGTTCCATATGCCTATCCGATAAAACTTTCCCCATTGACTTAATTCCGATCGAGCTGAAAAGCTTTGATGTAATCGTCGGAATGGACTGGCTATCTCGTTTCCGAGCCGAGATCGTCTGTTTCGACAAACATATTCGCATCCCTCTCTCAGACACCGAAACTCTAGTTGTTCAAGGAGACAAACCCGAACGACGACTCCGTATCGTGTCCTCCATGAAAATGCGCAAGTACCTCGAGAAGGACTGTGACGCATTCCTCGCTCACGTTGTCGAACGTAAACCCAAGGAGAGCCGAGTACAAGATATCCCAGTAGTCAAGGATCACCCTAAAGTCTTTCCCGAAGATTTACGCGGGCTACCACCACATCGACAAGTGGAATTCCGGATAGACCTAGTACCTGGCGCAGCACCGGTCGCTAAGACACCGTATCGTCTGGCCCCACAGTAAATGCAAGAGCTATCGAAACAGCTACAGGAACCTTGGATCACGGTCTTATTCGTCCAAGCTCGTACCCCTGGGGAGCCCCAATACTCTTCGTTAAAAAGAAAGACGGATCCTTCCGCATGTGCATCGACTACCGTGAACTTAACAAGCTGACCGTCAAGAACCGATACCCACTCCCGAGGATCGATGATCTGTTCGACCAGTTGCAGGGTGCAACTTATTTCTCGAAAATCGACCTCCGTTCGGGTTATCACCAGGTTCGAGTCAGTGAGAACGACATCCCTAAGACCGCTTTCCGAACTCGTTACGGTCATTACGAATTCCTCGTCATGCCATTTGGTCTGACCAACGCACCAGCGGTGTTCATGGATCTGATGAACAGGGTGTGTAGACCATATTTGGACAAATTCGTGATCGTATTCATCGATGACATCCTTATCTACTCGAGAAACAAAGAGGACCACGCGAAACACCTGAAACTTATCTTAGAACTCCTCCGAGATCAGAAACTGTACGCAAAATTCTCGAAGTGTGAATTTAGGCTCCGGGAAGTACATTTCCTTGGTCATGTGGTCAACCAAGAAGGGATCCATGTAGATCCGTCTAAGATCAAAGCGATCTAGAAATGGAAAGCCCCAACGACTCCTACGGAAATTCGACAATTCCTAGGGTTGGCCGGCTATTATCGAAGGTTCATCGAGAATTTCTCGAAGATCGCTAAGTGTTAGGTCTCACTAAGATCCCAAACAATGGCAAATCAATAACAAATAAGTATTTAGACGTTAATTGTTATATATCGATTTAGTATTCAGTTTCAGTATATATTATAGCGGAATTATAATATTGAAACAGTGAAAATAACACACAGTTATATTTCAAGTAAAGGTGTAACGATTACAAACTTCAAACTCACTATTTATACACAAGTATAGTGAGTTTGATAAGGATCAATCTAAGTAAATCTTCTAAACAGATAAAAGATACTGATTAACTAGACTTCCTTAAATCACGCCTGACTTCTCTCTATGAGTCTGAGTTAGTCAGACTGAGTCACTCAGACTCATGTCTCTCAGACTGAGTCACTCAGACTCACGTCACTCAGACTCAAATTAAAGTCACTCAGACTAAGACTTTGATTAACAGATTTATTAATCTTGGGATAGATCATTGTTTTTCCCAACAATCTCCCCCTATCTGTTTCAACCAAAGTCTTTTACAAAAGGTGCATTAAAATAAACACAAACACAAAAATCTTTAAACTAAAATTGTTTGTGAACAAAAGTAGACACCATCAATTATTTCTGCTTCTTCCCAGTCCTTTTCTTCCTTTTCAGCGAAGTTTCAAATGGCACAGGTTGATCTCTTTCCTTCATCCATTTCAACCTGTCTTTCTTCCATTCCATTAGAGTTTTCATTTCAGCATCGGATTTGTGGAAGTGCAACTGATATTCTCTCTTTACTAGCTCCACCAAATCAGACTGATTTCCAATTTCTTCAATTCTTTTCAAATTGTTGAACAACCAACTGATCAGCCTCATTCTGAATGGGAGACATTGAGGAGACTCACATTCTTTAAGTAATGCTATGCAATGATGAATGGAAGTTGTGGTGATGCTATCTTTGGGTTGAAAGCATTCTTCTCCTCCACAGTCAGTGTAGCATAGCCCTGTATGCTTCTCAGTCTCAATGTATGTTCTGTCTTGAAATACAATATCTTCAGGGACAGGATGAACACTGCTTAATTCCAGACCCAAGGATTTAGTTTTGACTCTTACATCGTGCTTGATGCAAAAGGCTCTGTAGTCTTCTTCATCTACTAAGTTCAGCATATGGGCTGTATTCATGTTGAATATGGCCTCTCTTCTGACAGCTAAGCCTTGAGATTTGTCAATCAGATCATAGCTCAAATTTGCAACTTCTTTCCATTCTTCCAAACCCATGGTGTGTAATCTTGATAGGCCAAATCTGAACGATCCACCTTTATGTGAGCAGGTAAGAAGTAGGTCAGCTCCATTATGGCTTTTGCAGTCCAAGTGGGTGATCTTGTGTTTGAGTGTTCTCATGGAGAAATTGTTTTCAATGTAGTTCATTCTGGCTTGTTCTCTGAGAACAAGTTTGGCCATTCTGGCATCAGCTTCAACCCTCATTTGCTCTTCTTCAATAGCCTGTTCTTCCTCAGCCTGCCACTCGTCTTCAAATTCTGCAGCTGCTCTTTCAGACTGATCATAAGGGTTGAAATCGAATCTTTCTTTGTACAGCCCCTTCACATACTCTCTATATTCCTCCACTGTCATGCCAGCACTCTTGGCATATCTTTGAAGTTTAGCCAACTTGTCAGCTTCAGTCTTCTTTTTCTTTTCTGTCTCTGCTTCAGACACTTTCTTTTGAGCAACAGACTCAGACTCAAACTGAGTCTCCATTTGGTTTTCTTCTCCTTCTTCAGCCTCTTCTTGATCACTTACGTACATGGCCTTACCCTTTCCTTTGAATACAATCTGCTCAGATTCATCACTTGATATTTCACTCCAGTCAGTTTCATAAAATACTTCAGACTGCCCTGTTTTGGTGTTGAATCTGGTTGTCTTGAAATATCTTTTCTCCCCCTCTTTTCTTTTCCTTTTCAACTGTTGCTTGGGGATCTCAGATTCAACTACTGTTGTAGACTTTTTCTCCCCCTGAATCTGTGACTCCACTGCCACAGCCTTGCCCTTTCTCATCAAACTGACTTCAGATGTCAGTTTCAGCACCATATCCTGCAAATCCTTCATCTCCTTGGCATTTTGAGTTGTAAAAGCATGGAACTCAGTCTGCATTGCCTTCAGTCTGTCATCAAACTGAGTGGACATGTCCTTAAGTGCCTTTAACAGGACAGGAACTGTCAGAGCAACCTCAGACTGGGTGGATGTTGTAGCAGTTTCTGATGTAACTGGTGGCACAGCTTCACTCTCTCCCTGTGATGTGGGAGAATGATCATAAGCCATAGAAAATGAAGTCTGTACCTCACCCTGTTTTGGGAGTAAGGCATTGGCAACTAGTGATAAAGAGTGTAAGAGATTTGGAGGTTGTACCTTATCGTGAACCAGCACAGAGCTGGTGAATATAGCCTTTGGAATAGGCTTTGAGACTGAGGTGGGTGTTCCCATACTAGGTACAGGTGTGTCCAGGAGTGGGACACTTTCTTCAATGCTAGCCACATGTGCCTGTGTGGTAGCAGCAATGTATTTCTCCAAGTTGATCATCAAACTGGGGTTTTGGGTGGTCCAGGCAGTCAGATCCAGCTCATCATCTAGCAGAGAGAGACTGGTCTGTACTGCAGCACTGGAGGGGAGTTCTTGACTCTCAGCCTCATGGAATAATGTGTCCATTAGTGCTTGATTTTGAGTTGGGCTTGATGTGAGAGCTTTATCAAATGAACTTGGTGAGTTCACCTGTTGGGACGCTTGTGCAGCCAGGGCATCAAGTAATGGAGTGGACTCCTCAGTCTGAGAGGGGTTACTCTCAGATTGAGGTAAAGTGAGAGGGATATCCATACCTTGGTTAGCATCATCAGGCCCAGCCCCACCCAGATCCACCTCAGCATCTGCAGCAGGGATATGTCCCTCAGGGCCACCGTCAATTCGCTCAGCTTGAACCTCTGAGTCTGAAGAGTCAGACTCAGTTGGTTCTTGATCAATAAAAGGATTTGCAATCCATTCAAGCATCACATTAGTAAGAGGAGCTTCAGTCTCCGAGATAGTGATATAGGTAAACATTTTTGGAGTCAGTCTGGGCGGTTCACAAGTAAAAAATCTTTGATCAAGCTGATCATATGCTTCAGTGCCCAGAACTTCCTCAAAACAGAGAGATAGCACCCGAATGAATGGAACATCATTAGGGCGTTTTGTTTTAGTCACTAGGGAGAGAATCTCATCAAAATAGAGTTGAGAAAAAGAGATCCTTCTACCAGTGACCATGGCATGGAACAGATGAGTTTCAAACTCATTCATCTGATCCAAACTGCCTGATTTACCCCCCAAACATCTTGTAATCATTGAAAACAAGAATTTCCATTTACCAGTGAATAAGCTGTATTTTATTACTCCCTGAGTTTCAGGCTGACCAATGAGAGGGAAAGCTTCATCCCTTGCTTGTTGTTTGCTTCGTCTAGCTTGAAATCCACCTTCCCCAGCCTCAGCAAGTGTGGGAAGGAGTAGTGCACTTCTGATAGTCTCCTCCGTAATGGTAATGGTTGCACGCCCATTGTTGTATGTGCCGGTGATAGCAGTGCGGTCACCATTAGCAGTGCAGGTGTACCACCATTCACAGAGAAGTGGAGGACACATAGTGTTGGCACAAAAGAAGGCACCATAGAGTGGATGAGCCTTCATATACTGGATTATCTGTTCAAATCCCCTGCCTTGGCGATTGGCGGGAATGTCAGCAATGGCGACCCGATTATTGTCTTTAACTTGAACTTGCTGTTGAAAGTCGGCACCTGGAATCATTCTTGCAGTGACATGAAGCATCATATTAGGGTTAGCCATTAGAACAGGAATTTTCAAAGGGTTTGAAGAAAGTAGAGCTAGGTTAAAACAAAGTTAAAATTCTGTTAGCCTTAAACCAAAATTAATGAAGATTTTAAACTAAGCGAAAATACAATTTAGACCCCTATAGATATACAAGTTGCACGGAATGACCGTTGACAAGACTTGACCGAAAAAAAATAATGTAAAGAAAACTATCTAATGATGAATTGGAGGGATAAAAAAAATATATAAACAAACATGTTCCAAAAATACAATGAGTCTGAGATCAGATTTAGACTCCTGAAGCTGACTTTTAGTCAGACCGAACATAGTCAGACTGAACATGGTCAGACTGACTTATTTGTCAGCTTGAATATGAAAATTTTCCGGACTAAGGGTTTAGCATGCCAAGTTCTCCTAACAAATAGAAGAACCTTTCCTCACTCAGAGGTTTGGTGAATATGTCTGCCAGTTGATCATTAGTTACTACAAACTCCAGTCTGACCTTTCCTTTCTCCACACAGTCTCTAATGAAGTGATGCCGGATTTCAATATGTTTGGTCCTTGAATGGAATACTGGATTCTCCGTGATTTGAATGGCACTTTTGTTGTCACACATGATGGGTGTGTCTTTAATGAGAATGTCTAGGTCAGCCAATTGATGTTGCATCCAAAGTAATTGGGCACAACAACTTCCTGCAGCAACGTACTCAGCTTCAGCTGTGGATGTGGCAACTGAGTTCTGCTTTTTGCTGGACCAACTCACCAGCTTGCCTCCTAGAAGCTGACACCCTCCTGAGGTGCTTTTTCTGTCAAGTTTACAACCTGCATAGTCTGCATCTGAGTACCCAATTAGTTCAAAACCAGAATCTTTAGGGTACCATAAACCAAGGTTTGGTGTACCCTTAAGATATCTGAAGATTCTCTTTACAGCCTTAAGATGAGATTCCTTAGGGTCAGACTGATATCGTGCACAGAGACATGTGGAGAACATGATGTCTGGTCTGCTAGCAGTCAGATAGAGTAGTGAACCAATCATTCCTCTATAAGTAGCTTGACAGACTGACTGGCCAGATTTATCCTTGTGCAATTTGTCAGAGGTGCTCATGGGTGTTTTCATTTCAGAACTTGTAGCAAAACCAAATTTCTTGATTAGATCATGAACATATTTACTTTGGTTTATGAAAATTCCATCCTTCTTTTGTTCAACTTGCAGACCCAGAAAGAAATTTAGTTCACCCATCATGCTCATTCTGTATTCACTACACATAAGTTCTGAGAACCAAGTGCACAATTTTGTATTTGTGGATCCAAAGATGATATCATCCACATAAATCTGAACCAGAATGACATGACCAGATTCCCTTTTTATGAACAAAGTTTTGTCAATGGAACCCCTTTTAAAATCATTTTTAATTAGAAATTCAGACAGGGTTTCATACCAAGCTCTAGGAGCTTGTTTGAGACCATAAAGTGCTTTATTTAACTTATAAACATGATCTGGGAAATTAGGGTCAACAAAACCTGGAGGCTGCTTCACATACACTTCCTCCTGCAAATCTCCATTTAGGAAAGCACTTTTGACATCCATCTGATAGACCAGAAAGTCTTTGAAAGCTGCATAGGCTAGAAACAGTCGGATGGCTTCAATTCGTGCCACTGGAGCAAATGTTTCATCATAGTCAATTCCTTCTTCCTGTTTGTACCCCTTAGCTACCAGTCTGGCCTTATTTCTGATCACCACACCATCCTGATCAAATTTGTTCCTGAAGATCCATTTGAGGTCAATGATGGTCTTGCGTAGTGGTCGTGGGACCTTTGTCCAAACATTGTTCCTTATGAATTCACCAAGCTCTTCCTGCATACCCTCAACCCAGTCTTCATCTAACAGGGCCTGTTCGACAGTCTTGGGTTCCATCAGACTCAAGAAGTTTGTGTAGAAGCAAAAATTGGCTGTAGCATTCTTTCTTCTTGTTGTAACACCTTCAGTTATGGATCCAATAACAGATGAGATTGGATGTCCCCTTACAGTCTTGATGTTTCCTGAACTATGATTAGTACCTCCTTCTTCTTCAGTCTGAGTGGTTTCAGTCTGAGTGAGTTGAGTCTGAGCCTGGTCAGACTGAGGTATCTCAGACTGAGTGTCAGATTCATTTGAAGCTCTCTGAATTGATGGTTCATCTGATTCACTTTCTGAGTCTTGAGTTTGGAGCATTTGACTAGCAGGCAGATCTCCCCCTTGAGGTTCTGAAGCATGAGAGACTTGGAGCAGTTCATCACATAGTTGATTGATTGTAGAGATGTTAGTCTGATCCGAGGATTCAGCACTATCAGATTGAGTGGAGTCATCAAAGGTAACATTGATGCTTTCTTCCACAACCTTTCTTCGTTCATTGTACACTCTGAATGCCTTGGCAACACTGGAGTAGCCAACAAATAGTCCTTCATCAGCCTTGGGAGACATTTTGCAAAGCAGATCCCTTTGATTTAAAATGTAGCATCTACTTCCAAATACATGAAAGTAATGAATGGATGGGACTTTGTTGTGATACATTTCATATGCAGTCTTCCCATGTCTTTTCACAATAATGGATCTGTTTTGTGTGAAGCAAGCAGTGTTTCAGCCCAGAATTTTATCTCCATTTTACCATAACAGAGCATAGTTCTGGCAGCCTCAATAAGAGTCCTGTTTCTTCTTTCTGCTACTCCATTTTGTTGAGGAGTACGAACTGAGGCAAAGTTTTGAACTATTCCCAGTTTGTCACAAAAGTCTATCAAGACTGAGTTTTTGAACTCGGTTCCATGGTCACTTCTCATTTGTCTTACTAGAAGATTCTTCTGTCTCTGTTCTCTTTTGATCAAACTGATGATCTCCTCAGCTGCATCACTCTTTGCTCTTAGAAAGATGACCCAAGTAAATCTGGTGTGTTCATCAACAATGACCAGAGTATACTTCTTTCCCCCTTTGCTTTCAATTCCAATTGGTCCAAATAGATCCATATGTAGCATGAACAATGGTTCACTAATGGAGTGTAACATTTTGGATGGAATTGTGATTTTGTTTGCTTTCCAAGAACACAGGCTGAGCACACCTTGTCTTTGGATAAGTGAGTTCTGGCAACCCTCTTACTAGCTTGCTCTTGGATAGGGCATTAATGTTCTTGAAATTTAAGTGAGATAGCCTTCTATGCCATAGCCAGTTTAATTCCTCCTTGGTTTCAGTGAACAAGCAGGTCTCAGCTTCATCATTTGCTGTACCCAGATCCAGACAAAACACATCTCTTTCTCTTTTGGCTAGCAATAATGGTTTTCCCTTTGCATTGTAAATTATCCCAGCTTGTTTCCTGAATCTGACTTCATGATCCTCATCAGTAATCTGACTCACACTGAGTAGATTGTGTTGTAGACCTTCTACATAAGCAACTCTCTTGAATGTGACAGCTCCAGCATGAATCTTGCCATATCCCCTTGTCATTGAAACTCCATTGTCTCCATACCTTACTTGAGGTCCATCTTCTTCCTTATAGTCCTGTAGAAAGGACTTCATTCCTGTCATGTGTCTTGATGCTCCACTGTCTAAGTACCATTTTGTGGAGTCCTGTACATGAAAGAGAAAGAAATTGGGTACCCACTTTAGAGTGGATCCATGAATTAAACCAGGGTTAGATGCTGATTCAATCTTGCAATCAGTTTTGAAATTTGAATAGTTCCATTTGTTTATTTCATTCATGCAGTTTATAGAATAGTGACCAATACCCCACATTATTTACACGGAGCATTTTTGTTGTTGACTTTAGGTGGAGCTGATTTAACTGTAGAGATTTGAACATGTTTAGCTTTTGCTTTTGATGGTGAATTGTTTCTAGAATTTTTTGATGATCCTGATTGATATGAAGCTGACCCCTGTTTTGATGAAACTGACTTGTGAACATAAGGATTCCTAGGTCTAGACCTGGTCAATAACTTACAAAACACAGCTTCATGCCCTTTTTCCCCACAATTATAGCAGTTCCTCTTTGGAGGAGAGTTGGATCTGCTTTGATTTGGTGATCTATCCTTGACTAAATTTTTGACAATGTTGGTCAGTTCCAGTAATTGATTTCCTAATTTATCAATTGTTGGCTCCACTGTCTAAGTACCATTTTGTGGAGTCCTGTACATGAAAGAGAAAGAAATTAGTTCCTTTTGGGTACCCACTTTAGAGTGGATCCATGAATTAAACCAGGGTTAGAAGCTGATTCAATCTTGCAATCAGTTTTGAAATTTGAATAGTTCCATTTGTTTATTTCATTCATGCAGTTTATAGAATAGTGACCAATAACTCCACATTATTTACACGGAGCATTTTTGTTGTTGACTTTAGGTGGAGCTGATTTAACTGTAGAGATTTGAACATGTTTAGCTTTTGCTTTTGATGGTGAATTGTTTCTAGAATTTTTTGATGATCCTGATTGATATGAAGCTGACCCCTGTTTTGATGAAACTGACTTGGGATTCCTAGGTCTAGACCTGGTCAATAACTTACAAAACACAGCTTCATGCCCTTTTTCCCCACAATTATAGCAGTTCCTCTTTGGAGGAGAGTTGGATCTGCTTTGATTTGGTGATCTATCCTTGACTAAATTTTTGACAATGTTGGTCAGTTCCAGTAATTGATTTCCTAATTTATCAATTGTTTTAGCTTCAGGACTTTTGTTGTGACTTTTAGGACTAACATAAGTGGGGCTCTTTGGTTTTCTCAAAACTTGTGGGACAACTTTGGGTAAGGATGAAGTATCCTTTTCAGACTGTTTATCAGTTTCAGACTGGACAACACTTTCAGATTTGGAAGAAGATGAGGGCAAAAGACTATTTTTATTCAAAACTTGAGAGATTACAGGTTTGACAAATGCATTTGACATCATTGTCTTATTTCCTTTCAAATAGGTAAAAGTATTTGGAAGGATTTCTGGTTTAAAAATAATTTTTTCTCTCTCTGCCTTCAAGGCTTCTTCCTCCTCTTCTGTCATATACTTCTTCAAGCTGAATCCTTCACCCAACACAGCTTGAACTTGATTTGGTACCTGTCTGTTTAAGCAATCCTCATTTTTTAAAGATGATATACACCATGATTTACAAATTCCTTTATAGTGCTCAGTTTCTTCTCTAAGTTTGTGATTTTCTTTTGCAAGGTCACTATAGGCTTCAGTCTGAGCATTTAAAAGGACTTTATAACTTTCTAATTCAGTTATTTTATCATCTTTACATTTCACAAAATTTTCTAAATTCTTGATTGTGTGTTTGAGGTCATTTTGTTCTTCTATAGTGGTGGTTAAGTCAACAAAAATATATTCAAACATTTGAATTTTTTGTTCATTGGTATAAGTTTCAAAATTATGTACCTTATACAGTTTTGACTTGTTCCAGTCTGAATTGCAACTCATTCTTTCAGCTTCCTTGAGATCCTTTTCGAACTGAGATGCAGATTGCTCAGCTTCAGTAGTTTCCTCCACTATAAGCATTGATCTATCACTTCTTCTTCATCAGAGGATAATTCTTCATCCAACCATTCTTCAGCAAAGAATGCTTTTTGTTCAGTTTGAAACTTTTGAGAATTGGAGTTGTTCCCTTTCTTGTATTTCAGATACTTGTTTCGATATCTTTGAGCCCGTTCAGCAACTTCTTCCATATGTTCAGTTTGTGCATTCTTCACTTTGCATTCAGCAGCCATGTGACCATAGTCATTACATTTGAAGCATTTTACCTTTTTCAGATCAAAAGGTTTCTTTCCTTTGTAGCCTGTCTTTTGTTCCAGCTTCATGGTCAACAGGGCAAGTTGACTCTTCAATTTCTTGACTTCAGAGTCGTTTTCAGATTCTGAGTCTGAGTGTGACTCAGACTCAGAAGAGTCAGCCTGAGAATAAATTTCTTTATTCCTTCTGCTTGTTGCAACTAATGCAGCTTCTGGGTCTTTTGCAGTTCTTCTGCTGTTGAGCTTCTTTCTTTCTTGAGACTCTTCAAAGTTTAACAATAGACCAAAGAGTTCTGGCAGCTTGTAGGTGGACAACTTCTCACTTACTACAAGTGATGTGATAACAGATTCAAACTTGTTAGGTAATATGTCAACGAACTTCTTGCATATATCATCATCATCTTTTGTTACTCCTAGAGCTGACATGTCATTTAGTAAGATCTGAAATCTGGTATGAACATCAGCTAGAGTTTCCTTTTCTTTCATATAGAAATTCTCATAATTTCTAATGAGGCTATTCAGTCTTTGTTCCTTTACCACTGGAACACCTTCATAAGACACAATTAATGTGTCCCATAGTTCCTTAGCTGTTCTACAGCCTGCAATTTTTGAAAAAATTTGTTCTGACACTGCATTTCCTAAAATGCTTCTGGCTTTGGGATCAAGATTATATAGGAGCTTATCTTGATCTGTCCATTGAGATTTTGCAGTCTGAACCCATCTGGCACGTTGAACAACTCTATCACCTTCTTTAACTTCATCAATCTGGAATGATAGGTCCTTCAGTTATGACTCTTATCATTTCTTCATGAATTCCTGATAAGTGCCACTCAGCTTTGAGTTTCCAATGTGCAAAGTTATGTCCATTGAACACAGGAATTCCTTTTCCAGCCATTGTAGTTATGTTTGATGATGATGACATTGTTTGAGATTTTAGGTATTGATCGTTTAAGATTTATAAATTTATTAAAATTTAAATCTTATTTGCTCTGATACCAGTTGTTAGGTCTCACTAAGATCCCAAACAATGGCAAATCAATAACAAATAAGTATTTAGACGTTAATTGTTATATATCGATTTAGTATTCAGTTTCAGTATATATTATAGCGGAATTATAATATTGAAACAGTGAAAATAACACACAGTTATATTTCAAGTAAAGGTGTAACGATTACAAACTTCAAACTCACTATTTATACACAAGTATAGTGAGTTTGATAAGGATCAATCTAAGTAAATCTTCTAAACAGATAAAAGATACTGATTAGACTTCCTTAAATCACGCCTGACTTCTCTCTATGAGTCTGAGTTAGTCAGACTGAGTCACTCAGACTCATGTCTCTCAGACTGAGTCACTCAGACTCACGTCACTCAGACTCAAATTAAAGTCACTCAGACTAAGACTTTGATTAACAGATTTATTAATCTTGGGATAGATCATTGTTTTTCCCAACACTAAGCCACTCACCGAGCTCACTCAGAAGGACAAGGATTTTGTTTGGGGTACAAAACAAGAGGAATCCTTCCAGAAACTTAAACATCAGCTCTGCCACGCACCGATTTTGTCCCTACCGGAGGGTACGGATAACTTCGTGGTGTTCTGCGATGCATCCCATCAAGGACTTGGGTGTGTCCTTATGCAGAAGGATAAAGTCATCGCCTACGCTTCAAGACAACTTAAATTGCATGAACAGAACTACACCACTCACGACCTAGAGCTGGGAGCTTTCGTATTCGCTTTAAAGATCTGGAGACATTATTTGTATGGTACTAAGTGCACGACTTTCACGGATCATAAGAGTCTTCAACACATTCTAGACCAGAAGATGCTCAACATGAAGGAGATGGATCGAACTGCTGAGTGACTACGATTGCGAGATCAAGTACCACCCGGGTAAGGCAAACGTAGTAGCAGATTCCCTGAGTCGAAAGGAAAGGGTAAGACCATCTCGGGTTAGAGCATTAGGTATTCAGATTCAGACAAATCTTCAAACTCAAATCGCTGAGGCTCAGCAAGAAGCATTGAAACCCGAGAACTTAAAGGACGAAAAGTTGCACAATCATGAGAAGGAATTCGAACTCAAATCCGACGGAATCCACTACTTCAAGGGCCGAGCCTGGATTCCGAAATCCGAAGATTCGCAAGCTAATTTTGGATGAGGGCCACCGTTCCCGATACTCCATCCACCCTGGATCCGATAAATTGTACAAGGACCTCCGGGAATATTATTGGTGGCCGGGCATGAAGAAGGATATCGCCTTGTACGTAGCCAAGTGTCTTACTTGCTCGAAGGTCAAGGCGGAATATCAGAAGCCCTCAGGACTACTGCAACAACCGGAGATTCCTATGTGGAAGTGGGAACAGAACTCCATGGATTTCATCACCAAGTTGCCCCGGACGGCAAAGGGTAACGACACGATTTGGGTAATTGTGGACCGATTGACAAAGTCTGC
Source organism: Senecio squalidus (assembly GCA_910822075.1). Taxonomy (NCBI): domain Eukaryota; kingdom Viridiplantae; phylum Streptophyta; class Magnoliopsida; order Asterales; family Asteraceae; genus Senecio; species Senecio squalidus. The sequence continues at coordinate 24,931,124 of CAJVGC010000589.1, forward strand.
TCATTTCCTACCAGTACGGGAGAACCACTCGATGGAGAAATTCGCGCAAATCTACATCAACGAGATCATCTCTCGCCACGGAACACCTCTCTCCATTATCTCTGACAGGGATAGTCGATTTACGTCCCGCTTTTGGAACGCGCTTCAGAAATCGCTCGGGACGCGACTAGATCTTAGCACCGCTTACCACCCTCAGACCGACGGTCAAAGCGAAAGGACGATCCAAACACTTGAGGATATGCTGAGAGCATGCGTAGTTGACTTCGGAGGAAGTTGGGATACTCACCTCCCCTTGGTCGAGTTTTCCTACAACAACAGCTACCACGCTAGCATCAAGTGCGCTCCGTTCGAGGCCTTATACGGACGTAAGTGCCGGTCGCCGCTTTGTTGGCTAGAAGCCGGTGATCGACAACTCACAAGGCTCGACATCGTCTAGGAAACCATCGACAAGATTACTGCTATCAGAGAACGATTGAAGACGTCCCGTACCCGGCAGAAGAGCTACGCCGATAACCGAAGGAAACCCCTCGAGTTCCAAGTTGGCGATCGTGTGCTTCTCAAAATATCGCCATGGAAGGGGGTAGTTCGCTTCGGGAAGCGCGGAAAGCTAAGCCCAAGGTATACCGGACCATTCGAAGTTATCGAGCGTATCGGCCCAGTAGCATATCGACTCCAACTCCCGCAGATTCTTTCCAACATTCACAACGTATTCCATGTCTCGCACTTGAAAAAGTGCTTATCTGATGAGACCATCTTCATTCCACTCGACGAGGTCAAGATCGACAACAAGCTCAACTTTATCGAGGAACCGCTTGAAGTTGTGGACCGCGAGATCAAACAACTCAGACAAAGTCGTGTTCCTATTGTCAAGGTTCGTTGGAACTCCCGACGTGGTCATGAATTCACATAGGAACATGAGGACCAAATTCGTCAAAAGTATCCACATCTGTTCAAAGACACTTCTACCTGATGGGACGAGTCAAATTTCGGGACGAAATTTCTTTCAACCCGGGGAGAATGTGACAACCGTCCAAAATTCAGGTGATTCTCAATTATTATGTCGGTACAAATCTCTAGTTTCATTTTAACGTGATCGTATCGTTCTTGTTCGTACTTATTGTGTCTATTATTGTGTCGGAACCAAAGTCGGAATCAACTTATAAATCCTAACACCAAGAAACTATACAAAGAACTTGACTAAGTTCATAACGAGAACTAATAAAATTCTAGTCCACACATAACAATAACGGAAAACTTAAAACGTCACCGAGCTGGGAAAGGCCATCCAGCCGATGGCTGGAAGTTGTCAGCCAGCGGCTGAAGCCCAGCCGGCGGCTGAATATGGCCAGCCGGCGGCTGAAAGCCGCTGACTGTGACTTGATGACTCATTTTGCATGAACCTTGATTGGACCAACACAATTATGACGGGATTGGACCAAGGACTGGCAGATTTTGAGTCCCTGGGCCAGTCTTGGCCCCTTTCCCACTCCCCTCTTTCATTTTACTTTCATTTTCTAAAAATCAAAACACACACACACCTCCATTTTTCTCTCTAAACTCCCAAGAACTTTCAACCAAAACAGTGACTTTTCCCCCCTTTTCACAGCAATCAACACACAAAAATCACCATCAAAACTCACACAAATCGTCCAAAGGCCAAGGGTATCAAAAAAGGAAGCATAAAAACGGGTTTTTGGAAAAGATTTCTACCATCTTGAAGCTAAAATCTCATCCAACCGTCACCTAGCTTTTTCCTTCGGTAAAACTCTTTTATTTTACTGTTATTTCACAATTTATTACTTGCATGGACGATCTAAAGTCTAAAAAGTGGTTTTGATAAAAGTTTATAACGTTTTCTTACTTAAAAACGGGTTTTTCACATAGATCCACATCTTGATGTAAAAGATCTAAAAGGAACTGTGATTTTGGCTCTAAAATGAATATATTAATTTAACTAATAACCGTTTGCATGTAAGAATCTATCACTAAAATGGCTTAAAAATCGAAAAAATGTCGAAAATATGAAACTGGCCGAAGGCCTCCAGCCGGCGGCTGAATATCTCCAGCCAGCTCCGCTGTCTGGATCTTGCTGTTCACCAAGAATGTCGTTTTGCAACTTAAACGTTAAGAATAATGACCAAATAAACTTACCACAGAATATATGTTTTGAAAACTTACTGATTTCATAAAAGGTATTACTTGGTTAAGTTTTATGAATAAAAAAACTATTGTATTGTTGAATTATATGGTTTGAAATGATTGTCTAAGCGGGAAAGTGGTATTGAAAATGGACTAAATTTTTATAGCGCGGAAGCGCTGCCCAAATTTCACCGTAAAATATACCCGAAACTCAGTGACTTATTGATTTTGTGACTTAAACATTTTGACTTTAGACATCGACCCTTTTTGGACATAATTGGACTAATCGGACATTAAAACGTAATTGAACACGTAATAACACATAACTTTTTCGTATAGAAACTTTTGGACAGAATTTAAAGTATAAAGATTTAACACTAAAAATGTTAAAATAGAACTTTAACATAACTTAAATCATACAATTTATACTTACACAAAACTTGGGTGTTTTAGGTCGTCTTTGATTCCCGACGCGTTCCGCTCCTCTCTTTACTCGAGACTTATATTCGCAACCCGTGAGTTACAACCCCACTTTATTTACTGTTTTAATATTATTTTGGGGGAAACATAAGATTATTTGTCTTGAAAACTTTTATGAACTTTTGCAACTCGTACGAACATTTTGGAACTATTATGAACTCTTGGAACATTGTATGAACTACGGATCTATTTCCATATTTTGGAAACTTTGTGAAACTTATATGCGTAAAACATTTTTATTGCCCCTATTGGCTTACTGGTTTGCCCCGTTAATTGGCTAAACTAAATTAAGGTTACTTGTATGCGAAACCGACCCTTGATGAGAATATAAACTCCGTAAGTGCTTACTACCAGTTTTTAGACAAAGATTTAAAAGTGCCCCGTTTTAGATCAGATTCATTACACACTATTAGCAATAGCCGTTAGTATTGTGGGTATCGATACTTAGGAGAGGTCACTCCTTACTTGTGGTTCGCGACCTAAGTACATATTACTAAGTTCAGACAAACTCCATCTCTAGTGAAACTTTGGGGCGTGTTCTGACCAGTTAATCGGTTTAGTGTAAACTTACGTTATATTGTGCCAAGAGGTTGATACAAGATGTTAATTTAGTTACTTATTTATTTACGCATACACACTCTTTTAGCGATTGATTCCGCAATTACTATCATGTTACAAGTATTGTTCTACTTGTGTTTGTTGAAACTTTTAAAGTATATATATATTTAAGCGCCGCTCCGCTTTCTTTTCGTTTATGAAACTCTTTACTTATATATATACTTCACGGAAACTTTTGTCGAGAAACTCAAACTGTAACTCACTCACTACTTTATTGTAGTTGACACTTTATCTTATGTTTCAGGAAATTAAGTGTAAGGATGAAGTGCATGGCATGGACGGGTCAGGATGGTTGCGTGAGACACACATTGGGAAAGACCTTGTTTTCATTTTGGGGAATTTTATTTGAAACTTCAGTTTATGTATTTGTATTAAACGTTAAACTACTTGGTTGTTTTGGGATTTATGAACAATTTTAATTTAATCAATGACTTGAACCGTTATATTTTGTTATAACCCGTGTAATGGTATTCCAGCTCTTCACATCTCGTGTTTCCGCTATAGCGGGGTGTGACATTTTGTTACACGTCTATCTATGAAAATATCTATTTAGATAATAATTTGTATATATATATTTATTACTTACGCTAGTATGGTAATCGCATAATGTTGCGACGTCTTTGGGGTGGGGGATCAAATCGAAATATGTATGTCTAGACTCACACAAGTTTTGCCATCTTCATAAAGAATGTCATGAGTGAAAGTTCTAATGAAGCAGATAGGACTTTAACAACTCGAGAACAAGCAATACAATTGGTTAAATTTCATTTAGGATGACTACTTTGGCTAAAAGAGAAAAGGTGACTGGCAGTTTGGTGTGGGTGTGTGGGTGTATCTCAAATTGCAACCATATAAGTAGGCGGCGTAGGCCACTGCGAAAAACTCACCAACAGAAGTTGACATCCAAATATTATGGACCATTTTAGATTATTGTAGAAATTGGTCAAGTTGCATTCAAGTTTGAGTTACGTGCTCAAGCTTGGATGAAAGATTCATCATGTGTTCCATGTTTCGCAATGAAGGTGTTGTGGTGGGCAACCAAGTGGTATGGGATCTTCCTCATTGCGATGATGTTGGTATGGTAGCAATGGTGTCGGTGGCACTTTTGGATCGGAAATTGGCCCTCATGGTAATAGCATGGTTATGAATGTACTCATACAGTAGTCCAATGGTTCGTTTGATTATGCAACTTAGGAGATTTATGGCGACTTGTTGCAGAATACATAAATTTGGGATTGTATCCTTGTGGAGAAGGTATTCAAAATGGGGAAGGCATGGATATGTTGCAAACTAGAGGCGCCCAAGTTGAAGGCTCGGGATCCACCGTTGGGCAGGAAGTTCGTTTCAGAGTATTGTGAAACTAAAAATGCAATAATATTTTCTTCGCCGAATGAGAATTGCCACAATAAAATTATATGATCACTTAATTTAACAATATGGAGTGAATTGGATGATACATCAAAAACAAAGTAACCGGCCATTAGAACTCTTGTAAAAAAAGCTCTAGTTATTTTGAGCACACCCCCTTATATAAAAAACAAATAATAAGCATAGTTTATGTTGTAATTTTAGTTCGGGTCAAAACCAAAATACGATGTAACCATCACCTTGTATGTGTTGGCGTAGTTTCGAGTTTCGACCACCACTAAAATAGCCTCAAAACGATAGCATTAATTAAGTGATGACAGAAGTTAGATATACAAAGCCAACTTTTTATGTTATCCATGAAGAATGTTCAGCATGAACACATAAGTAACCAAACCCATTCTTTTTTTCATATGGCTTTATGAAAACATATCACAATTTGAGCTTGATGATACGGGTGGGTTAGCTTTTCCGCTACTAAAACAATCTGAGTACTAATAAAGACAGAAACCACAACACTAATACAGCTCACAGAAACAAGTCATTCTTATTTTTCATCTTAAACCAACACAGAAAAACAATTTTCGCAAGTCTTCACTCACGGATCTCGTCAGTTTTCTTGTCCTTTGACTTAAGGTACCATCCAAGAGCACCAAGAGCAGTCACGACACCAGCTACAACTGCATAGTTCCTGTTCTTGTCAGTTGATACTCCACCAGTGGAAGAGGTAGTGGAAGAGGTAGACTCGCTTGCTGAACCTGAACCACCCCCGCTTGCTGGTGCACCTTCAGACTTTTGGCCCTGTGAAGTCACCAACATCAAACGCAAATTCATCATCAGCTTTGGAACTCAAAGGAGTCAAATATAATGCATATGTTATGAGAAGTTAAAAAAAAGTAGGTCGGGCGGGTTGGATAATCATTAAGGTCAAAACTGGTTGGACAACATCGGGTTAAACTGAGAGTTTCAGAACACTTTTGTTTCTTAATTTAAAATGTTATATATACTTCATATGTTAACTATGATTACGAAACCTTAAATTATTTAAATAATAATAATCTAACTGTTTTAAATAAAGTGATTTAAAGAGATTTTATGCTTTTTAAGTATATTGTCGGCAACTTTTGATCCCTTCAAACTCACACACCCTTCGCCATTTGGTTGATGGACACCTTATGTACAAAGCATGTTGGTAATTTGACCCATTTATGACCAAAATCCCCAAATCCATTTATTTATAAATGGGTCGGGATTACGACCTCTAATTTTAAGAGTAGGTGCATTGAAGGGATGTAACCTGGCGTGCAGCCTTTGCCAACTTCTCTTGCTCCATTTTCTACAGGCACAAAAAGAAAGGAGTTAACTCAGAAAATAGAATGATACAAAAACTGATGCAGAACAAGTTATGCAATTTATCAACTGGTAATATCCTAATAGAAAAGTACATATACCTCATATATAAACAGGTCAACTGCTATACTATGGCATACATGACATTGCTATCAGTATATTGCTATTGGTTAACTACCATATCATCACCAACAAGACAACACGAATTAGAGCTACTCCTTTATATATACAAATAAAGTTGATGATTAACACTACACTTTTAACATTATATACCTATCTAAAGATACTAAACCAACTGTCTATGATTTACTCGAGTCTTAAAAATTAAGTTCACTCAAATAAGTAAGCCATAAATAATAAACCTGCTTTAGTTTTTGATGTCGATGATGGTTAAGTCGGGCCGACCCGACCCGAGCTGTTTTGGACCCAGCCAATTCAGCTGGGATTTCTAGTTGTTTTTATTTTTATTTTATTTTAGTCATTATCTTTGTTTAAAGATTTCAAAAGATGTGGTATTTATCTTTAAGAAGTTTGTTAGCTATTATTTAGGATTTTCTTTTGGTTTATATTTGGATCCTTCTTTAGACTAAAAGGAGGTTTTTTTTCTTGAATAAAAAGTTTTGTTCCTGGGAATTTTGCTTGAGTTTTCTTTTGCCTCTGATTTGCAAAGAAACTGCATCAGTTGGTATCCAGAGCTCAGCGATTTACCAATGGCTTACCATGCAAGAGGATTTCGACAACAACCCCGTAGAGACGCCGAGAGAGGCAACGAGGATGATTGGCGGGATCCGCATGACATCGCAGAGATCGAGAGGTTGCAACAGCGGGTCCGGGACCTGGAATTGCAACAAGAACGCAGAGGAGAGACCGAAACAGACATCGACGCCTGGGGCGACGATGATCGTAACAGGAACCCTTTTGGGGAGCGCAACCCACGAAGAGGACAGTATGTGACAGACCCGATCCGCAGTATGGGGGTGAAAATTGATGTTCCAGAATTCGATGGTAAGGCACAACCGGACGACTTCATCGACTGGTTAAGCACAGTTGAACGTGTCTTCGATCTGAAAGACATTCCCGATAAGTACAAGGTAAAACTCGTTGCTATTAAATTACGTAAATATGCATCATTGTGGTGGGATCATATAAAAAAACAGAGAGCTCAAGAGGGACGATCAAAGGTTGAAACATGGTCAAAGATGAAGAAGCTACTGTGTGAGAAGTTTCTACCGGTAAACCACCGGCAAGAATCTTTTCTGGAATATCATAGTTTTTCACAACGGGCCTCTTCCGTTGAGGAATTTATCGCTGGGTTTGATAGGCTACGTATGAGGTGTGGTTTTGAGGAACCGGAAGAACAAATAATTGCCCGATTTTTAGGGGCATTACGTCCCGAAATTTCTGATATTGTTCAACTTCAACCTTACTGGACCTTCAATGATGTATGTAGCCTAGCTCTAAAGGTGGAGAAACAGGTTAAAGCAAAAACCAAAAGTGTCCAGTATAAGCCATCAAACATTAACCGAACTGACACTTTTCGGTCGCCAACTAATTTTTCACCTAATAGTGGAAGCAAGCCCGGCCCAATCAAAGCTGAAGCTTCACGTGGATCGAATAATTCATCCACCACTCCCATTAAATTGAGCAGGTGTTTCAAGGAATAGGTCACTTCGCACGGGATTGCCCTAATCAGCAGCTTGTCACACTCACTGAAGACACACCCCCTGTATATGATACAGACAATGAAGGAGAGGAAATAGAAGGAGAGATCGTCTACCCAGATAAGGGTGAAGCTTTGGTGTCACAGCGAGTTCTCAGTGTTACACCGGCCACTACTGTTGATGACACATTATGGCTTCGTAACAATATTTTTCGCACTAAATGCACAACCAAAGGTAAAGTTTGTTCTCTCATCATTGACGGGGGAAGCTGTGAGAACATGGTAGCCTCAAGTATGGTGGAGAAGTTAGCATTATTGGTGGAACCTCATCCTGAACCGTATCAGCTGACGTGGTTAAAAAAAGGGAATATTGTCAAGGTTAATCAACGGTGTTTGGTACAATTTTCTATTGGAAACCGCTACTCCGATGAGGTGTGGTGTGAAGTAATCCCTATGGATGCGTGTCATGTATTATTAGGGCGACCATGGCAATATGACAGACGTACAAAGCATGATGGGTTTAAAAATACGTACTCGTTTAGAAAGGATGGAATCAACATTACCTTGGCACCCTTTGATTCTCGAGATACTGGAACCAAAGCCCTCATTCTAACTAAGTCAGCCTTCCTCGATTTTAATCGACACGACTCGCCACCTTTTCTTTATGCTCTTATGATTGCTGAACAAAATAGTGTTCATGAGGAAATACCGGTTGAAGTTCAAACCCTCCTTGACGAGTTCAAAGACATATTCCCCGATGAAATACCTCCAGGATTGCCTCTCATGAGGGAAATTCAACATTGCATTGACTTTGTTCCCGGTGCAATGATACCTAATAAACCAGCATATCGGATGAATCCAAAGGAGTTTGAAGAACTACACAGACAGGTAACCGAACTTCTTGCTAAAGGTCTTATTCGGGAAAGTATGAGCCCTTGTGTTGTTCCCGCCTTGTTAGTACCCAAACAAGGTGGTGCTTATCGAACGTGTATTGATAGTCGTGCTGTTAATAAAATAACTATCAAATACCGTTTTCCTATACCCCGGTTTGAAGACCTCATCGATCAGTTACATGGTGCGTCGATTTTCTCAAAAATCGATCTTCGTAGTGGCTATCATCAAATCCGTATGCGTCCCGGGGATGAGTGGAAAACAGCCTTCAAAACGCGAGATGGCCTTTACGAGTGGATGGTTATGCCATTTGGGCTATCAAACGCCCCTAGTACATTCATGCGATTGATGAACCATGTTTTTAAGGACCTCATTGGGCGCTGTGTTGTTGTTTATTTTGATGACATCTTGGTGTTTAGTCGAGATATCACCCAACACATTCGTCACCTTCGGGATGTGTTCTCCATTCTACATAACCAAAAGTTGTTTGCAAACCGAGCCAAGTGTCACTTTTTATCACAGGAGGTACTTTTTTTGGGTTACATTGTCTCGGGAAACGGAATACGCATGGATGAATCCAAGGTCGAAGCAATCACGGCATGGCCCACACCGACATCAGTTCACGAGGTAAGGAGCTTTCATGGATTGGCTTCATTTTATCGTCGTTTTATTCGAAATTTTAGCTCTATTGTTGCTCCTATTACGGATTGTATCAAACAAAGTCATTTTGTTTGGACCCCGGCCGCTAATACTGCTTTTGAAGAGTTAAAGAAAAAGGTAACCCAAGCCCCCGTGTTAGCACTACCTAATTTTCAGGTTGCTTTTCAAGTAGAGTGTGACGCATCCGGGGTAGGAATTGGCGGTGTCCTGAGCCAAGACAGTCGTCCCATCGCTTTTTTTAGTGAAAAACTAAATGAAGCAAGGCAAAAGTATAGCACTTACGACAAGGAATTTTATGCAATTATAAGGAGCCTAGAGTATTGGCGCCACTATTTATTACCAGGAGAATTTGTGTTATACTCGGACCACCAGGCCCTCCGATTCATTAATGGGCAACACAAGCTCAGTCCGAGACACGCCAAGTGGGTGGAGTATCTCCAAGATTTTTCCTTTGTCATCCGTCACCAAGCGGGTACGAGCAACTCAGTTGCTGATGCCCTCAGCCGACGACGGGCTCTACTCACATCACTACAGGTCCGAGTTGAGGGGTTCGAGGTTTTTCGTGGTCTTTATCCTGATGATCCTGATTTTTCTGAGGTGTGGAAGTTGTGTCATACGCCAACTGGGGTACCTGGTAAGAACTACTCGATTCACGATGGGTTCCTGTTTAAAAACCATCAGTTGTGTGTCCCGAAGTGTTCACTAAGGGATGCTATTGTTTTAGAAAGTCACCAAGGGGGGTTAGCTGGCCATTTTGGAAGAGACAAAACTGTTAAGTTAGTGCAGGAACATTTTTTTTGGCCTAAGATGATTGTTGATGTGTCGCGTATTGTTGATCGGTGTCGAAGTTGTCATGTAGCCAAAGCTCAACATTCAAATGCAGGTCTTTATACCCCATTACCAGTCCCGGAAGGTCCTTGGGAGGATGTTAGTCTCGACTTTGTTGTTGGCCTTCCTCGTACTCAACGCCAGAAAGATTCTATCATGGTTGTGGTTGATCGGTTTTCTAAAATGGTTCATTTTGTTCCTTGCGCCAAAACATATGATGCTAGCCAAGTTGCACGCCTCTATTTTGCTGAAATTGTCAAACTACATGGAGTACCTAAATCTTTAACATCTGACCGTGATGTTAAATTTGTGGGCCATTTTTGGAGGACATTGTGGAAACGGTTGGGTTCACGCCTCCATTTCAGTAGTGCACATCACCCTCAAAGTGATGGTCAGACGGAGGTCACAAATCGCAGTCTTGGGAATCTCCTCCGTAGCCTCGTTGGTAATAACCCACGACAGTGGGATGTAATACTGCCACAGGCTGAATTTGCTTATAACAGGTCTCCACATCGATCTACGGGGCGAAGCCCATTTTTTGTAGTCTATGGGCGAAATCCGTTTACCCCATTGGATCTCGCACCTCTGGCCGCTACCGAACATTTCTGTGCTGAAGGGGAGGAGCGAGCGGAACAAATCAAGTTAATACATCAGCAAGTGCGAGACCAAATTGTGAATAACAATATTGTCTATCAAAGGCGTGCCAATGTACATCGTAAGAGGGTGGTTTTTAAAGCGGGTGATCTTGTGTGGATCCATTTGAGCAAAGAAAGATTTCCTAAAGGACGTGCGGGGAAGCTTCAACCTCGTGCAGATGGTCCATTCAAAGTTTTGGAGCGTATCAATGATAATGCATATAAACTCGAACTACCAAGTCACTACAACGTTTCTGCCACATTCAATGTTGCAGATTTGAAGCCGTTTGTTGGTGAGGAGGATGACTCATTTGACTCGAGGACGAGTCCTTTCGAAGAGGGAGAGAATGATGTCGATGATGGTTAAGTCGGGCCGACCCGACCCGAGCTGTTTTGGACCCGGGATTTCTATTTGTTTTTATTTTTATTTTATTTTAGTCATTATCTTTGTTTAAAGATTTCAAAAGATGTGGTATTTATCTTTAAGAAGTTTGTTAGCTATTATTTAGGATTTTCTTTTGGTTTATATTTGGATCCTTCTTTAGACTAAAAGGAGGTTTTTTTTCTTGAATAAAAAGTTTTGTTCCTGGGAATTTTGCTTGAGTTTTCTTTTGCCTCTGATTTGCAAAGAAACTGCATCAGTTTTAACGAGGACTCACCTTGATGTAGATGTTCTCTGCAGCCTTTTCCTCCTCGCTAAGTATTTTGCCACTTGAGAACCTCCGAGACACATACCTAAATGCCTGTCTTGTTGCCATTGTCGTTGTTATCTGCTAGCACCTTAAACAAAAAGTTTTTACACACCTGAATGATATGAAAAGGCAGATAGTTATGAAATTAACAATATAAAGTTGGTTAAAAACGTAATACTTGTACAGTGTGTTAAGTTAACTTCATGCAAAACACTAAAAGTACATTGAAAAGGCTCATGAGGATGTGAGTTTACTTTAGGGGACATTAATGCATTTACTCATCTAGAATCTTCAAACACAAAATACTTGCCTATAAGCGCTCTTTGAGCAAAAAAAAACATAACGAAACGTGCTCTCAATTAACTATCAAATCATCCTTCAATTTAAAGCAATGTCAAATAAGCTCTAATTTTGTAATATATCTAAATAACCTCCTTGAGGCCAATACGTCCTGACTCAGAAGCTATCCTAACAAAACACAACACTCATAAGAGGACATTAATCGACTGCACATGTACCACAGACTGTAAATAGTAACATATAATGAACAGTTTGTATCGATTACCACTTACTAACACGCTTTCTCAAATTCTTTAACGTACATGGTAGTATTCTGAACATGTATAATCAGAAATTTTTATTTAGATATATAATATACTAACTCATCCAATAACATTTCATCGTAGGCTTTCAGTTTAAAACCTCCGATATTTGGAAAAATCGAGCTATATTATCATTTCTACAAAAAAAAACTATCATACTCATCCAGTCGTGTTGTCAACTATAACGGATATGAACTCGCACAAAAATAAAAATATTAAGTAGAAGCCTAGAAGCTCAATTCGCAACTTCAAATCCATTTTATAACAAAATTATTCCGGTCTATCGCAGCTCAATGGCAAAATAAATAGGCATGGAAGCAGCAAAGTGAAAATAAAACTATTCGAGTCAAAATTGTGAATCGTAACCCCTATAGATAAAATTGAAGCTAAAATAAAAAAACGAGTAGCTCTAACAGCGAATTACGTAATTAAATCGATATCGATTATCAAAAACACTAGAAAACAAACAAAAATACATAACACCGTCAATTTAAGCTATAATTATCATTTCTACAGCTAATTATCATCAGTCAACTAGAAGTAACTCTAGAGTCTAGAATCTCAATTCGCAATTTCGAATCCGTAAAACAACACAAAAACAAAATAATTTCAATCAATCGCAGCTCAATAGCAAAATAAACAGGCGTATGATCATAAAATTGATAATAAAACTATTCGAATCAAAATGCATGCGAATCGTAACACATCGAACAAACTGAAGCTAGAAAAAAAATCAGTCGGTTTAACGGTGAATTACGCAATAAAATCGATATCGAGTAGCATAAACCCTAGGAAACAAGCAAAAATAGATAATAGAGAGTAGAATAGATGAAGAATTGTTGAAGAAATGATACCTACAAAGCACCTGAAATGGATTCTAGAGAGAGAAAATATTAGAGGAGGTTTTGGAAATTTTGATATTTTTGGGAATGTATGAAAAAACTTGGAAGTTGGAACGGTGTAATAAGCCAGAAGGTACTAACAGATTCTTCAGCTTCAAGAAAATTATTTTGGACTTACATATTTGGGCCAGCCCAACTCCACTAATATGTTTTTTGTTTTTTTTAAACTAAGTCCACTAATATAGATTGGGTATTTGGGTCCAATAAATGTTAAGTGTCACTTAAACGAAATTACTTGAACGATTAGGATTTAAGTCGAGCATGGATCAGTTTGGAGCGGTTTTTCCTTGAACCCGAACCCAAATTGACAAAGTCGGTTTTTGTATTATCCAAATCGTTCGGTTGGTTTTTAACTTTAAATGGGTTTGGGTTTGTTCTTTTCATGGTTTTAATCGTTTATTTTCTAGATTATATATGTTGGTTGTGAAAACTAGGAGTGTTTATTTGTATCGATTGGTTTAATATGATCCTATTAGGTGGATCCAATTAAATTTCGGTTCTTATAATATATATTTGAATCATTCAAACAAACTTAATGAAGATAGGTATAGAACTCAATGAATGGTTTCTATTAACGTGAAACACAAATATAAAGTACAAACATGGGCTTGAAAGGCGAACGTACAAACTGGACCCAACTAGACATAACGGACTATATACACAATATAATACATACTCTAACATCCCGCGCAGTTTGAGCGGCAGGTAACACACGAACATTCAAACTGGAACGAAAATCGTTGAACAGTGTGAAGCGTAGTCCCTTGGTAAAGATGTCAGCATACTATAAACGCGAATGGGACATGTAGAACGCGAACATGTCCAAGAGCCACCTGATCACGGACAAAATGAATATCAATCTCTATGTGTTTAGTCCGCTGATGTTAAACCGGGTTGGCTGTCATATACACAGAACTAATATTATCGCAATAGACAATTGTTGCCTTACTAGGCAAAAAACGAAGCTCGCGAAGGAGATTAAGAAGCCACCAAGTCTCAGCAACAGCATTCACAACCCCTATATATTCAGCTTCAGCACTCGAACGGGAAACTACCCGTTGACGTTTAGACGACCAAGACAGAAGATTATCACCAAGAAACACACAATAGCCGGATGTCGAGCGTCTGGAGGTCTGGCAGCCACCCCAGTCGGCATCTGAATATGCAATAAGACCGTCTGTAAAAGAAACATGAATCTGAAGACCATGGTCAAGAGTACCCTAAATGTGGCGAAGAATGTGTTTAAGAGCATTCAAATGTGGTTCTCGGGGATCATGAATAAAAAGACATATATGTCGGACTGCGTAAGAAACATCTGGTCTAGTAAAAGTAAGGTACTGTAGTGCTCCAGCTAAGCTTCGGTAAGCTGTGGGATCAGAAACAGGAGGGCCAGAGAGATCAAGCTTGGCCTAAGTATCAGCAGGAATGCGACATGGATTACAATTACTCATGCTGGCGCGCTCAAGAATATATGTCGCATATTGGCACTGAGAGAGGAAAAGACCCGAGCTAGTACGGGTAGCAGAGATCCCGAAAAAATAATTCAGTTCCCCGAGGTCAGTCATGGAGAACTCGCTACTAAGTGAAGAAATAATCGTCTGAAGAATCTCTATAGAGGAGGCTGTAAGAATAATATCATCGACATATAATAAGTGATAAACCCTTGAATGGCCATGATGATAAATAAGAGTCTGAACGGCTTCGCTGAAAACCCTGTCTACATATAAAATCCGCAAAACCCTGATACCAGGCCCGAGGGGCCTGTTTGAGGCCATACATAGATCGCTTCAAAAGACATACATGATCTAGAAACTGTGGATCCCGAAAACCCTGGAGGTTGATGATGCATATAAACAGTTTCTTGTAAGTCACCATTTAAAAACGCATTCTTTACATCAAGTTGGTGAATAGGCCAGTGACGAGAAACAACAATGCTAAAAACAGTCCGGATAGTGGCTGGTTTAATAACCGGACTAAAGGTCTCATCACAATTAATACAAGGTTGTTAACTTTTTCCATTGGCAACAAGTCGCGCTTTGTAACGGGCTATGATTCCAACAAAACGAAATTTAAGTTTAAATAACCACATGGAACGCATAATATTGGCACGTGTAGGCCGAGAAACCAGCTCCCAAGTACCATTAGAAATAAGAGCATGATATTCCTCGAACATTGCTTTAGTCCAGCGAGGATCCTGCAATGCCTGTAAATACGATATGGGCACAGGGGGTAAAGGGGTAGAGGTGGTGTGTAGGGTAAGACGATGAATGGGTTTGACTATGTCATGTTTGGAACGAGTCATCATGTTGTGATGGGTGGGTGGTGGAGGTGACGGGGCAAGGGGAGTGGGTGGTGCAGGTGGGGTGGGGGGGGGGGGATCGATGTGATGCACTGGGGAAGGAGGGTATGGCTGAAAATGAGGACAGAAACTCGGAGGAGTGGAAATATCATCGAGAAAATCGTATGAGGGAGGGTGAGAGGGAGTGACCAAACCAAAAGGGAACACAGACTCATCGAAAACAACATGACCAGAGATGATAACTTTGTGAGATGAGATGTGAAGGCACCGATAGCCCCTACTATTAGAGGGATATCCAAGAAATAAGCATGGTGTGGAACGCGGAGCAAGCTTGTGAATTGTTTGAATATGTGGAAAACATAGACAACTAAACACACGGAGGTGAGTGGATGGTGATGAAAAAGTCGAAAACGAGGAGTATCTAAATTTATGGAAGAGGATGGTAAGATGTTGAGTAAATGCATAGCCATATGAAGAGCCTCGACCCAGAAAGAAGACGGGAGATGAGATTGAAACAAAAGAGTTCAGATGACGTTATTGATGGTACGTAGCATCCATTCCGACTTTCCGTTTTATTGAGATGTGTGTGGGCAAGAAAAATGGAAATATATGTCATTGGTCTTAAAGGAGTTCTGAAAAAGTTGATCATTAAATTCTCCTGCCATTATCACATTGAAATTTTTTTGATAGTGGTATTAAATTGTGTTTTAACATAGTTGAAAAAATGAGTAAATTTGTCAAAAATATAAGATTTATGATGAAGAGGATAAACTCAAAGATAATGTATATAATGATCAAGAAAAATAACATAATATTTAATATCACTTAAACTTGAAACAGGAGAAGCCCATAAGTCTGAATGAATAATAGCAAAAGGTTCAGAAACATTTGAATTTGAAAGATAAAATGGCAGTCGCACATGTTTGCCAAGTTGACATGGGTGACAAAGCACATTGACTTAACCTTATTACAAGAAATAAATTGACTAGAAATTAAAGTCTTGAGAACTTGATCACCGGGATGACCAAGATGTTGGTGCCAAAGGGAAGGACTGGATGCAACAAGAACTTCAGGTTGAGACTCAGTGACTGGGTACAAGGGTCCAGTGCTATCACATCGGATCAGAGGCATATGATCAATACAATTGACTCAAATGATCATAAACAATCAGGAATCAAAGGAGTGTGTGATTTTATACCTTCCGAACGAATCACCCAAATCGTAACATCTAGGAGTATGTGCAGAAATCATCATTATTCTCCAACTTCTGTTCGTTTTCATCTTTCGGTTCCTTCTACATAGTTGGAGAGAACATCAAGATCGACCCACCAGAGGATAACATTAGCTAGGGTTCGAAATTTCAGAAAACAACCAAGTGAAACCCTAAAACACATTTTTATAAAAGCTGTCAGAATACCTTTACGCCGTAAGGACTAAAACCAGCTTTTATCCAAAAACGAAAGTTGTAGCCCTTGTCGACACGGTTCTTCTCCAATTTGAATCACCTCAAACGGAGTTTGTATGAGAAAGTCATGACCAAAACGGTGACGTTGCGTCAAATTCACTCTCACGAAGGATTCTCACTATCACTTTGGCAAATAACAAATGAATACCTTCAATACCATTTCTAGCTCACATACGCACGATCTTTAACCATTAACTTTCGTTGACCAAATACTCGAGCTCTACATATAGAAATAAAGTTTCGGATCGTTACAGTAATAATGTGGCTAGAAATAAAAATATACATTAAAATTTACAATTTGGAGTTTTCGCCACCAAAATAAATAACGTATAGATAGGATTCCCTGACCATTTTCATTTAGTTTTCCTTGATAGGGGAACCATTAAATTTTGTGATATAGACACTAACGTAGGACAAACACTAATCCATTTATATTATTTTCTCATGGACCCTATTTAAATCATGAAATCCATTAAAAATTTACAATTTACACTATCAAAAATCTTTCTAAAAATCCACTTTAAAAATAAGAAAATGTAGCTAATTCTTTTTTTGTTTTTGCAAAATTAACAATCACATTGGTAATAAGCATACTATTATGCATAACTGCATATGTCTATATCCGGAGAAAATTTTTTTAGTTGATTAGGACTATCGATTTCTAAAATCACTTTACTCTTTTATAAAGTTACAAACTTTAAAATTATTTATAGACAAATCTAAATTAAACTTATACGACGAAAATCATCCTAGTATAATATATCTTCTTAGGAATCAAAATGACGAAAGATGGGTTACATTCTTCCGCTAACCCCAACGATGAAATCTAGTACGATGATATTTATTCAAAGTTTATGTTAGATCGGGTCGTATTTCTTTTACCTACATGTCTCATGAGTTCGATGTGTACGGCAGTATGACATGTGACAACATTTGTCAAAACGCCACTACTCACTCACACATAACCCCACTTCATTCTCCCCGATCAGAAGAAAACCACTCACACTCTAAAAAAAAATGGCGGTGCGAGCCACGGTGAGCCGTTTTCCGGCAGACCCCAAGGCACTCGACTCCTCAGGAATGCTATGGGGAGTATCAGTAACACCGTTCGCCACAAATGACGAGAACGGAAACTCGCCGATATACGGATCGAAAGGACACTTAATCCCTAGGTGTGATAATTGCTACGGTTACTATAACACTTACTGTGAGCAGGAGCAGTGGACCTGGACATGCTCACTGTGTGGATCACTAAATAGTTTATCTAATGAAGCTATTGCTCGTTATTCGCGTCCGGATTCTCCACCGGAGATTATGTCTTCGTTTATCGATATCGAATTGCCTCGTAATTTTTGTTTTCTGTTGATCTAATTGCGGCAATGTGTAGTTTAGTTGTTGATGAAATGTGATTTAGGGTCGTTAATTTGAATATTGTAATGTTTATATGTAGTGGAAGGTTCTGAAGAGGAGGATATGCAAGCTCGACCGGTTTATGTTGCTGCTGTCGATTTGGCATGTAAGACTATATATATATATGACTTGTTTTAATAAGTAACAATAACAGTGAGTTACGAGTTGTTACGTGAGTTTCGTCAAGTAATGAGGAATGGTGTGGTTATAATGTATATTGCGAAAGCTGCTAATGGGAACTAGAAATTAGGTACATCGATTTTAGTAAAAAATGAGGGACTTAATGCTGTGGGTGAGTAGCATGTGAAACAGTTTTGCTTGACAAGCCTAGGTCTGTTAGCATTATGCCGTTTGATATTAAGCTCTGTTATCAGAGTCCAAGCAGTAGTCACATTCACATGTGGTGAACCGTTTGGGATTTAAGCCATCCTTCAATTACTAAACCGATTGATTGCTGAAATAGTATGCATTATTTGTGTCTTTGACATGGTAGTTCCAACAGTCTAATTAAACCAGGTATTCCATTTAGGTGGTTAACTAAGCTCTACGTGTGCTTGTAAACGTTGGCCGTGTCATCAAAATATGACTGGACCTTTTTGATCTTATAGTGGTCGGAATCACATGTGTCTACTCTATTTATTTCTGTTTGTATAGTTATCTCCAACTTAATCCTTAAGCATACAATCCATTTATATTCTTGCGTAATCTTTTCGTTTTATGTCATTGGGATAAACTTACATGTACTTATATCGATATCTGCTTGACTCTTTGCCAGCCTCAGAAGAGTTTATCGAACTGACAAAGAGTGCTTTGTTAGCTGCTCTGGAAGGTCTGCAATTTCAATATAATGGCCTCTTAACTGATATTTGCTCCAATTGATTATGTATGCTAATATCTCGTTTCTCTTACAGCTCTTGCTCCT
The DNA here is from genome assembly GCA_910822075.1 of Senecio squalidus. Taxonomy (NCBI): domain Eukaryota; kingdom Viridiplantae; phylum Streptophyta; class Magnoliopsida; order Asterales; family Asteraceae; genus Senecio; species Senecio squalidus. The sequence goes on from CAJVGC010000589.1 coordinate 24,950,042, forward strand.
GGATCTCTTTTTGGGCTTGCTACAATCGGCCACAAATTAGGTCTTTATGATGTTCAAGGGCCTATTCCCGTAGTTAAGCATGTCTTCATTCCTCCTGAATCGAATGGAACCTTACCAGTTGAGCTTGAAGATGCAATGCCGTTGTTTTCTTTTCTGGCTCCAGTAAGCTCATTGACAAATTCATTTTCTGTGTTGTCTTTTTGAATAGTTGAATATGAACATTTTATTTGTAACACTCGTTCTTTTAGGTGGAAACTTGTAAGGATCGGATTGCATCTGCGCTTGAAACCCTAAGACCAGCTACATCATGTGAAAGAAATACAGATGCAAGACAAGGTGTAAGTGGCATGTCACTGGGAGGGCGAGGTTTTGGTTTGGCAATGGAAGCACTTATAACATATCTTGGATCTGAATATGGCAGAACATTTGCCTTAGGTTTGGTGGTTTTCATGATTCTGGTTCCAGTTTAGAAAAAAAGGCAAATTGGATAAAAGCCAACGTACTTTTTTTACCCCAGAAAAAAAATATCAAAGTTTTAAAACTTTGGATTTAAAGTACTTACCTATGACCTATTTCCAGGCGCCTTGACCGCGTGACATTAGGAAAATACTCTACCTGGCCAAAGTTAGCAACACATTAGCTACCACATCATCATTTTGATCGCTACTCTGATGCACCGAAACGCCTAGAAGGGTGCCGTGCCCGTTTCCGAAACGCCCCCGAAACGCGGCCGAAACGTTTCGGCTTTTTTTAAACGTTTCTTTGACCGTTTCGATGCAGTTTCGTTGACCGTTTCGAAGTTTTTTGAAGTTTCCATGCAGTTACTTTAGGGTTTGAATGGGCTTATGTATTCCTAAGGCCTGGAAACCTAACAGACGTAACTATTTATCTATCCCTATAAAATCAAACGCATTATGGAACCTATAGCTTGGTGGGTTAACTTTGGTGCTCAAGCTCCTTTTCTCCAGACTTTGGCTTTTAGATTACTTGGACAACCTAGTTCTTCTTCTTGTGTTGAGCGTAATTGGAGTACTTATGCATTTATTCACTCGCTTAGAAGGAACAAGTTGACAATTTACATGAATCTATTTTGGATTTTCTTTAGTATATTTTTATTTTTTTTATAGTTTTTAATTGCCGTTTCTATGCCGTTCCCGTATCGGGATTTTTTGATTTTTCCCGTTTCCCGTTCCCGTATCGTTTCCGTTCAACATGCGATTCGCATATTTGGATCTGATAACTTATATCGAAAATTTTGAAAATTGGCTACCTTGAATCCAAATTTCTGAAACTTCTATGTTTTTTTTTTTCTGGCCTAAAAGAAGTTGGTTACCTTCTTATGCAGTTAGCCCTTTTAGAAACCTACATAAGAAAGTAACATATTTTTTCCTTCTTATTTTGAATGAAGTGCAGGCAGAATATTTAGTTTTCTGTCTGGACCTCCTGATTATGGACCTGGACAGTTGGACACACAGAGATATGGTGAGCAATATGCTAGTAAGGGAGAAGATGCCGATCGCGCTTTACTTCCTGAGCAGACACCATTTTACAAGGATTTGGTATTGTTTGAGTGACTATTAGTAGTAATGTATTCATTTGGTAATGTTTTTCTTAAATGTAAGTATTGACACGTAATTTTACAGGCCTCTGTCGCTGTTCAATCAGGTGTTTGTGTAGACATATTTGCTGTTACAAATGAGTACACAGATTTGGCATCCTTGAAGTTTCTTAGTATCGATAGTGGTGGTTCATTGTTTTTGTATCCAAGCACCGATGATTCCACACTTCCTCAGGACATGTGAGCAACAGATACTTGAAGTCAACTTTCCTTTAATAAATTACACGATACGTTAAATTTCACGTACATCAATCATACAAGACAATAACGAAAACCACTCTTTTGGCAGGTATCGAATGTTAAGCCGTCCGTATGCCTTCAATTGTGTAATGCGGCTGAGGACATCTTCTGAGTTCAATTCTGAAAATTCTGTTAGTGATTAGTCGATCTTTTTGCTACACTACTTAATTTGTTTGGACTGTTTATGCCTCTTACATATGCTACTTTTCTGCAGTATGGTCATTTCTTCCCTGATCCACAGTATGAAAATGTTCAACATGTCATTTGCTGTGATTCCTATGCAACGTATGCTTATGACTTCGATTTTGCAACCAATATTGGGTTTTCCGGGTAAATGTTTATATTTATTGCAGAACTTTTGACTCTCTGAAGCAGCTATTTCTTTTTATATAAGTTATAAGTCCTGAGATGCTGGATTTGGTTTTGCTGCAGACTCACTGCAGAGCGACCTGTCCTACAGTTGGCATTCCAATATACTGTTGTAGTGCCCCCTCAGGAACCTTTAAGTTCACAATCAGACTTGTCAAGCAGGTATGATAATCATTCTGTGTGTTCCTATGTTTTTTTCTAAAAGTATTAAGCTTACACTATTGCTAAGGATTGTTATTGTTAATTGCTTCCTAGCTGGTCAATTACAAGCACAACTTGAACAAAAATAATTAGTGCGTTCTACAAACACCTTAAATATTGCATTGAATATAGATGTAATGTATCTATCTCAGGTCGAAATACACGCTTAAAAGGAGACTGAGAATCCGAACAATGCAATTTGAAACTGCAAATAGCATCAAAGAGATATACGAGAGCGTTGATCCTGAAGCGGTTCTTTTAATACTCGTTCATAAGGTAATAGCCTAAAGGTCGTCTTATATTTGTTATATGCTCTCCTTTCTGCCTCTACCAGAGCTAGGTTGCACCTTAGTCAGTAAACAAGGTGGCTATCATGATGATAGGATCTGAAATGTTTTTGAAATTTGATATTAATGTAAGTTTGAACAGAATGCAAAATCGGCCTGCTTTAGAAAATGGATTCATCTCTGTAGAATGATCTACTTTTGAGAGGGATGCTTAACTGACCCCTATATCAATAATCAAATCAAGCATACTTTCCTTAACATGATTATCATATAGATAATGGTAATGTGATGATATATTGATATAGAAATATATGTACTGTATTATACTTCTTAGTTATAGAAATACTAATGTTACTATTTTAACTATTAACCTTAAGTCGTGAATCAACGTACAAGGTAAAGTGATAGAGAACACAACACATTCTTTTGTAATAAGCATATAGGCTTGTAAGTTGTAATACTTTGGTGCTCACATATCAGTACCACATGTTACATTCTGCTCCTTTTATTAGCATGTAAATCGCAAACATGTCAAATGGGTTGAAAGTCGCCCAAAGCTTCTTTTTTATAATGCTTGCAAAATCCAGAATCGTTTTATTCATATTATCATATATACAAATTTTATTGAAATGTTGTTTTTGTAATCATAGTGAACACACTAGTTAGCTATAAAGCAAGTAAAAGATGGAGGAAGAAGTGTTTATGGGTCAAACTGAACTAGATTTGAACCGTTTTCTGCTCTTCTCATATTGTCAACATTCAGTGTTTAATCTCTTTGTCTTTTGCAACCTCGTCTTCTCAGGTCATACTTGCTTCACTGAATGGAGGAGTTCGAGAAGGGAGGATATTACTACATGATTGGCTTGTAATCCTTACTGCACAGTACAATGATGCTTACAAAACTGTTCGCCATGGTTATGTGAATGCACCAAACTCACTTGTTGATGTCACATTTGAACAATGTCCTCAATTGCAGTCCTTACCTAGACTAGTCTTCGCTTTACTTTGGAACCCTCTTTTGCGCTTTCATGAAGAAGGTGTTCACCCAGACTATCGGATATATATCCAATGTTTGTTCAGGTAAACTTAACTAACGAAATTGCTTATGAGAGAATTAGAGTATAGTAAAAAAAGATATATTTCCTTATTAATCCCTCAAGATGGCAATGATAGTGTGGATGAGTTTCTGTAAAAGTGGCAGAATGGGTAGGTCGGTAATAGGCCGAAATGGCTAACTTTTATCTTTAAGGTGGGTTGACTCGAAACATTTTTTTTCCAAAGTTCTAAATATGTTTATAAACGATTAGCGCCGTTCATGATTACAAAAGCTTTATTATTCAATAGTAATCTACTTTTTTAAATGAATGATCTAGGAGGTTTTGCACATTGAAAAATTACACTTTGGTAAGACTTCCGACCCGTTTCCTTTTATGCGGGGTATTATTTTACCTGTTAGATATCAAAAAATAATCCTCCCCGTCCCAGTTTTAAGTAAATGTGGCAAAATATCCTCAAATTAATTTCCGAATAAGTTGGATAACCCAAAATTCGTCTAAGAAAGATCTTCATCTATGAAGGAAGTTCAGCAGCGGATGAACACCTTGATATTACAAGTTTATTGATCACACAAATATTGTATAATAGATCAGTTATGAACAATAATGTATGTCGAATTATAAGCCTCAATTATATTGAATAAACTTGAATCAATACAACGTGTTTCTTATCAATCTACAATGATCTATATATAGACCTTGAGGCTAACCTATCTACAAAATAGGAAACATCTATTGAAAGAGTTACAATCTTATTCTAATTGTAATGCTATGCTAAACTTGTGTAACAATCTTGTCGTAGTAGAAACAAACATGAGTAGTAATGAGAATTTGAGTAGTAAGGAGAATTTGCAGTAGTAATGGTCTTGCCGTAGTAACAATGTTCTTCCGTAGTAACAATGTTCTTCAGTAGTAACTGTCTTCATTCCGTATTAATGTCTTCGTTCCGTAGTAATGAAACAGTACTTCAACAGCAGTAGTAACGAGCAGCATTAATGAAATTAAAACTAATTTAACTAAGTTTTAATCCCAACAATCTCCTCCTAACTTGAACTTTTATTACTAATGAAAGTACAAGTTTTATACAAATGTTAACTACTTTTAGTTACAAAAAATTATCACTTATTTCTTAAGCTTGCCTCTTTCTCTTCTGCTTCTTTGGCTAATTCTTCATTTAGTTGACCCATTATCCTCCATACTAACTCATGAGCCATCCTGGACGCAATTAGACCATGAAGTCTAACCTTGATCATCTCTTTCAATGTCCTCAACCCCAGATCGTACCTCTTTTCAACTAGATAGAACTGTATGGCTCCATGCCTTCTAACTATTGATTATACTCCACTTCTTTCGTATAGGTACCACTTGATTATTGGGTTGTCCACTTCTCCTCTCTTGAATGTTGGATTAATCATCTCTGCTTCAGGATTAAACATCCCATTGAGCCAATCCATCGCCATATCTGTTCTAGAGCACTCACCTCTGAACCTTGAATACTTGATCACTCCAATGTCATATACGCGCTGGATATCATCTCTTGAGAAATCCCTGATCATTCTATAGAAAGTAGGTAGAACAGTCTTAGACTTGTCTTATCTTGTGACCAAGTAGGAAGTTTTGTTTGGTCCTCCCACATACTCCCAATCTACTATCTCAGGGAGCTCTACAGCCAACGATTTAATTCTTAGTCCTTCTTCATGTACAATGAGAGCTAAACAGTCATGTTCAGATATTTCAATGTCCCCTTTCTTGACTGGCTCTTTCTTGATTGGCACATTTGGTACACTTGGACTTCCTTAAGCAGCAGTAGTTGAAACAGTAGGAATGTCACTTTGTTTTTGTCTTTTCATTGGTACTCTGGTAGAGCATGACTTCTTCCTTTTCAACTGCTCAGGTGGACTTGGCTTGACTGGGGCAAAAGGGTTATGTATTTCATTCCCCTGGGCATCGAACATTGCTTTCCAGTCTCTTGAGCTCTCTTCATGGATCTCTCTAACTCAAATTGTTGTTGATCTTGTTGTTTTGTGAGTTGAATTTTCTTGAGAGAGTCCCTATTTATACGCTTAAGTTTATAACAACTTGACGAGTTGGATTAGACGCGCGTGATGATTAAAAAGGACAGTTCAATCGTGTAATGCCACGTGTTTAAAATTACTGAACGCGCGCCGAAGTTAAAATTTGAGGTCCAATCACAAACCGCCACGTGTTAAAAGTTAGTTGCAACTTGAGGTTTGACTTGTCAACGCAGTATTAACAGAGTAATCTTATTAATTAAGAAAACTCTGACGTACTAATCGTTGCAGTATTAACAAATAATGACGGTAGTAATGAGGTTAATTACAGTAGTAATGACACCAACGGGCCGTATTAACTGGCAGAGGTCCCGTAGTAATGAGATTGCTAGCAGTATTAACCATTCAAGCAGTATTAACAAAACTAAGGGCAGTAGTAGTTAAACATTCCCGTAGTAATAAAAAATTTGCCGTACTAATAAGACTTTGGCCAAATTTTGTTAATTTTGCAATAGTAACATAGTACAATACTAAAAAGTAAGGCACTTGATTTATGTTTAGGTTACTACTGCTTTACTCCGAATGGACTTAACATGAGATATTTAAAAGACAAATCAAGGGTGGTTAATCCATGTTGATCATGCCAATAATGCCAATACTGGTAATCAAGAATGTTAATCTTCCCACATCAAAAGCTTTTGTGAGAAGATCATCAAGCTTCATTATCAGTATGGACTTTTTCAACATGAATCAACTTCTTTTCATTACAGTCTCTTATGAAGTGATATCTTATCTCAATGTGCTTGGTCTTGGAGTGCTTCACCGGATTGTTGATTATACTGATTGTGCTCTTGTTGTTTATGAAGATGGGAGTGTTCATGAATGAATATCCATAATCCATCATTTGATTTTGTATCCAAAGGACTTGAGCACAACAACTTGAGGCAACAATGTATTCAACTTCTGTTGAGGAAGTAGAAACTGTGGTCTGCTTTTTGCACTGCCAAGACACCAATCTTGAGCCTAGGAATTGACATCCTCCTGTGGTTGATTTCCTGTCTAAACTTTCACCACCATAATCACTGTCAGTATAAGCAATTAAATCAAAGGGTGAGTCTTTAGGATACCATAGACCTAAGTTAGGTTTGCCCTTCAAGTAACGAAATATTCTCTTGACTGCAATGAGATGAGACATCTTAGGTTGTCTCACAAACAACTGACTGCATATCTTGAGGGAGAGGATGTAGATATCCACAACTACAGGTCAATGATAGGTTCACTAATATACCTCACAGCTTCAAGACGTGACATCATGTTTGGAGTATGTGTGTGTGCAAAATATCAAACCAGACCTAAGATGTCTCATCTCATTGCAGTCAAGAGAATATATTTCGTTACTTGAAGGGCAAACCTAACTTAGGTCTATGGTATCCTAAAGACTCACCCTTTGATTTAATTGCTTATACTGACAGTGATTATGGTGGTGAAAGTTTAGACAGGAAATCAACCACAGGAGGATGTCAATTCCTAGGCTCAAGATTGGTGTCTTGGCAGTGCAAAAAGCAGACCACAGTTTCTACTTCCTCAACAAAAGCTGAATACATTGTTGCCTCAAGTTGCTGTGCTCAAATCTTTTGGATACAAAATCAAATGATGGATTATGGATATTCATTCATGAACACTCCCATCTTCATAGACAACAAGAGCATAATCAACAATCCGGTGAAGCACTCCAAGACCAAGCACATTGAGATAAGATATCACTTCATAAGAGACTATAATAAAAAGAAGTTGATTCATGTTGAAAAAGTCCATACTGATAATGAAGCTTGCTGATCTTCTCAAAATTAACAGTAGAAATAAATTTTGGCCAAAGTCTTATTAGTACGCCAAATTTTTCATTACTACGGGAAGGTTTAACTACTACTGCCCTTAGTTTTGTTAATACTGCTTGAATGGTTAATACTGCTAGTAATCTCATTACTATGTGACCTCTGGTTAATACTAGAAGTAATGTCCATTACTACTGCCAGACCAGTTAATACGACCCGTTGGTGTCATTACTACTGTAATTAACCTCATTACTGTCATTATTTGTTAATACTTTAACGATTAGTACGACAGAGTTTTCTTAATTAATAAGATTACTATGTTAATACTGCGTTGACAAGTCAAACCTCAAGTTGCAACTAACTTTTAACACGTGGCGGTTTGTGATTGGACCTCAAATTTTAACTTCGGCGCGCGTTCAGTAATTTTAAACACGTGGCATTACACGATTGAACTGTCCTTTTTAATCATCACGCGCGTCTAATCCAACTCGTCAAGTTGTTATAAACTTAAGCGTATAAATAGGGTTCTTCTTTAATCTTTCCATTAATTACTTTTCATCTCAAGAACCCTAATAGCTAAAAAGTTACCGGTGCAACTCAAAAATCTAGTTTTCTTCCACTGTTTCATCATATTCTTCAAATTTAACAACAATGGCTGATCTTCAGTTCTATGAAAGCCAGAACATGGTTGCTTGCTTTAAAAAGAATAAAGAAAACACTGATTTTTACCCAATTATTGACAAGCAGTCACCATATAAAGTTTGCTTTGACAGTTAGTCCAGAAATACATGAATACATGAAGATCAGATCCGAGCATTTTGGGTTACTGTTGTGGTATCTTTAGAGGGAGAGGTACCAGAAATACATGCCACCGTTGATGGCAAAGAGGTCACAGTTTCAGAGGCTACAATCCGTACACACCTTCAACTTCAAGTGGAGAAGGTATAAGCTCTCTACCTAACGAAACTGTTTTTGAAAACTTTAGCCGAATGGGCTATGAGGAGACTTAAATACATCAACGTTTTTAAAAGCAAAACTGTCCCCCAAATGGAAATACTTGATGCATACTTTGCAACAATGTATTTCACAAAAACGAAAAGGTGGAATGAGACAAGTTTTTCCTTGGCAACAGCCATGGTCTATCTTGCCACATTTTTCTTAACTTATTTTTGATGGTATGCTGTGGAACTTGGCCAATCCTAAACCCAAATTTTTAATGTACCCAAGATTCTTACATCATATCCTAAATTGTGAAATAATGGATCTAACTAGACCCCAAAATGTTTTTCCTACCCATTCTCATGCAAAGAAAGTGTTTGCCAACATGAGAAGGGTAAACAAAGGCTTTTCAAACAATGTTATGGTGGGAACAAGTGATACAGATGAGAGATTCTACTGCAAGTACTGCAACTGTTATCACTGCACCTATAGTCACCACTCTTGTCACTCCACCTTCTGCTTCTACACCTCATCAACCACCACCAATTGTGGCTACTTTCACTAGAAAGGCAAAGCGGGTTCCTCAGCCTCTTAAGCCTAAAACTACCCCTACTCCACAAATTTCCACTTCCTCGGGCTCACTGAGGTGGTCGCTAAGGAGGGGGAAGACCATTTGGGAAGGGCTCATACTACTGTTGCTCTTATTTCTCATAGTGAGGCACATGACAGTTTGAACATACTTAAGACCCAACTCAAGGCAACACAACCCATTGATGCAGCTTTTGTGGCATCTTTGGAAAGTGGTACCGCATGCCAAGAAACCTTGGGAGAGGGACAAGCTTCTGCTAGGCAGAGGGGTCTCTCTACATCCTATGATTCACCATCTGTTGGTACTCAACAGGCAAGGAGTGAGGATAGATATAATTACTCTACCTTTGAATTGATGGAAATGTGTCAAACGTTTATAGTTAAAGTGGATAAACAAGGGGAGGAACTTGCCACTTTAACACAATTAGTGCATTAGCTAGTGAAGCAACAAGAGATACTTACAACTCAACTCATGCATAAGAACCTAGAAACAAGGAGTATTGGAACATCTCCAAGACCATCCAGCTCTTCTTCTTCTTCAGATGACACTCCTGACAAAAAGGGGGAGAAAGAAATAGAAGATATAATTGAGGTCTAAGAAACCTCAAGGTCTATATATAGATCCTTGTAGATTGATAAGAAACACGTTGTATTGATTCAAGTTTATTCAATATAATTGAGGCTTATAATTCGACATACATTATTGTTCATAACTGTTCTATTATACAATATTTGTGTGATCAATAAACTTGTAATATCAAGGTGTTTATTCGCTGCTGAACTTTCTTGATAGATCAAGATCTTTCTTAGACGAACTTTGTGTTATCCAACTTATTCGATCCTGACAATTCATTTTCTTCCATATTACGTAATCTAGATTGAAGTAAATCAGTAGTTAATAAGATAGCTGACAGTATATTCTGCTGAAGTCGATTAAGTAGCAGATATTACATTAAGATCGGAAAATGTGCAGATACCTTAAAATGAACCTCATACACTTAGGCAACAAGTTGGCAAGGAAAAAATAAACCTAATTCTCCGGGTTTACCTCTAACTTTTGCCTTACAAGCAACTATATGCTGTAAAGGTCTATTGACTCTGATGTCAAAGCCAGTGCTGATAAAAGAACATTATTTTGTAATGATGGATCACAAATCATATTAGAAATGACTATCGTCACATAAACTCTAATTTTAACATGATAGAAAAATGAAAAGTTATGGTTATCCTTATTACCGCTACTTATACAAAACAAAATATAGTTAAGCTTGTTATCTTAGTACCTCTAATTATAAGATCAGGCCATACTTGATCCTTTTGGTTGATACACTGAAGAGGGTGTCAATTTCAAGTTATTATCTTGATGCAATATAATCTCTCGTCGTATATGGAATTCCAACTACTGATATATTTTACCATTCATTTATTTTAATACAGTGGACTAGAACCAAGCTCTCTGTACTGTGCCATATATCCTCTGTTGATATCATATGCCACTCCTGACAAACAAGCTCATCCTCGTCATTCATTGAGTCGTGTTGCGTTGCTGACCAGTGGCAGTCCAATTTTTTTCCTTGACGCGTTCACAACCCTTGTTGTTTTCTATTCGTCTACAGCTGACCCTACGCTTCCTTATCCTCCGCCACACGACTGTAAGTCCATTGATTCCTTCTACATTCTAGAGGTTGTATTTTTAACCAGTTAGCTTATGAATGGGTCCATTTGGGTTGAAAGTCGCCTAAAGTTTAATTTTCATGCATAAGACCTCCTAAATCATTTTATTCAAAATTTTACATTATTATAGTAATAATATTATTTTTGTAATCATAATTAACACATTCATAATCTTAAAATGGACAAAAAGTGTTTTCTGACCAATTCAGCCCAACTGGCGCGTATTAGACAGGACGTGATTGACACCATTCGTTTTCTCCTCGAAATACAGTTTTTCTTTTATTAAAAAATGTCTTTTCTTATTTCCTGAAAAACATAGATTCATTTATAATCTAGGTTTACTGAGGAAGACGATAAATAAAGTGAAGCAAGAGCGATGCATCACTCCTAGACTGATGTTTGTGAGGGGTGGTCAAGATGATGCTACTCCATTCGAGAAATATCTAATCGAAGAACAGGATGTTGATGGGAGTGGGTTGACGAGCGTTTCAGGTTTTGTTTCATTTCTTGAAGAGGTTAGTCAGAGTGTATTAGAATACATGAAATAAATATCATGTACATATTACTAGAATCACAAAGTGAATATACATAGAAGAAAGTGCCGACTCAGTCGATTTGGAGAACAGTGATGGTTTTTTCCCGAGAACAGTTTCTGTTACAAAGTGAATCCTGACATTTCATGTTGTTTGTTGCAACAAGAAGCACATTTATTCCGACTTGTTTTTGTATAGTTAGGGCTAATGGTACAAGTTGCTGTCTAGCTTCTACAAATCAGTAAGCACAAATTACGCTAGTCTTATGTACGTGTTGGACCAACATATGTCGAATTAATGGTAAAATGAGATAGATACTGAAATATCCTTCTCTGTTTGCAAGTATTTTACCATATAAAAAAAAAAAAGTAGGCAGGCATTGAACTAGGACACACAAACATTTACTTTGAATATAAATTAATAGTTTTGCAGGTTTAAGTAAACATTATTAGATTGTTATGCTATAGTTTTCCCATGGCTATCTTTTAAAATCACTGGTTTATCTTTCTACTGATAGGGATAACAACACCTTTAAGGTTAACAACATACAATAGATACAAGAAAACTGATTATGACAGCCTAACCGTAAATACGACAATCTCTTGCAAAACATCTGGATTCATGAAACAATGTTTCCTTAAACTGTTTGATACACTTGTTGTTAAACTGTATACATACAAATATTGTATTTATCCGAAAACAAGAGCGGTTAAAATGAAGTTTTTAAATTCAGAGTTTCATGACGCTTTCACTGTTTTAATCCCAAGACCAATTTTTAGGGTTGAAGTCTGTTCGATTTGAACAAACAAAGTTTGGTTAACAAATTAAAATATTCAGAATATGAAATAGCCATGAATCAGATCTCTGAATTTTATAAAAACCATTTGAGACACAAAACTGATATCTTTTTAGTGATGCGCTGTGAGCACTTTCACTCATTTGTAACTTAACGATAAGAATGCAATATTTTCTAGATTCAGGTGAACGCCATAATGATCTTAATACAAAAATTGGTCCATATTTGCATTACAACCCTTTTAAACATGAGCAAAGTTTACGTAAATGAACTACAGAAGACAAGTTCACTCAGTATCAGCTTTGTTCTCATTTTCATCGGCACCATCTTCATCATCCCCGTTTTCATGTGCTGCTCCATTCTCTACAGCAGGCTCGTCTGTTTTGCTCTTTTTGGCCTCCTTTGATTTTGACGAGTCAGATTTTCTTTTTGAATTCTTTTGCTTAAACTCTGGAGGCATGAACGCAAAAATTGTTAGCAATAACATTCACTATCCTCAGGCTTATACAAGAACCGGTACATACAGTAAAAGAATTAGAGAATGCATATACTATGGTTTTAGGAATGTTCAACCTTCAAGTGAGGTTCTTAGAGACTCGACAAATTCTGGAAACTCTATTTCCTCAAGTGCCTTAAACACGTCTTCTGCGTTGATTGTTTGCCTCTTGGATTCCTTGCAAATATCATTTGCCCTACAAAATTACAATAGACCTGAATTAAGGGAACATACATTTGGTTTGCCTCCACATAATGTATCGAAAATGAATGAACTTACGCATCTATCTCTATAACACTGTTCAATACAACATCCGTTATTTTATTTTCTCCATATAAAAAATCTATCAATAAATAGTGGGTCTGAAAAACAAAGCGCCTAAAAACCACCCCTGGTAATACGGCGTTTGAGGTGACTATTTGTTTTGAAATAAAAAGTTTGGATCAATTACTGTCAAACTGATCATTTCTCTCGAAAATAATCAGATCATCTGCTACATCTAAATATCAGAAGAGAAATGCTCTTATACTTTTAAGATCAAACTTCGTATTTCTAGTCTTCTACAGGCGTAGAAAGATAACGCATTATATCACAAAAATATTGCTGGAGCATGAAACTATACGACTATACGTCCAACTTTAGTAACTTCTAATAACTTTTATCAACTGTAGGTAGGTAGACTATTTAAGCTCAAATTTACATATACATATCATTTTCTAATTCCGTTTTGTGCCCCAAATATTTCACAGCACAACTCGACCTATGAGTGATTATATGATACAAGATAATCATAAAACTTTCGCAATTAATCGACTCGTATCGAAAACACAACAATTACAATATCTACAAGAAATGCAACAGAAATTAACTTACACAATTCAATTTAAAATAAAATAAAAATGGGGCAAAAGGGGAGAAATGTATACTAACGTAGCAGAAAGGTAATGAATGAAGATTCGAGAGCTTTCGGAGAAAGCTAAAAGAGAATCCTTTTGGATTTGAATATCGCCACCGTCTTTTGATAATTGAGATAGTTTATCCTTAACTACTCTCTTCACTATTGCTTTCGGCAGATCTTCCGCATCCGCCACCACTTTCTCCGCCACCGTCGCCACCGTTGACATTGCCTTGGTAATTTGTTGTGGTGTTTGATTTGATTTGTGAATCTAGGGTTTCTTTCCCGCCATTGTGTTGGGGAAATGGCTTTTATAATCGACTGAAATCTATTAAAAAGAAAAATAAATTAATAACATATCAAGAATGTGGTTAAACATTTCTGCTTACTGTTAATACGGCGTAAACGATCTCGAGCTCAACTCGATTAATAAAATTTGACTGGAAGTCGAGTTAGCTTAAAATTTCAAACTCGAGTTTGACGTGGTTATCAAAGTTAGTGATTAGAACTTGAGCTGAATTTGATTAATTATACATTTTAAGCTCAAACTCGATAATCAATTATTATATTATCTTGACTCAACTCGTTTCATATATATATTATTTTATATATAGTACGAGTAGTAATAATTTAGAAATTTTAATATACGTATATATATTATTTTCAATTTAGAAATGACAAAATATGATATTTTAAAATTTTTTGTTAGATAAGTATATCATTTTAAAGTTTAACAATGATATATAAGAAATTCTCCATGCCAAAATCATGAAATTAATATAGGTTTTTAATGGTCTAAAAATAATTGTAAATTGGTTGTGGGCCACTTATGGAGGAAGCCTACCAAAGGCCCGATTGCAACAAATAAAACACATGTGTAAATTAGGCCGTTGGTCCCTATGTTTGTTTCAAAATCACTAGTTTGAGGTTTTTTTAAAAATAATTACACCATTAGTCCCCATTGTTGTAAATCTCTTACACCGGTGATCCATTTTTCTAACTGCCGTTAATTTTTAACGATTTGAAGCGCATGTGCCATGCACATGAGGGTATGTTAGTTATTTCCTTACTATTTATTCTTTTAATATTTCCAAACACCCCTCTCTCTCTCTCTCGAAAAAATTAGATCATCACCACCAAACCTCTATATTCCCCACCTACAACACACAATCCACCAAACCTATGTATTCCCCACCTGCAAATTAAAACTATCATATTCAGTTTTTAAATCAATTTATACCTGGATATATTCTTCATCGTCAAAGCGGTTGTAGGGAGGTACAACAGTGAAGTAGCCATTAACGAAATCCAAATCTAGACAAGTTTAATAATCTGGGAAAATGGAAATCTCAGATTGAAGAAATTAAAGGTCGTAAAATATCATTTTGATGTAATACGTGAACGATGAAGTAGCCATTAACGATTTGATTGAGTAAGAGACGTGATTAATTAATATCTAGATCCCATTTTTCAAAACCAATTTCAATATTTAATTAATCTTGAAAATATATTTTTTTTGTTCAGTTCAATCTCTAGATTTATTTTTCGTTTCGATACAGTATGAAAAATCAATTTTGTGGTTTTGATTTATATTTGAATGATGAATAAACCCTTAATTTTGTGGCTTTGAATTTGAGGGGGTTTAATTAGGAAGAAATCGTTAATTTTGGGGTTTCGAACCGTCGTTGTTGAAAACACATGTAACGATAAGGATGGTGGCTGGTTGTAACAATTGGGGGACAATGGCAACGGGAGTGGTTGGATAACGTCTGGTCTGTGATGCGACGACTTGGATGGCGGATGGTTGATGGTGAGGTGGTGATGATGATGGTGATGACAAATGATAACGATGGTAATGTGAAGTTGGTCTAACGAAGAAAAGAAATGGTGATGCTAGCTTCCAAAGTTGTTTTTGGCTATGGTGGTGTGTTTGGGTATGTTTTTTCTTCACCTGAGAGAAAGAGGGTGTTTGAGAAATATATATATGTTAAAAGAATAAATGGTAAGGAAATGACTAACATACCCTCATGTGCATGGCACATGTGCCTCAAATCGTTAAAAATTAACGGATGTTAGAAAAATGGATCACCGGTGTAAGAGATTTACAACAATGGGGACTAATGGTGTAATTATTTTAAAAAAAGCCTCAAACTAGTGATTTCGATACAAACATAGGGACCAACGGCGTAATTTACTCTAAAAACATATTGCCACATATTTTTCCTTAAAATATATTTGAAAACATGGTTCTGATTTCTGAACTATAAGAGCACTCGGTATGATAATCGTGATTGTGGAATTTTTTTGCTGTCGTGACATCCAGAATGATGATTGTGAGTTTTTTGGTGGTGTGATAATGATGATTGTGGGTGATTGTGGGAGATGTGAAAAATCAACATATCGTCTCTTTTGCACTTTTATAAGCCGCCTCTTTTTGGACTAGGAGAGTTTCTTTTTTTGTTTTGGCGACATCTTTTTTTGTTCTTGTAATTTTGTTTAACTGTGCAGCAATCACTCCACAAAAACGCCGACGACGAAGATGATTGTGCCTTTTCGGATGCCCCGGATTATTCTTTTCTTTTACTTCCTCTTTGTTTTCCGCGAGGTCGTTCATTTCGATCATCCGCAAAAATATCATCCGAAATATCAACGTCTTCAAGGTTGACGGTGGTAATTGGAGTTTCTATTTTGGTAAAAACACGTCATTTGCTATGTTCTCTCCAAATTTCCCACACCGCCGTTTGCCTAAGAGGTCCACCCTCCGTGTCAAAGTACATTTCACGAGCCACCTCTAAAACCTTTGAATCGTCGGACCCGCTACCCCGAAATCGTAAAGCCTACGAATGGTGGCCAATAAAATTCTTTACCGCTCCACCCATTGCCGTGAACTTGCTATTCAGTGACTCCTTGTTTCTCTCCACAAAACCTTGCCCCTTAGCTATTCGTTGTAACCACAATTCGTCTCCAAAATCTTGCGTCGGGTTGGTTGTTGGCAATGTCGGAATCTTCAGAAATGTGACACCACATTTTCGCCAAAAGTACTTCCTCCGGAGTGGACCATGCCACCTTTTTGCACACGTTTTTCTTTTTTGGATTAGATGTGGAGGGTCGTTGCGTTTCTTCGACCACATATTCAGTTTCTTGAACAATTTCTAGGGTTTCTTGAACATGACTTTTTGATTGTTGAGGTGGAAACTGTGATTGGTGATTGAGAAATTGTGATTGTTGCGGTAAAAATTGTGATTGTTGTTGCAACAAAAGTTGTTGATGCATAAAAAATTGATCAGGGTTGAACATGGTTTGGGGTTGTTGTTGTGATTGTTGCGAAAAAAAGGTGTGTGAAATTTGTTGTTGTTGTTGTTGGTTAAAATTGGGTATTTGGGGTGATAATAGTGGGTTTGGTAGATTATGGTAGTTTGCGAAACCGAAGTGTGTTTGTGATTGTGGCCTCGAATGTGTGTTTGCGTTTGTTTGGGGAGGGTTTGAAGACGATGAAGACATTTTTACGATTGAAAAATGTATGAGATTGAGATTATAGATGTAATGTATATAAAGATATAATGAGATTGAGAAATGGTGTGATTTTTTGGTTAAAATGGGGATGTATTTATAGGTGAAATTGTGGTTAAATAAAAAAAAAAAAAATATATATATATATATATCCAATGGATATGTTTTTGACCGTTGTGGGTTAAATTTTTTTTTTCTTATTTTTTCGACCGTTTGAAAAAAAGAAAAAAAAAAAGAAAAAGTTAAATCGACCGTTGTCGAGACAACGAGCCCCGAGAACGAAGCCCACAACGAGCGATCTCGGTGTGGTAACGAAGGATGCGCTCGCTATGAGTGTGACAACGAGGCACAACACCTCCCACACCCTATGCTCTAATAAAGAAGAAATATGTTATTTATGAACAACATTTAACCATTCACAACAATATTTTAAGGTATGACTCTTTCACCCTCGTCATATTAACTCCTACAAATAAATAGATGATAAGTGAACACACAATGAAAACATTAATTACTATAATGAAATTGATTAAACGCACGTATTAAATTAAAATATGAAATCGAAGAACATCATCGAACCATAGAAACATCTAATTACAACCCTCGACCAGCAAACACATAAGACAGATGGATACTTTTCAAATATATAATTTCATAAAAGTAGAGTATTTGAATTGATTAAACACACATATCAAATGCATTAGTTAAATCACTTGACCAAATTAAAACCATAACCCATATTGAACCTACATAATCATATAGAATCAAGTCATTTAAAAACCAAATTGGATCGTAATCAAATGTTTTTTATGAGGTGAAGGCGACAATGGTTTTAATCGGGAACTAACAGATTTGGTCCATCTTTGACGTTCCTTATGTCAAAATTGGCTCGTGATATTAACTAAATGGGTAATGAAGACGGTGCGCAACGGGAGTGATGGTGGCAGCAAGTGGTTGTGTTGGACGCAGCCGTTGTGGCGATATTTTTATAATTGAAATAATTTCAAATAAACTACATCCATATATAATAAATAGTCTAGACTTACATTACTTCAACATATAATTAGTTTTGTACCAAAAATAAAAGAATAAAAACTCTGCATATTTCGGTTAAACACATTTGTTTCAAATAATATTTTCAAACTCCTTACATCAATAAACTTTTTGCAATCATTAAATAATATAAATGTTAGGTAATTAATCATGATAGCGAGGATACAGAAGACGAGTTGTGCTGTTTGAAATGTTGTTAGTCTTGAAAGCCAATTTGATGACGAAAGTGAAGGCTTATCTAATTGTTGACTCGATATGCAATATTGTATGTGACAAGATCCTTAGATTCATCGAATAACACGATTAACAGTTTCAATTTACCGTTATATTTGAAAAGTTAGTAATCTATACTATATCATAAAACGTTAGGACTTTTACTTACAAATTGAAAATTTAAGTAAAGGTTAAATTACTTATTTGTCATTTCCTCATTAAATACAATATCTTTATGTTAATTAAATATTAATGTATTTTTTTCATTTAATTCTATGTTTTAAGTAAGTTGACTTTTAAAGCAATTTATTTAAATTTCTCATTTTTTATATTTTTGTAATTTTTGAATCTAAAATTATTTTTCGTATTTGATATTTTTCAAAATATGAACAACTAATAATATACGATCAACTACTAAAATTCGATCAACAACTAATAGTATTCTTACCACACAATTGCATTAAAATCCGACCTACTTCAATATATAGTATTCTTGCCATACTTATGGGGTGTTTGTTTCGGCTTATATAACGGGCTTATTAGCTTATTTAATTTTTTATAAGCTCATAAGCCTATTTTTTCCGGCTTATTAGCTTATCCAGTTGAGTTTATAGCTTATTTAAAATTATAAGCTCAACTTGATAAGCTCATAAGCCGGAATAAATAGGCTTATGAGCTTATAAAAAATTATATAAGCTCATAAAGCGGTTACATAAGGCGAAACAAACACCCCCTAATTCAAAGATAAATTGTTTTTAAACTTGTTATAGTTGGTTAGTTATATTTTTCTTACTATAAGTTGTTAGAAAAAAATGTTTTGATGATTCTTTATGTTGGTTTTGTATACAATTTATGTTTAAATGTTTATTTAGAGTAATTATATAAGTTTTTGGGTTTATTTTAAGTTTTAATTTTTTTAACAGATTTTATTGTTGATCATACAATGTAGTTAATAATCATTTGTGATAATTATATAGTTTTTTGTGAAGAAAAACAATAAAGTTGGATATGCAATACAAGTACATAATAAAATCATAACATTATGTTTATTTTTATTTATGTTGTAATTAATAATATGCTTGTAAATATTTAAAATTTATGTCCCAAATTAACAAGAAAATTATATTTTAAGCTGGATTTTGTATAGTTCTTGATACGCAGTAAAAACAATGTAAACCTAAAAAGACATCTCTGTAACCTGTACAAAATCCTACAAATAAAGAATGTGTAGTGTATTTTCAAAATTAATAGGATTAAACGTGTTTTATTTGTCAAATCGTAAGGATTATTTTTATAATTATTTCTACTTTATATTTTGTTATACGTATGTGATTTTACCAAATGGGCTAAATGTGTAGAATAGACGAATTACCCAAATGAGTTGAATGACTTAAGATAAAATTTTCCTATATGTCCTGAATGGTTGAACGATAAACCAACAGAAAGTGAAATTTTATCAAAAGGCCTGAATAGATAATGTTACCGCATAATTCTACGTTATCATGAGACAAATGAGAAAATATAAGAAATAGTGGAGACAATTTAAACTGTCGAATGTAACTTTTTCACTGCGGCAACATCACATAATCAAAAATCTATTACACTAAACTTATTTATCCGAAACTATAAGAAAGTGTTAATCTATATAAATAATTCTTTTTATGGCTTGAAATGCTACACTGAAAACCATAGCACACATAATTTTATTTTATGGCTCAAAGGGTCTGTATAAAAGTAAGGTTACCATATAATTCTTTTTATGACATGAATAATGAGCAATATACTATTAGACGGCAAATCTAAACAATTATTTATACGTTTGAAGGTTCGACTTTAAACCATTAGATTTCACCGTTTTGTACTAATACCATATTATACCCAAATACTTATTAGATCACATAAATATAAATATTTTATCACTCGAATATACTTAATGGAAGAAATGGTCGAACGAGAATCAATTATAGTAACTCGTTTAATGTTCCAAATTGCCAAACTTAAAATTGTTACCGCAAAATTCATGTTATAACTCAAAAGGCTAAATAAGAAAGTGTTATGTTTAACATATAGTAGGAAGTAACATATAAGAAAACTACTATTTGTTCTATCCCGAAGAAGCAAAAAATCTTTACAACATAATTTTTTTGGCATTAAAGACCGAGTCATAAACCCTCACTCTCAGGACATGTATCATTGTATCGCGAAACGAATGAGAAACTACAAGAAACCCTTAATACAATGTAACTCTCTGTCGCCATTACATCACGCGGGTTATATACCAGTATCCAATAATATAACACGAGTAAACATAATTTTCAATATCCAAAATCCAACTTATTAACAATGGGCAAGATAAGTTAAGTGGACCCGAATAGTAAAAAATAAATAACTTGGTGTTAGTTGTCAATTTGTCATTAGGCATACTCTAGGATGACATGTCATCGGCCAATTGGGCCTAGTCGTCTTGCTTTAAGTTGGATCAAGATTAGTCACATAAGTTTCCACGGTGAAAATTTGTTGTGGTTGTGTTAGGTTCTGACCTACCCGCACTTCCTGGACATGTGATTTATATTTCTCATGTTGGCCGTGTGTCACGTTTGGGGGGTCAAGTGGTGATGTACACATTAAGTTAGCCATATCAGATCATATCTTGTTCAATTGATCGAAGTGTTAGGTGCTGTTAAACCAATTATGAATCTTTATCCTGGTTGGAACAAATTTGATCCTAAAAAGACCGGTAAAGGTGATTACTTTATGATGCAACTTGGTTCAAGTGGATTTTGTAAGACAATGGTCCACTGTATTGGTCTACTAACCAGTGTAGTGACTTGTACACACGAGCAACGGGTAGTAAACCCTTCAACTGGTTTTCCTAGAGGTGCAAAAAGGTGGACCGGGAACCCTTATCCTATTTGTGCCAATATGATGCATTAATACTTTGTAAAGTAGGTAACTTTTATGTTCACAAATTTGAAAAAAGGAAACAGCCAAGTTTTTAAAATTACTATTTTTAATTAAAAGACTCCCAACTTGGACCAAAGAGTATAGCATACAATATATAAGCTTTTCAAGAAAAGGGCAAAGGGACACTGTCACACCGAGGCATCAACATCGTTCCACCGCATGCTGAGCCAGAAAAGCCACAACCAGTACACCATTTTCCGACCCTCCGTTTTTCCAAATGAGGTTGCCAATAAAAGACCACGAAAAGGTGCATATATATAAATATTGATAAAATTGACTTCTATTTAAAAAAAAATAGTAGTAGATAAAGATACATCCATAAATCCATTGATGTTTTATATTCACACAATTGACCGTCTCTAACTCTATATTAGCATGCTAGTCCTTCTTCCTAGAAGATGAAATAGACACAACGATAACGGATAAGATACAAGTCACTAGACACTAACACGGGTGGACTCAGGGGCGGAGCTAGGAAACTTCTTGAGTGGGTTCAAGATTAGAATTTGGTTATGTTTGTATGTAAACGAGCGGGTTCATATGCCAAATAAGACTGAAGTTATACTAAAAGTACATTAAAATTCTAAAACATTTTCAATTCAGCGGGTTCGGTTGAACCCGCTCGGTTCATTGTAGCTCCGCCCTTGCGGGTGGGGGATGGATATCAAAAAATAACCTCGTAAATGTGTGTAAATAACAAGTAAAAGCATACAGATCCAAAACTATCACTAGTCGATCAGTGCTTGTATGAATAGTTCTATCCCACATCTGACCACCAGGGTGAGTGTTATCCCATGTGGTATATAAACAAAAGTTTCGTGCATTAAGAAAGATAAGTGGTACGTAGCAAATGGTAAAAACCAAAAGCGAAATTAACTATGATAAGACGTTTAGTCTAGTTATTAAGCCGGCAATCATATGTATTGTCCTCAGCCTTGTTGTATCTAGCAAATGGCCATTTGATAATTGATAAACATTCATTTTCCTTAAATACCTAGTTTATTTATGGCGTATACGCGGATAATAAAATTGAATTTTTGTGTATCATTAATAATGTAAAAAAAAAAAAATTAAATAAATAAATAAATAAATAAATAAATATTTGTCTTTTCATTTATATGTACGTATTTTTCAGGTTTACTTTTAAATTTCGAATACGTAGAGAGCTCTATCGAATATAATCAAATTATAACAAATAGAAAATAACATGAGTTGAGGTGTTAAATATTTGTCGTTTTGTTTTTATATACGTGTTTTTTAAGGTTCGTTTTTAAAATCGTATACGTAGAGAACTATATCAAATATTATAACAAATAGAAAATAACTGAGTTGTGATGCCAAATATTTGTTGTTTATTTTATGTGTACATGTTTTTCAGGTTCACTTATAAATTCATATACGTAGAGAATTCTATCGAAAATAATACAATTATAGCAAATAGAAAATAAAAAGAACGTTATCTATAAAGAAAATCATTAACCATGTAAGACAAAATGAAATATATTGTCAAATATTATGAGGTTTCTTTTATATGCATGTTTCTTTAATTAAAATATGTATAAACTGTGTGTTATTAAATATAATGCAATTTTCGTTTATATCCATGTGGTTGACTTCAAATTCACCTACAAATTTTTATTGATGTGGGTTAACAAATAATACATTTTTTTATGTGTAAACTATAACTTATAAATAAAGTTATTTTTTGCTGTATATGTAAAGATATAAAAAAACGTAGAAGGGAAATAGAAATTGAAAAATATATTATATAACGGTCTTTTTCTAACAAGTTTGAAATTTATATGTCTTTCTTTTGTTCTTCGCAGTTATATGTTTTTATTTAAAGATCGGCTTCTTATTTATTTTAATTTTTTAAAAACCTAGTCTCATATTAAAAAGTTCTAAAAATCCGATTTTTAATGAATAATTTTTATGAAAAAAAGTTTAATATATTGAATATATTTTAGATTTACAATAATGTTGTCAAGCAAAATTTATTTGAATTGGAGTATTATTTTAAACTTAAAGAGTTAAAACTGAATTTAAAATAAAGATCTAAAATGAAAATAGCTAATAATGATGTCATATAACATAATCATTTTGTCTAAATTTAATCTTTAAACACATCTAACGGTCTAGACTGCGTCATATGACTTTTAATGCATCTCTTTTAGTATATATTATTATAGATTAAAATGAGTGAAATCATCCAACTAGTCACACAAGTTTTTATGGGTGCCTTAGTCGGTTTGGGTCGGTTCTTCCCCAGAAAACCAAACCATAACCAAATATCTTGTTTTTTTTTTTTTATAAAACTCAATTCAATTGGTTTTTAATAGTTTGACTTATCGGTTTTGAATTCATGGTTCCAAATTTATATAAGTGTCGTTTTTGAAGGCCAGAAACGACTCAACGAGATTTGTAACCAATTAAATGGCTAACCCGCAACACTCACACATGAAAATACCAGTATTACACAGCAGAAGTGTAGAGCAAAACTACACTTGTAAAATAACACAAAGTAACGCTATGTGTGCTCAACAATCTTGAAATTATATCTCCGTTCTTCTTTTCCTAAATGCTTATTCTTCCCGTCATTATCCTCAAATGGAAAGTACTTAAAAGTTTAAAACATTAAGATACATAACTGCCGTAAGCATTTTAAAGTTAAAAGCTTGCTGATATAGTTCCACTTTACATCCATGAAAGAGTTATCAAATGATCACTTTTCCTTTAAATCTACAAATAACCAACATATTAGTATCATCGTCAAAATAATTATCTATATAGTTCAATGACTAGAACAAACACAAATATTTGTTGCTAATTAGTTAGCTCGTTGGCTCAATAGACCAAAGAATCCGTCATGCATCTTATCTTTAAGTTTTCCGTTTCCTTCTTCTCTCTACAATCTTATTATTTTTTCCGTTGCCTTGTTACATATCAAGTGAACATCAACTCCTTTACAATAACTGTGAACGTATAAGAAGGATTTCTGTCATTTTCAATGCATTTTTTCTTTGAATGTTATCATATATGTGGTTTAGGTGAGCAAGACTTGTGAAATTGGTGGGATGCATAGAATGAGAGAAGAATTACTTGATTCACTTTAGCCAACAGGTTAGGCTTTTTAACTAGATTTATGAGATTCGAATCTAAACTCTTCTTAAGTGAAATCGCTTAATCAACATAAGAATTGACAACACTAAAAACATAGACTTGAAATTACTGATTTAACTTATTTACGACGTATTATTATTAGTTATTAATATTATGGTTGTGGTTACAATATGGACAGCTTAGTATTGAGGCCTGAGGTTCGCAACCGGAAATCCAAGTTGAATCCCCGTAGCCTGCACTTTGAGTTCAACCTTTAGATGCGTAAATTTAATTACAAATGGGTAACTTAATTTTCAGAGGGGATAACTTTATGAATACGGCCATGTTTCTTAATGTTGACGGGACTCTTTTTAGTGGATTCATGAGTCTTATACATCGTACCCTTCACATATTGACCTCTAAACAGAACGTGTGGAGTAGTTAACAACGTAATTCATCAACATTTTATGAGTTGGTTTCTAAATTTGTAATAAACACGAATTTAATATTTCTCTAAATATATACTCCGAATATAGCTAAACTTATATTTCAAAATAGATAAATAAAACTTTTAAGTTTGACATAAATATAAAATTGTACTATTCATAACTTTAATTCAATATTTTAGGAATATCGGTCGAACTCAAATCCATTAATTTCCTTGAAAAAGCACTTTCAAAAAAGCTCCTAATTCTTTTTTGCCTGAAAACAGAAATAAAATAAGTATGAACGGAAAAAAGTATTAGAAAAAGTTATGATAATAAAGTTATCAAACAACCAAGATGAGATCGATCTTATCCCAAAAACATAAATAAAGCACTACTATCACTAATTTCTAATCGCATTTCCTTTTTAGTATATTTATATTGAAGCATTTTAAAAGAGCAATGAAAATCATATTTAATAAATGTCCTTACGTTATGTATCTATATCTATATTATAAATAACACGTAATTTGCACGAGATGGATTTTACTGAATAAACGAGACCTCAAGTTGCTACTTAGTTGATCTTAGTCTATGAATACCTTAGTTTTGTAAGTGGTTTATTAGCTAAGATTTTTATACAAGTTTTGTTGCGATTAAACTGTTAGTTAAATAGTTTAATTTCATTAATACTGTTTATTAATAATGCTCAAGATAATATTTCTTGAAGACAAAGACAGTTATTACTGCATGATAATACTCCTGAAGAATAACTGATGGTTACTACTGTTGGAACTCATTACTACTGTCCGTTTCTCGTTACTACTGCAAGTGTAGTTTAGATAATTATTAATTATATTTGTAACTATCTCTTCCTTAAATATAGCACTTATGATTATGATGCAGTTGTAATTGCAGTCATAATACAATAGATATTGTAAAGTAGTTTCCTAGATTAGTTAGGTTAGCGTCAAGGTCTATATATACATAGATCCTTGTATTAAGAGAAACACGGATATTATTCATTCATTCTAAGAGTAATATATTAAGGCTTGTAATTCGACAATCATTATTGTTCTTATATTATCAGTAAAACAATATTTGTTTGTTCAATATACTTGTAATATCAAAGTGTTTATCCGTTGCTAAACTTCTTTGATAGATCAAGATCTACATTCGACGTATTGGTTTACATAAGCTATATTGATCCTAACAAGTGGTATCAGAGCAAAAGAGGTGCTCAAGATCTATTGATCAACAAGTTATAGAAGTCTCAACACGAAGCAAAGTACTATCAATCATGGCTGATGTGGTAGTAAACAAGGTCCCTGTCCTCAATAGCAACGATTTTGATATCTGGAAGCTAAGAATCAAACAACAGATACTGCTCTCTGATTATGCAGTATGTGATGTTATTGTGAATGGGAACAAAGAAGCTCTTGACCTGTCAGCTGATGGAACACCTAGAGTTATTCATCGTCCTATAACAGACCAAGACAGAAGAGAGAAGCAGACTGAAATCAAGGCTCTAAGTATCCTTCTAATTGCTATTCCTAATGAATATCAAGCACAATTCGAAGGATACAATGATGCAAAGTCTCTGTGGGAAGCTCTTAAGAAGAGATTAAGTGGAACAAAGACCACCAAAACAAGAAAGCTCTTCTCAAACAAGAGTATGAGAACTTTAAGGCATTAAAGGAAGAAAGAATGACTCAAACCTTTGACAGATACAAGAAGCTTACTGGAGAGTTGAGCAGTGCAGGAGTAAGAATTGATAAGGATGATCTAAACAAGAAATTTCTCAGATCTTTGGAAGATGAATGGATCATCTACACAATATCTTACAGACAAGGTGATGTGCTTGAAGAGATGGAGCTGGATGATCTTTACAATGACTTAAGGGTGTTTGAAGTTGCAGTTGAGGCCAAAAAGCCAAACAACAGCAACAACAGTATTAATACTTTTAATACTGCACTCATCACACCAGCTGGAACATCTTAGAATGAAAACACATAAGATTTGTCCTTTGAAGCTTTTCTATCACAAACTTCATGTTCAGGACTAACCAATGAAGACTTGAGACAAATTCATCAAGATGATTTAGAAGAGATGGATCTCAAGTGGCAACTGGCTATGCTATCATTGAGGGCAAGAAGGTTTGTGAATAGAACTGGGAGAATATTCACCCCAAGAAGCAATGACAAAGATGGATTTGACAAGAGCAAATTAAAGTGCTATGACTGTGGAGATCTAGGACACTTTGCAAGAGAATGCAAAAACAAATCCAAATCAAACAATTCAAGGAACAATCAAGAAAATGCATCAACAACCTTGATCTCTCAAGATGTGTTTGGATATGATTGGAATGATCTTGCTGAAGAGACCATCCAAAACAGAGCATTGATGGCATATGTAGTTTCTACTGAAGATGTGGTTTCTACTTCAGATATGGTTTCTACTGCACAGACTGTTTCTACTACAGTTGATGTTCCTACTGCATCTATTACTACTGTCATTACTGATGATGCTTTCGGCTTTGATTGGAGTGAAGGGGCAGAAGAATGTGAACAAAATAGGACCTTGATGTGTAAAATCTAGTCTATTAAACTCGACCTACTATTTGACTTAATTACACACTTATAGGCAGTGGACCTATTCGTATATAATATAGCTTTAAGTAAGTAAAGGTTCGTTCGCAGGGACTAATTTGTTTCAAATTTCGAATTAGCAATACTATTTGTTTGTGGGGGTTTTTATCGTAACAAAAGATTGATTAAAATAGCAAGTAGTGAGTAAAAAGTGATTAATTAAAATCGAGTACGAAAGTGATTGAGATTATCAAATAATAGAGAAAAGATACTTGTTTGACACTTCACTTATTTTCCATTCAAGTTTACGAAATCGATTGAATATTTAACTTCTAAATTATAATAAAAGTCCTCTCGAATCTTTTACTAACTTTAACTACCTCTAATTACACCGTTCCTCTCGAATACAATTATAATTATTAATAATTAAGCAATAAGTAACAAGCCTGTTTTTAGTGATTTAATCTTATAGAGTTTCCTCTCGAATAACTCCTCTAAAAATCAAGTCCTTCCGAATCTTAATACTTAGACTTACTCAATTAAATTTAATTACCTAAGTTGTTATTACTAAGTCCTCTCGAATCTTAATAATTTCAAACCGATTATAGACCGACCGATTATTTCATACAACTTATTTAATCTATCTAGATTCCTCTCGAATACCTAGAATATTGATTAATCAAATTATATATAAACAACTCTGATAATATACTAAAATTTAAGCAAGTAAGGATCACCGATTAAACACAAAAACATAAACAATCGATAACGATAAATAAACTTCAAATAGGATCCGTGGTTCAAACAAGCATAAAGGAAATTTAGCTACTCATAATAAAGTCTAAATCAGCAGCTAATATGAAAGAAAACATCACTGAAAAATCTGGAATAAAAGAAAAGAAACAAACTAGAAAAGTCGGGAATTCGATTCGTGACCGAATTGTAATCGTACTCCGACTCTAACTCCTTTCCTTGATTCTAATCGAAATCTCCAGCTCCAGATACCTGAGGGAATGATTGATGTGTAATTTTCTGGCCGAATTGGTCTTGTATTTATAGGCAAAAGTCTCGAGGAAAACGTGTTCGACTCAAATTCCAATTGCTGACCGTGCATTTTTCCCATATTCTAATTTTTGCAAAATGTAGCTCTCTCTTTCTTCTTCATTCTCCAATTTGAATCATCTAAATCGGATATCGTATGAAGAAGTTATGATCAAAACGGTGGAGGTACTACTGCGACGTTCTCTTCGTCAGAAATCACTATTTTTCGTCCTTTAAGCTCATTTCTTCATCCTTTTCCACTTCCCGATCATGTAAACCTGTAAAATAGATAAAAACACTTTTCCACACAATTAAATGTAAAAAACCTATCCTATCCATCATGTTTACTATGAAATGTTACACAATATCGCATATAAATATCTATATAAATATGCGATATCAAATCCCCCCAAACTTGCCTTTTTGCTTGCCCTCAAGCAAAAACTGTTTTCAAAGTAATTATCAAAGCAAAAATTAGCATAACCAAACACCTCACGATTTTTATGGGAAGTAAAATCACACAAACTCTCAAACTAGTCTAAAAGGGTGTGTAAAATATATCTGTAGAATCGCTCAATTGCTCAGTCATGGTGAATATTCTATCATAGGCTTGATAATGTATCAATTCTCCACCACTAGAGTCTAGGTACAACTAAACGGGGACTTTTATTCGGGTTATAATTTACAGGTAAAGGCATGTGAAAATATATAATGGAGTGTAAATGGGTTAACTAAAATAATACAAACTTAGATTAAATCCGAACTAAATATAATCTCTAACGTACTGGATTGCTCAATTTCTCCAACTTATACTTTTTTTCTCCGACTATACATATATCGTAAATAATACACGACTCATAATACACTATTTCTCTTAAACTATACAACTAATTTTTCTTCGCTTTTTTGTTTTTTCGATTTTTTTCTTTTCTTTAGCCTAGTACATGCCTTACAAAATAATATTTCTCGTGGTAAGTTCACATGCTCAAAAGGCTAATAATCACTATTTCTCCAAATACAAAATAATACAAGGCAATAATAATAAGCTTTTTCTTTTATGCCGTAATAACTCTAACTTCACTTAATATATAATAGCAATCAATAAACTAAGTTCGGATCTAATCTAAAAAGAAACGAAAATAAGGCGAGTGTACAAAATAATATAATAGTGTTTAGAAACAAAAAAGTTTAGGCGCAAATTGGTTTAACTAGAGTTTCTAACACTAAAAATAAGTGTTACAAGGGTTAGGCGGAAAATATACAAAAATATAAAAAGAAACGAAAAAGGCTAACAAATGGTTAATCCTAAATGCCCCTATCATCGTACCAAATCACACTAAGTTACCCTAATGCAATTGCTCATATGTGGTCTCGAAATGTATAACAATGTCAAGTTCTAAAGTCATCCCCATCGGCACACTCAAAGAAATGAAAAAGTAGCATTAAAAATAAATGCTTTCACTATGCTCAAATTCTCACTATTTTTCTGAGTGGGGTAAAAATGCGTCTGGTTATGCTTACAGTTTAAGGTATTTACCGACTAGACACGTTATATTTTTTTTTTTATGTTTTTCAATTTTTCGATTTTTTTTTGTATTTTTCAATATTTTTCTGACTCAAAAATGTACAAAATAACACAATCTAACACGATGGAAACTAAGCTAAGGGTCGAAAAATAAAATGTAAAATTTCCCGATGACCCCCCCCAAACTTAAGTAACACATTGTCCCTAATGTGTTAACGACTAAAAACTAAGGGAAATTACAAAAATAAAATCTAAAAAGAAAAATAATATACAAAAATAAGAAAAGAAGAAAGTAGAACCCGGTCGTAGATATCGAAAAATCTTCGGTGAAAAGTTGTGCCGAACTGAATGCCAGTCTCAAAACCGGTTGCTGAGCTTACTTCAAATCTAGAAAAAAACTAAAATAGAAAAACTAAAAACAAATATTAAAAACACAAAAGAAAAATAAAAAATAAAAATAAAAATTACAAATTACGACGAAAAAAAAAATAGTAGACTATTTTAAAAAGTGGACTATTTTTAAAGTCTAATAGAGGAAAATGGTAAACAATAACTTTACAAAAATTACAAAAATCTAACTCTTTTTTTTTTATTTTTTTCGTTTTTATATTTTTTTGGATTTTCGTTGGTTTTCTTCGTACCTAAAAACTGAAACTGAAAAAGAGAATGTTAAAAATACCGAACTCTAAAAAAAATGAAAAATGGAAAAAAAATTAAACTACGAAAAAAGTAAAAACAAAACCCGGGTAGCCTCTCGAGAAGCGCTTGTTTTTCGAACGAGTCCTTAGCTTGACTCGATATGCTTCCAGTTACGACCTCATGTAAAGGTCGAGATTTCTCTCGCCTTTCTTTCCCACGTGTTCTCCAAAAAGTACCATTCCTTCCTTCGGTTCATGTCCAAAATTGTCACCAAAAATAAGTGTTTCCTCTCCAACATCGAGCATCTTCATTCGCTTCACCCACGCATCATACCACTCTCGAGCCTCAGTAAATAGTACACCGTCATCTCTACGTTTGACGAATTTGCAACCGTCATTATATTCGCTTTCATTGAATTTCGTCTTCTTAAATTCCTTCCACGATGTATCATCTCCGATATCCTCAAATTCCTGCAAAACAAATACCTTTTCTCGACAAATTAGAGAAAATAAATTAAAAGGGCCGTGAGAGATACCGTGACAATTTTCCCCCAAACTTGACTTTGATTTCTCGAGCTCTTCCTTAAATGGAATTCTTTCCTCGAAAAACGTTGCACCAGGATTATTAATTAGATATTCTATTTCTAATAAATCTAAATCCGGGTCGGATTTTTCAAATGTCATGCTCGTAGAATTCTTCTCAAATTCCTCCAACTCCATTTTCAAGATGGGATCAAAATCCTCGAGCTCCTCATCTTCCTCATCGTTAACCGCAACCTTTCCTCCAAGCATTTCCTGCACATCTAGGTCAAACATTTCATAAAAATCGTCAATACGAAAACAGGTTTCCTGCACATCTACTGCAACGGCTGCAGCCCGTCGGTGCATCGGCATGTCCAATGGATCCAAAATATATAAATCTAGAATACCTACAAAGACAGAAACAAGAAAACCATAAAACGCACCGGTGTAAATACAATAAAAACCAACTTCCAAGTATATTAATACTCGAAAGGATCGTATCACAAATTCGAAAACAAAAACTTAAAATCAATCCCCGGCAGCGGCGCCAAAAACTTGATGTGTAAAATCTAGTCTATTAAACTCGACCTACTATTTGACTTAATTACACACTTATAGGCAGTGGACCTATTCGTATATAATATAGCTTTAAGTAAGTAAAGGTTCGTTCGCAGGGACTAATTTGTTTCAAATTTCGAATTAGCAATACTATTTGTTTGTGGGGGTTTTTATCGTAACAAAAGATTGATTAAAATAGCAAGTAGTGAGTAAAAAGTGATTAATTAAAATCGAGTACGAAAGTGATTGAGATTATCAAATAATAGAGAAAAGATACTTGTTTGACACTTCACTTATTTTCCATTCAAGTTTACGAAATCGATTAAATATTTAACTTCTAAATTATAATAAAAGTCCTCTCGAATCTTTTACTAACTTTAACTACCTCTAATTACACCGTTCCTCTCGAATACAGTTATAATTATTAATAATTAAGCAATAAGTAACAAGCCTGTTTTTAGTGATTTAATCTTATAGAGTTTCCTCTCGAATAACTCCTCTAAAAATCAAGTCCTTCCGAATCTTAATACTTAGACTTACTCAATTAAATTTAATTACCTAAGTTGTTATTACTAAGTCCTCTCGAATCTTAATAATTTCAAACCGATTATAGACCGACCGATTATTTCATACAACTTATTTAATCTATCTAGATTCCTCTCGAATACCTAGAATATTGATTAATCAAATTATATATAAACAACTCTGATAATATACTAAAATTTAAGCAAGTAAGGATCACCGATTAAACACAAAAACATAAACAATCGATAACGATAAATAAACTTCAAATAGGATCCGTGGTTCAAACAAGCATAAAGGAAATTTAGCTACTCATAATAAAGTCTAAATCAGCAGCTACTATGAAAGAAAACATCACTGAAAAATCTGGAATAAAAGAAAAGAAACAAACTAGAAAAGTCGGGAATTCGATTCGTGACCGAATTGTAATCGTACTCCGACTCTAACTCCTTTCCTTGATTCTAATCGAAATCTCCAGCTCCAGATACCTGAGGGAATGATTGATGTGTAATTTTCTGGCCGAATTGGTCTTGTATTTATAGGCAAAATGTAGCTCTCTCTTTCTTCTTCATTCTCCAATTTGAATCACCTAAATCGGATATCATATGAAGAAGTTATGATCAAAACGGTGGAGGTGCTACTGCGACGTTCTCTTCGTCAGAAATCACTATTTTTCGTCCTTTAAGCTCATTTCTTCATCTTTTTCCACTTCCCGATCATGTAAACCTGTAAAATAGATAAAAACACTTTTCCACACAATTAAATGTAAAAAACCTATCCTATCCATCATGTTTACTATGAAATGTTACACAATATCGCATATAAATATCTATATAAATATGCGATATCAGACCTGTTGCAGCATCTTCCAAGGACACTGAATCATCATCTCTCATAGCTGAGGTAAATTCTAAACTATGTTCTTCTGAATGTTAAAATGTCATGCTTAAGTATAGAAATCATAATCAACTTATTTGTGACACCATTAAAACGTTAGAAGAACAAAGAAGATCAGCCTCTAAGGGAATAGAAAATCTAGGAACAAAAATTAAATCTTACAAAGCTAATGAATTAAGCTATCAAGAAAAGATAAAATTTGTAGAATGACAAAGAGATGATTTGTTAGTAAAACTTAAGGAAGCTAGGGAGGAAATTAAAAGAATCAATGAGGAAAAAGAAAAAGTTGAATTAAATATGCTTCAAAATCTGTAAATAATCTTATTCAAAATCAAATCATTGGTAAAGCAAATACATGAATAGGTTATAAAGAAGTTTCCCCACCATTCAATCAAAATTACATTCCTCCATCTTTAGAAAAACCTAGAATTCCTATATCTCAGACACCACCAACATAATCATTCAAAGTTGATCCAATCAACTATGAAGAAGTTCTGATTGAGGACTTAGTGGAAGAAAGTAAACTGAAGATTGTGAAAAACAATAATATTCCTCTAGAAAATCATTTGATCACAATTGAAGGAATTACTAAACACAATTCACAAAGTCTAGTGTCCATGGTGCCCACTCAACAAATAAAGAAAGAAAATAAATGTGAATGTAACTGCTGTAAAAACACTAAAGGTCTTAAAGAAAAAGAAAAGTCTTGGGTTCACATAGATACTAGAGGAAATCAAAGAAATAGAAACCAGTTAAAAGCTCAAAAATGCCAAATTCTTAAAAGGCCTGCCAAAGTGTGTTTCAATTGTGGAAAGGCTAATCATTATGCAAAAAATTGTTTTTATAACCCTGAAAATCAAGAGAAAATGCTTCAAAAGCATCATAGGGGGTTGGGTATAGTTTGAATCATCTCAAAACCATGGAAAATCTGCTAAAAAGTCCAAACCTATAGTTGTTAGTATATCAAAAAGAAATTTTACCACACACAGTACTAATGAAGTTAATACTGCAAAGTATAACTCTGTTAGTACTGCAAAAAGTAGAGGGGGTATTCACAAAAATCCACATGTTTCAAAACAAAGTAGAAACAGAGTTAATACTGGACGTGATAATACTGCACAACAGAATTATGTTAATACTGCAAATGTTAATACTGCAAAACAACATATGTTACTACTGCGTCTCTTAAGACTGCAAAACATAATGGTGTTAATACTTCAGTTGTTAATACTGCATAACAAAATCTTGTTAATACTGCCTCTATTAATACTACAAAACGAAAGTTTTCCAAAATTAACTCTGTTAATACTGTTAGAAATAAATCAGTTAATACTGCTTCTTTAAGAAAAACAACTAAAAAGGTTTGGAAACCAAATGTCAAAGTAATAGAACCACCTATACCACTTGATTTTGAACTCTAATCCAAAGGAAGGCGAGTTACTTGGATGAGATGGGTAAACCCAAGTCAACTTTGGCTTGGGTTCCCAAAAGAAACTAATCCTTTTCACTATGTGGAGGAAACGCCAACAAAGACAAGAAGAGAGCAATTGGCATGTAGATAGTTATTGTTCCAGGCACATGACAGGAAATATATCATGCCTTCAAAACTTTGAACCATTCAATGGAGGATATGTTGCTTTTGGTGGAAATCCAAAAGGTGGAAAGATAACTGGAAAAAGGTACTGTGAGC
Source organism: Senecio squalidus (assembly GCA_910822075.1). Taxonomy (NCBI): domain Eukaryota; kingdom Viridiplantae; phylum Streptophyta; class Magnoliopsida; order Asterales; family Asteraceae; genus Senecio; species Senecio squalidus. The sequence goes on from CAJVGC010000589.1 coordinate 24,984,822, forward strand.
AATGGGAGAATTAGCTTTGAAGATGTCTTTTATGTTCAACAGCTACAATACAATTTACTGAGTGTGTCACAAGTGCGTGACAAGGGGAATACTACAATCTTCACAGCTACAAAATGCTTAATCATGGAGCCTGGATATGTAGTTGATGAGAGCAAATGTAACATCCCGGTTCTCGGAAATTAGAATATTTCGTAAGTATTTATTTATTTATGATATATATGTTTTATATTTATGTTTATTTTAGAAGTTTTATATATAAAAGACTAGAATGGTAAGAAAAATAGTTAGTTGCGGTTAGAAAGGACTTATATGGTTATCAATATTAGTAATTTTGTAAATTTAGCAAAACTTGAGAAGTTGAGGGACTAAAGGTGTAAATTCGAGATTTTGAGTATGACTAGGATTGTGAGATGTCAAGTGCAGAAATTTTAAGGTGTTTTGTGTGTGTTCTTGAGAGTAATCAAGAAATTCTAAAATTTTAGTAATTGAAGTTTGTTGTGGTGAAATCGTATCAAGATTAAGAGTAAAGAAGACCTAGCTTAAAGAGTATTTGGAGAAAAGAAGGTGAGTTTATATACTTGATACTAATTGATGAAATTTGAGTTATGTTAGTGTGTTATAATCTTATTTAGATGTTTAATTAGAAGTAGAAATGCTTAATTGATAAAAATTAGGTTTTTGATATTTTGGGGATAATCATGAGAATTGTTATTTTGAGCAATTGTGTATGTTGATTTAATGTTAGAATTGTATGTTTTAGTTCTATGAATGAGATAGAATATGGTGTTGTGATTTCTCCAATTGATGTTGCCAAACGGGTCAAATGACCCAAGGAGTGGCAAATGGGTAGAAATTGGTTAAAGAAAAGAAATGATAATTTTATGCAATGTGCCTATTATGAGTATAATGTAGATGATGATTTGAAAATGCTTCTATGTTTATTAAAAAGTTTAACGGGTCAAAGACCCCAAAAAGTGGCAAGATGGGTAGAAAACGGATAAACAAGTTGATGTTAAGATTTTAGAAAAGATGTGTAACAAAGTTGTTAGTTATATTTTTGTTATGAGTTATTGAAAGCTATAGTTGTTTTGGTCTTATAAACCCAGATTTGAAAGACAAAGGGAAGGGGAAAGCAACGAGAGAGTAGTAAACGTATTTCGACATCAAGGTGAGTATACGAAGCTCATGTTCTATATGGTTACATGTTTATAATTGAGCATTAACACCTTTGGGGTTTGACAAGTGTATATTCTCTCAATATAATTAAGTTGTTAACGAAAATAGGAACTAGAAGTGTTATGAACTAACGTATAAGTGTAGGAAAACCTCGAAAACAAAAATCAGCCAAACCAGGGGCCTAGATGCGCCGCACCTGGGTCATGGTGCGCCGCATCTGGCACTCAGTGGCCTTGGTTGATTTTCAGTCTTCTTAGTTGCGGAGCAGTTGTTCTTAGGTGCGGAGCAGTTAGTGCCTAGACCGGTTTTTAATGAATTTTAAAGTAGTTTAAGTATAGGAATGATATCTTAAACCATTATAATGATAGAAAAGAATAGAGAATACATTTATATGTCGACAAGAAGTAGAATTGACTTTCATTAGTCGGGAAGAAGTAGAGTTAACCTTATATACATACCGCGAGGGTATGTAATTGACTTTTAATAGTCGGAAAGAAGTAAGAACCAACTTTATATAAGTTGGAAGAAGAGATTGATAAGACTTAAATAGTCTTGGAGATTTTCTTAATATATATCTAAGTATATTCACTAGCTTAACGCTAATGTATTTTGTTATGTTATGTTGTAGGTAAAAAGGATTTCTAAAACCCAAGGCAAGCATACAAGGAATGGATGGGGACCTTAATAAGAAATCAAATCTTTTGTAATGAGCTTCCGCTCAAAATATTAAGAAACGTTATTTTGCTTAAAGCAAAACATTAACTTTTATCTGTATTAAGTTATGTAAGGTTGTAGTAAACCGTTAACGTTGTAGAAGTTTCTTTATAAAATTAAAAAAAATAAAAAAATTGTGTGTTTTAATCCAAGTGTTACAACAAAGTACTGCTAAGAACACCAAGAAAGGACAATGTCTACTGCTTTGAGTTGTCTAAGGTTTTCCCAACTGGAGCAGAAATTTGCTTTTTTTCCAAAGCAACAATTGATGAATCCACACTATGGCACAGGAGGATGTGTCATATGAACTTCAAGAACATCAATCAATTGGTAAAATCCAATCTAGTGAGAGGACTTCCAAACAAGCAATTCTCACTTGAAGACAATTGTGTTGCATGTCTAAAAGGAAAACAACACAAAACCTCTCACAAATCAAAGGAAGTCAACACCATTACTACACCTTTACATTTACTTCACATGGATCTTTTTCGTCCCACAAATGTAAAGAGTATAGCAAAAACGTCTTGTTGTCTTGTAATCACTGATGATTATACAAGATATACATGGGTGTACTTCCTAGAAACCAAAGATGAGACAAGTCAGCTACTCATCTCTTTCATCACTAAAGTTGAACATCAAATCAAGGTGAAGGTTAAGAAGATCAGGTGTGATAATGGGACAGAATTCAAGAACAGTGTGATGAATGAATTTTGTGAGCAAAAAGGAACTGAAAGGAAATTCAGTGCAACAAGGACTCCCCAACAAAATGGAGTTGCTGAAAGAAGAAATAGAACTCTCATTGAGGCTGCAAGGAGTATGTTAGCAGACTCAAATCTACCCATCTTCTTCTGGGCAGAGGCAGTTAATACTGCTTGCTATGTGCAAAACAAAGTGTTATTGGTGAAGTCACAAAACAAGACTCCATATGAGCTACTGCATAAGAGACAACCCCTAATAAGTTTCTTAAGAGCACTTGGATGTCCTTGTACAGTCCTAAACTCAAAGGACTATCCTGGAAAGTTTGAAAGCAAGGCTGATGTTGGTTACTTTCTTAGATACTCCTCACAAGGCAAAGCTTATAGAGTTTACAATCATAGGACAAGCATCATTGAAGAAAGTGCCAATGTTTCCTTCAATGAAAACACTCAAACACACAAGGCTAAGGACCAAACTAGTTGTTTGATATTGATGCTTTAACAAAGTCTTTAGAATTCAACTATGAATTCACACAACCATCATCTGTTAGTACTCTACCTGTTTCTACTGCTACACCAACTACACCAACAATTACTGGAGCTGAAAGATTGGATGTCATGGAATATGTCTACCTTCCCATCTCCACAGCAGATCCTCGGAACATTTATGATACTATTAACAAGGAGATAATAGAAGAGGTATCCCAACAGGTAGCAGATGATAGCAGCATCAATACTGGAGAAAACAACTCAAATAGACCAATTACTCCAATTTCTACATCTACAACAAGATCAAATGGAGTCCCACACATGATAGAAGTTGATTTAAATGGGGTGGAATAATTGGTAGCTGATGAAGACAGTGAAGATGAGGTCTTCACTCCCAAGAGTACTCCTCAAAGCACTGACCCTCCTTCCTTTGGATATTAGGTACCAGAACTCAATGTCACTAACTTGGATACTTCAATAAGGATGGAGAAGGTTCCCACTTCCAGAATCCACAAGAACCACCCCATCACTCAAGTAATGGGTGATTTTGACATCTCCATGCAAACAAGGAGTCAAACCAAGCCACATAAGGATACTCATAAAGATCTAAACACATATTTGTATGCATTTTTCTTATCTCAGCTTGAAGCAAAGAGAGTCCAATAGGCCCTTCTAGATCCAAACTGGATTGAGGCAATGCAAGAAGAACTTCTATAATATAAGCTTCAATTAGTCCGGAAATTGGTGCAGCTGCCAAAAAGAAAGAAAGTCATTGGTACTAAGTGGATTTTCAGAAACAAGAAAGATGAGTGAATGCATAGAAAATGCATGGTGATGTAAACCTAGAAAAACTAGGTAATGCCCCAAGGTCAAGGTGTCCTTGATCCCGATATCGTTGTAAATATCTGTATAATTCTGATCAAAATATTATTGGGGAGTTGGTGGAAAACTGTTTGTGTTCTTGATTATTCATTTTTATTCATATTCATATACATAAACAATTATTCACAAAACCTTGTAATATCAAAGTGTTGATCCGCTGCAACTTCTTTGATAGATCTAGATCAACACGTTTGTTTAAATACAAATCTAGTTCGGCAAGTAACGGATAAAAGAAAAAAAAGAAAAAAAAATATGTCTGGTTGATGTAAAAATAGTTGATTTGCCTGAAATAATCTATATTTTGTAGCCACATTTGTCATATTTACGCTCGTTTTCTGCAACTGTTGTTATGATTTGGTATATTTTTAGTAAGAATTGCAGATTAGAGTTATATTTGGATCATGGAGCGAAAAGGAGCTGAAACCGGCTTGAAACGGAGACAAACGAGCAAGAAATGTGAGGATTGGAAAACAGCCGACGGCTGAATTAAATTTTCACACAAATTGTTCCTAAGGACAAATAGATTCTTTCCTAACCCCTTCCCCACACTTAAACAATACAATGTCCTCATTGTAAAAAAAAAATTTCAGTGAATAAGTGGAAAAAGAAAAAGAGAAAGGAAAAAAAACTCCCCCATTTAGATGTCGAATGCTGTGAAAGGAAATAGCAATGGAAAGAATGTATGGCTGTAAAATCTTAACGTCCTCAAAAAATCTGCATAGCTTCCTTTGAAAATTCGGATTTTCGGCATTACTTCCACTAAAATGGTTGATATTCTAAAATGGGAAAAACACATGCACACATATTAAGTACCACAAAGAAATAATAAAAAGTACATAATCCAACCACAATACAAAAATCCAAACAAATAATCCATACGAAATAAAAAATAAAAATAGTTTTAAATACACAAATATAAAACCCAAATCATCACATATCGGGCCACTGTCCCTGTCTGCGCCAAGCGGCTCTCTGCTCCTCCTCATCCTGCTGTCGCTGGGCCTCGGTGGGAGGATGGTACTGGTAATGCTGAGTGGACCACATGTGGTGGCGATCCTCATAGGTGGAGGAAGATGGCTGGTCCTGGTCCATCGGAGTGGTACTGCCAAACGAGTGATAAGATCCGTCATAGGCCTGATAACTAATACCTGCACGCTGATGGTACTGGTACAAAACCTCGTCCTGATAACGGTTCCTGCTGTCAAACTCCGACTGCAAGTGCCCAACCTGGCTGCTGACATGGCTGATGGTGGAGTTGAGATCGTAGTAACGATCCTCCATGCGGTCCGCGAATGAATCGAACCGTGATGACATCTGCCCCATACTCGATGTCAAAGCAGCCATCTGAGCCGTAAAATCGAACTCCTGAACCGGTGGGTCCTCCTCCTGAACTGGTGGTGGAACATCCTCGTAACCTGGCGGATGCTCCTCATCATCCGACTCCTCAACACCATGACTAGTACTCGCTCCCTCATCCCGTTTAATGGGAACCCATCTGTAAGTCACAAAACCTCCTGGAGATACAAACCTGCTCACTAAACCGGATGACTTAAACCAAGCTGCCCCAAAAAGACGCATCCCTGGTGACAAAGCGGTACAAGTGTCAAATCCTGCCCCCCGGAATGTCAAGCGTCTACCAATCGCACTAACAAAGTGACTTCCCCTAATCACACTTCCGGGTCGTGCGCCCTTCAGTATGTGGGTCATCCATCGAGCCAAGACATAGGGGACATTAACGGGCCTCTTCTGAACAATGCACCCTAACCAGAATAGTTCCTCCTTGTGGCATTTTTCAATGCCCGATTTCCTGCCAATGACAAACAAGCAGACCATAGCAAAAATGGCCCGAACCTTCGGATCCCGAATCTGTGTATAGGATGGTGCCCGTAAGGTGCTCAACGCTCCACTAGCTATGGTGGACCAAATTGCTGCGTTCTCTCGATAGTCGGGAGTTTTAATCCCCTCAGCCATGAACTCATCAAAATCTGGGTGTGCTAGATCAGCCTCGTCAAATAACCCAAGTTTCTCCCCAAACTCCGATAGTGTCAACTTCCTAAGCTCACCCCCTAGCAGAAACTGTATGGTTTTGTGGGTAGGGTTGGTGTCAGCGTGGTTGAAAGTGAAGGAGCTATAGAATTCATATGTTGCCTCGATGTAAATCGGCTCATGGATAGAGAACAAACGCTCCCACGCTCTACAGATAAATCCCTGATAATTAAACTCCAACATATCCACAAGCTCAGCAGCTCCTGATTGATAATGTGAATCGCGTGGGATCACCTCATTCAAGAAAGTCCAATCAATGCCGTTAGGGGCATAGACTGGATATTGCTGCATAGTGGTTAACTTGTTCCTGATTTCTTCCCTCTGTTGATGAGTAAGTCCTCGCCTTCCTGCGCCCACTTGTAGGTAAAGGTGATCGGGGTCGTAAACGGGCATGTGAGGTGGGACCTCTTGGTGGACATTTTGCGCGGCCATAATCTGGTGTCCGACATGTTTAGCAGCTCTCATATGATGATCTAAGTGAACCTGAAACAAAAATTCAAAGATTAAAATAGAAAAACACGTAGTGTACATATATTTTTGGTTTTTTTTGTTGTTTTCTAATTTTTTTTTATTTTTTTGATTTTTCTGAACAAAATAAAAGAAAGGGAAAAGAAGCGGGTTGTCTCCCGTAAGCGCTATTTGTTTAGTGAAGAGTCGTTAAGCTCGACTCAAACCATGTTTGTTAACCGTCACGTTCATGGAGATCGAGCTCCTCGTCGTCTCCAAATAAATCAAACTGGTTGTCACGTCCATCGGCATAATATTTCTTCAATCGATGCCCATTCACCTTAAAACTTTCGCCCTTTTCGTTGGCAATTTCCACCGTACCGTAAGGGAATACATCTAGCACGATATACGGCCCCGACCACCTTGACCGTAATTTCCCCGGAAATAGCTTCAATCTGGAATTATATAGTAGAACCATATCACCGTCGATAAAGTTCCTATCCGTCTTGATACGCTTATCGTGCCATTTCTTCGTCCGTTCCTTGTAAAATAACGAGTTCTCATAAGCGTTCATGCGGAACTCGTCCAATTCCTGTATCTGGTGGAACCTGTTCTTCCCTGCAGGTATCATTTCCATATTGGCAGCCTTCAAAGCCCAATAGGCTTTATGCTCAATTTCCACGGGTAAGTGACATGCTTTACCATAAATTAAACGATAAGGAGTACAACCAATTGGAGTTGTAAATGCAGTCCTATGCGCCCAAAGAGCATCGTCTAACTTAGCGGACCAATCCTTACGATTTGCACCGACCGACTTTTCCAAAATGCGCTTCAAGCCTCGGTTAGTAACCTCGACTTGTCCGCTTGTTTGGGGGTGATAAGCTGTTGAAAACTTATGGTTAACGCCATATCGTTTCAACACCTTCTCAAATTGGGCGTTACAAAAGTGTGTACCCCTATCACTAATTAAAGCTTTAGGGGTACCAAACCGGGAAAATAATTGTTTTAAAAAATTGACGACGACCCGCGCATCATTGGTGGGTAAAGCTTTCGCTTCGGCCCACTTTGATACGTAGTCGACGGCTACTAAAATATATTTATTTCCCCGACTTGAAGGAAAAGGTCCCATAAAGTCTATACCCCATACATCAAAAATTTCACATACCTGGATGCCCGTCTGTGGCATCTCATCGCGCGAAGAAATATTACCAGTCCGTTGACAGGCGTCGCATTTCTTCACAAATTCCTGAGCATCCTTGTACACTGATGGCCAATAGAACCCGACATCAAAAACACGTTTGGCTGTGAAGTTTGCAGCATGATGTCCTCCTACAGGTCCTGAATGGCAATGGCGTAAAATCTTGTCCTTTTCTTCTCCAGCAACACATCTCCGAATTACGCCATCTGCACAAGCACGAAACAAAAACGGGTCTTCCCAAAAATAATGTTTCAAATCAACGAAGAATCGCTTCTTTTGCTGATAAGTTTTATTAGTGGGAAGAGTTTTGGCAACCAAGTAATTAGCAATATCCGCAAACCAAGGTACCTCGTCACTTACTTTAACCGTCATTAGAGCTTCATCGGGGAAAGTGTCCCGTATCACTGACTCATCTAGCCTCTCCAATTCCGGGTTTTCCAACCTAGACAAATGATCAGCCGCCAAGTTCTCCGCTCCTTTCTTGTCCTGAATTTCAATATCAAATTCCTGCAAAAGTAAAATCCAGCGGAGTAATCGTGGTTTGGCATCCTTTTTGCTAAAAAGAAACTTCAAAGCAGAGTGGTCAGTAAATACAATAGTTTTAGACATAATTAAATAAGATCTAAATTTATCAAACGCGAAAACAACAGCGAGCAGTTCTTTTTCAGTGGTGGTGTAATTTTCCTGCGCATCTGTAAGGGTTTTGCTTGCGTAATAAATGGGTTTAAATCTCTTCTCAATCCGTTGTCCTAAAACTGCTCCGACCGCATAATCGCTCGCATCACACATCAGCTCAAACGGTAAATCCCAATTGGGACTAGTCATAATCGGTGCTGAAATCAATCTTTCTTTTAAAGTTAAATGCAGTTAAACAATCTGAAGAAAAATTAAATTTGCAGTCTTTTTCTAGAAGTTGATTCATAGGTCGCGCAATGTTAGAAAAATCTTTTATGAAACGTCTATAAAAACCTGCGTGACCTAGAAAACTCCTTACCGACTTGACATTCGTTGGTGGAGGTAATTTCGAAATAGCTTCAATTTTGGATTGATCCACCTCGATCCCCGCACTTGAGATTTTGTGTCCTAGAACAATTCCTTCGCGGACCATGAAGTGGCACTTCTCCTAGTTAAGCACCAAATTGGATTGTTCGCACCTTGCCAGCATCTTCTCCAAGTGTTCCAAACACGAATCAAATGAGTCTCCAAAGACCGAAAAGTCGTCCATAAAGATCTCCATAAATTGTTCCACCATATCGTGAAAGATTGCCATCATACACCGCTGAAAGGTAGCAGGTGCATTGCACAGACCGAACGGCATTCTCCGATAGGCAAACGTGCCAAAGGGACACGTGAAGGTGGTCTTGTCTTGATCTTCCGGCTCAATGGGAATCTGGAAGTAACCTGAAAAACCATCTAAGAAACAATAAAAGGCTTTCCCGCTAACCGTTCAAGCATTTGATCAACAAATGGTAAAGGGAAATGATCTTTGCGGGTGGCGTCATTTAACTTTCGGTAGTCAATGCAGACACGCCACCCTGTACCGTTCGTGTAGGAATCAGCTCATTCTTCTCGTTGGCAACGACTGTCATACCTCCCTTTTTTCGGAACCACATGCACCGGACTCACCCATGGACTGTCAGAAATAGGGTATATGAGTCCCGAATCCAGCAACTTGATGATTTCCTTCCTCACAACGTCCTTCACTTTCGGGTTTAAACGTCGAAGCGGTTGAACGACCGGCTTGAAGTCTGTCTCCATTAAAATTTTGTGCGTACAAAACGATGGATTAATTCCCCGAATGTCAGTGATCTTCCATGCTAGAGCTTGCTTGTGAGCTTTAAGTACCTGCAATAAACGATCTTTCTCCCCACAAGATAAGTTAGAAGAAATAATAACGGGTAAGTCAGTAGTACCTTGCAAATATGCATACTCTAGATGGGATGGAAGGGGTTTCAACTCCAGTTTGGGTGGTTCTTCAATCGATGTCTTAATCTCCATTATCTCAGCTCGTGAACATGGAACACCGTGAACCGAAATCGCCGGCTGAGAACTTTTAGCCGCCGGCTGCTTTTCAGCCGCCGTCTGGCTTTAGACAGCCGCCGGCTGGATTTTGCTGATTGGTTTTTCTTCTTTGTTTCCTGATTTTCGGTGGTCAGCGTAAACTTGACTTCCTCCAGTAGCAAATCAAACTCAGCTAACTCTTTTGCAGAGTCAAAATCGCCACTCCACAGCCTTCAGTAATGAATGAATCAGTCTGATCATCCTCCAGTAACATCTGCACAAACTCATCATCGAAATGTCATAGGCATTATAAATAATAACAAGTATCATCTACTACCAGAAGGATAGTCCATTGAATCATTACGTTAAAAATAACTTTCTCGTCTCCTACTTGCATGGTGATTCTACGGTTAAAAACATCGATTAAGGAGTGAGAAGTGGCTAAAAATGGACGTCCTAGAATAATCGGTACTCTAGGGTCCTCTACCATATCAAGAATAACAAAATCACAAGGGAACACAAATTTGTCAACTTTAAACATTTTCGACAACTCCCCTAGGATATTGGACAGAGCGGTCAGCTAATTCAATGCACATACGAATAGTCTTGGTTCTCCTAAACCTAATCTAGCATACATGGAATATGGCATCAAAGAAATACTTGCTCCTAGATCAGCTAATGCGTTGTTCACAGTTAAATTGCCAATTAAACAAGGAATAGAAAT
>CAJVGC010000589.1:25004786-25063860 GCA_910822075.1 Senecio squalidus
CCTGTGTTTTTTTCTTAATGCCAAGTAAAGTCTTGATGATTCAAAGATATGTACTCTTGCTTATTTGGAAGTGGCAAGTAACATAGTTGTAATACCGGGTTTTTCCCGAGGCAATTTGTACCATTGAAAGACAATGAATGATTAATGTTTATAACAAATGCGTTTGATCCGTTTTATTATGCTTGTTAATCATATGCCGGATCAAAATCCGAGGAAAATAACACGGCTTGACTTAGCAGCCAAGTACACTAATTCCGAATGACGATTCGAGGTATGCCGACCACTTGGTTCGAGGGTAACAAACAACTCAAAGTAAAAATTAATAACACAACACATGAAAGCATAAAAGGCATCATCATTAAGGGGGAGTTAAAAACCCCGATGTAGCCGTACACGGCGCAACAACAAAATTATGCTTTTACATTCAAATTCTAAACATGCGGTGACATGCTAATAATAATCATTGATCAGGATTGTTTGTTTCAGGAGTTTCTGGGGCAGGCAAGACAGGCTCGACAGATTTGAAGACATCAAGGGGCTGAGCATCGGTAGCAGCCAATGCATCCAAATAAGAATAGGAAGTCTGTGGAAAAGCCTCCTTGGCAGCAATAAGGTTGGCTTCAGAAGCAGGATCATAAAAGGGTGACTGAGCAAGGCGTTGTCCCCAAGCGCTGCTCTCGATGTCCTGCAGCCACACCATCGTGACACCCAGCACGATAAAAAGGCACTAGTCACACAAGCACTAGCATCCAAAATCTTTACTTCAAAGCAAACCCTTGACTATGTGCTTGGGTCCTTCGAAATCAGCCAGCTCCGGTCCTTTTGAAGAAGAGGCATTGGAAGCCTCTAGCTCTGCAACCTGTGATTCGAGCTTCTGAACATGCTCCTTCTCTTGAGCCATATCTTTTGTGGTCTGAAGATTTTGGGCTTCGGCAGTTGAGAGATCGGAAGTCAGGGCACTGATTTGTTCTTTCAAATCTTTCACAGTCCGGCTATGAACAACATTTAGCTCACCCAAAGCCCGGACGGCATCATCATTCAAGGAAGAAGACTCACCAGAGGTCCGAGCTGTCTTCAGCTCCTCTACCTCTTGACGGAGCTGGGATATTTGCTCCTCAAGACCTTGTTTCTCTTCATTTAGCCGAACTTGCAACCCATCAGCTCGTTGATTGCTCAAAGAAACATTCCTTTCCAGAGATTTTATCATACGGGTTTGATCCCGAATCTCGTCCTCCGAAACAAGCCACCTCGATCGAATCTCGGGAGCAATAACCAACAACTGGGATACTAGGTGATCCAGTTGCTCCGCAAGAGCAAAGTTATTGGTATTGTCCATACGGATAACCTCAGCAGGAGTAGCTAAGGTGTCCAAAAGATCCCGACAAATGACATGATCAGAATATAAGGAGCGGTTGCACACTTCTCGAAAACGGGGCTGAAATTTTTTCATGGCAATCGAAGCTGGAACACCATTAAAATCTGGGTTATCAAGAACAGGCTCTTTATCCTTCGGGTTATCAAGAACAGGCTCTTTATCCTTCGGGTTATCAAGGACAGGCTCTTTACCCTTCAGATTCACGACCTTCTTCGAAGCACCCTTGGTCGCGAGGGTCTTCTTTCGGTGGGTAACAAACTGAGGCTCCTTGATCAATGGAGATTTCCCTTTGCTGACGTTCAAAGAACTAGCCATTTTTCCAGTTGAAGAGGAAGGATTCTTCGGTGCAGCTGTTTTCTTGGCTTCAGAAGATGATTTACTCGAAATTACAACAGGTGAGGCTTTAGAACCCTCAGCATCTTTCTTCGGTGGAGAAGGGACAGGATTCTCCAAAATGTCCTCACCTTCCGGACCAATGCCAGATGATCCTGCAACAGGTTCCTCCGAAAGTGTTGACTTTTGTTTCGATGACTTTGGGGGTTGATTCACCTCATTCTCTTGGGAATAGCCCTCCTCCTGAAGGATTTTTTCAACCTCCGAATTGGTCTTGCCTTTCGGAGTAGAAGGACATGATCTGTTGGAGTAGGTGGCCTGATCCTCAGGAAAAGTGAGATCTTCAGATTCGGGGGAATCGGAAGAAGAGGAGGACTCTTCAGATTCAGATAGCCCATATCCTTCCGAATCACCACCGCCAGATTCAGCAAAGAGTTCTTCGGTGTCAGGGCTGGGCTCTTTTTCAGGAGGGGAAGGAGCTGAAGTCGAAGCATGCTGCTCCTTAGTCTTTGAAGCTTGGGAAGTAGAAGGCATTTTCTTGGTCGCTTTGTGTTTCTTGGAAGGAGGACTGTGGGTACTTTTCTTCGAGGATTTCTTGGATTTTCTTTTCCTTTTCACAGGTGCGTTTGCTTCGGCATCAGTATAAGGAGCCGGAATATTCTCATTAGGAAGCACGAAACGATCTGTAGTCATGGTTAAAAATCCAGGAGAACCATCGGGAAGGCGAGTCGAACCAAAGCTCACGTCATCCCAACTTGTCAGTTTCAGAAAAGCAAGGAGGGGTAGTTCTACAAAATAATCAAACAAACAGTTAGTAACCCGATACAATACACTAACCAAGTTTTAAGTATACAGTGAAGAATCAATTCGAACGAACAAGGTACACGTATAGCTAAAAGAAAGAAAACATGAAAGAACCTTTGCCAGCAAGTTTCAAACAGGGGCGGTACAAAGGGTAGTTCCAATTTTGACTTAGTCCGGACATGACTAACACCTTCTCCGGATATGAACGAGCTTTGATCAGATTAGTCTGAAGCTCCATAACAAGATCAGGATCCATGTCATCAGTATCAGGCTCTGGATCGGTAAGAGTATCACCCCTAGCACACCATCTCATTCGAATAGGGGCTACCGAAGCATTCACAAAGAAAAAACGATCCTTCCAGTTTTTCAGAGAAGAAAGATACCAACTTATACAGACCGGAGCTTTCCTTCTCTTATCAACGGTGAGCCAATCCCCATTTAGTCCGACCTTGTAAAAAAAGCGAAAACTGGATAGATCGGGAGCTTTGCCAAGAGCGCGGCAGTGGATCTCGAAGTTGGTGATTTTGTTGGCCCCCAAAGGATTCATTTGAGAGACATGACCCTTAAAATATTGGATCACATCGAGGTAAAACCGAGAGAAGGGCAACCGAAGGTTGGAGTACTCGAACCAGGCACAATATACACCGATTTTGCCTGGAGGAGCGTCCCTAATAGTATCAGCTGCTCCGGGAAGAACAGCGCCATAGGAAGCATTGATGTTATAGGTTTTGCAAAACTTTTGGAAATCTGCAGCGGACATAGTGTTGTGCATCTCTTTAAGGTTCTCTTTGGACTCTTTAGCCATGGTATCGAAGTAGGAAGAAGATATCGGAATAGAGGGATTCTGGAAGAAAAGGGGCAGAGGTTCGGAGCAAAAGTGAGGAATAAATGAAGAAGGAACACTCCTATTTATAGGCAAGTGGCAGGCACCTCAAGGGGCGCGCGTGACCTAGAAGGAAGCGTGACACGTGGAAGGGTGGAAAACAATCTGGCAACGTTCGAACCACTAGAACGCGCCACGTGTAAACGTTCAAAGACCGCTGAGTCACTCAGACCACAGGAATCGGACACGTGGAAACGAAGGAGGTAACGAAACGAAGGACGAGGAACAAAGTTACCGAAGCGGCAGCAACGATGCACCAAGATCGACAGAACTCTTTTTTAAGTCTGCTAGACTTGGGGGAGTTGTCGACGAAGGGTCTAAATCCCTGGTTCGGGTCCGATGCCGAACCAGGTATTTAGAACCTCCTGGTTCGGACAGAAACGACAAAGGGAGTAAAAGACAAAACAGATACGACAAAAGGAACAGAAAGGACACCCTGACGAAGGAACTCCCTCTTGACCGATGTATAAAGAGAGTAAGGATCAGGGAACTATCTATTACCCAAAATATCTCCTATATATACCAAGGTAAACGGTAAAGGTAGAGGACTTTGATTCTGTTTACATACTTAATACACATTTAGTCCGAATCAAATTACTTACTCTTACGCCCGAGTTGAATCAGGGGTCCAACCCCGCTCAACCAGGTGTTTCCTCTTATTGCAGGAGATTCGGATTGAAGAACATTGAGTGTTAATTCAAGAGAGACGGACTTCAAGTCGGACGAAGTAACACGTAGGTCGGACTAGGTAGTTCGGTGGTCTTTTGTATTAACACGAACATATATTATCTTCAAAATTTATCTAGAAGAAAAAAAATCTATAGTTCTTTCATATTGATTTTTTATTAATGACTAATATGTTATAAAAATGACTAATATGTTGACAATATCATCGATTATTGCATCTCATTGACAAAAATTAATATAAAATGATCAACGTTATATCACATACACGAAATGTATATGTATGAAATAAAAAATTAACAAATTAAGTTAACAAAATTTTAAGTTAGCTTTCACATATAATATAATAAAATAAAAATTTAAAACTTCTTTTTAATATTTTTTTTTAAAAAGTTACATAAATTAACAGTTTAGTCCAAATTTATTTATGTTCAATTTCCCTTTCCTCAACTATGAACTAAAAAAAATGACACCTAAACGAATTTTAGAAAGGGCAAACCCGTAAATTCAATATTGTTTCGATATTTTAGCAAAATACTTGTCACAAAAACAATAATTGATACTTTACTTACCTAACAAGAAAGATCATTTATTTTATCGGTATTTTTTATATCTGGCAAAATGGGCGGGTTGGGTTGGATTGGGTCACGGGTCAAATGGGTGTGGGTCAAAACGGATGCGGGTCCAAATGGGTCACTTTAAAAATATACCAACCGGATGCGGGTCAAAACGGGTCTTTTTTAATCCCATATTCCTTTTAACGCTATTTCTTAATGATATAAATAAACAGGTTCAAATATATAGTGTTGAGTGGTATCATTTGGACCCGTAAACAAAAAGTATCATAAAGAACATATCAAAAGATAACTCAAAAGACATACATAAAAAAAAATTGACATGTATATTGCAATTAAATATGTGTATATTGTGAAACCAATTTCGAATTTCAATCAAATTTCATTAATCAAAATGTGAATTTTCTGAGTAAATTATTGCAATTAAATATGTGATTAATGGTGGTTATTTATTGTTTGTTGTAGATTATATAAAATGGCAAAACGGATGCGGGTCAAAACGGGTCTTTTGTGAATCATCTCACCCATTTCAACCCGCTTCTGATTCTATCATTTTTCTTAAACCCATATTGACCCGCATGAAATGTTTCCATTACCCACTTTAACCCATACAAGGAGTTTTAAATACCCAAATTGACCCAAATTTAAGAGTTTGGCTCAAGATTGTCGGGTCTAGTATTTTTAGTAAAACTAGTTTGTAGCTTGTAGCTAGCGCTGAAAGTTTTGACATATATTTATAGCTGAAAGTTAAAACTTTTATTTTTCGTAAATGAGTTTGGTAATTAGCTGAATTTAGAGCTTAAAAAATTAAAATGACGAAGAGTATAATTAATTGTATAATAAGACAAATTTTATGAGAGATATTTATTTAGTTTACTCTTCATATAAGCCTAAACTACTTTTTTAACCTACTGAAAGTAACTTATTTTTTAAATAAGCCCCGTAAATAAACTCAAACTAAAAAAAACTTATTTACAAAAAAATTCAAGTACCAAATGAGTCCTTTTTAAACCTCATTTAAACCCGTGTCAAACATACCCTAACTTATTAAACAATCAACACATGTCATGCAAACTTAATTATTTAAGATAATATTTTTGATAGGTCACCTAACTCTACTAGTTTATATTATATAAATATAAATATACCCCACATCTATAGTCTCTAAGCTTATTATATCATCTAAAATTAGATCCAAACCAAATTTATAATTTGCGTGAACTAAGGTAACAGGTAAGAACATTGTAAAATGGTCACGAAGAGATTTATGCAACCTGAAAAAAGTCAAAATACTTTATAAAGGGTTCATGGAATAGATGATCCTCGTCTTCTTTTCTTTTTTTTTTCTTTTTCCAAATATAAGACAAAAGCTTAATAATTTTATGACAATAAATAACTCCTCAAAATTATCTTCATTTATTGGAGAAATCAATTGAAGTCTTTGTCGATGTTATTCTCTTTTGTAAATGTTTCATATTCGGTTGGAAAGTCGTTGCCCACTTATTGTAAATTTTCTGAAAAAAAGCTATGAATTCAAAGTTTTAGGTTCGAGACTCATTTTTTGGATCAAACCTTTTTATGTGTCATGCTACATAAAAGTCAACTGGATCTAGATTTTGAAAAAGTGAAAGCATTAGGTAGGTTAATGATTTCCAATGATATCTTAAAATCTTTTCTCTGAATAAAGTTTAATATTTGCATGATTCACTAATGCAAAATCCTTTATGCATTATAAAGATGATATTTTCGGACATGGTTATTTCTTCATATGATGTTTTAGGTATTAGATTTGTGTCAAATTCAACAAAAGTTAATGGCTCATGGATAAATTTTGATATATTATCAACTCTTCAAGAGTAACTAGTGTTAAAATTTTAAAATTTTTTATATTTTTCTTATTTTTCTCGTTGTTTTTTTTTCTGTTTTTTTCTATTATTTTTTTTTTTTTTATCGCAAGACAAATTTTATAATTAATGGATTTTGTTTTCACCGAAGCATACCACAATTTTAATATTTATTAAAGTTACTACATTAAGCTTTTGTTCATTATATAACATAAATATGTTCTAGCAAGTCCCTTGAGCGGCTCAATGCTCCCCATATGGTCTTCTACGTAAGATTCTATTTTGTAATCCACAATTGTTCCGAGTTTGGTTTATCTAGAGTAAATCACCCATTATTGCTCATATTTTTCATATGATTAGCCAGATGTTGCTCTCAATAGGATTTATTGAAGCGTTGTTCTTTCTAGTCGCGTGTATCTTCGATATACAAAATTTCAGGATCTCCTATTCTCCACGTCTTCTTTGGAATAGGGTGTTCTGCTAAATTTTTCTTGACTGTTTGATGGAAGTATAAGAAGTAAGATGTTTGTGACGTCCCGTCAATTTGAAGTACTTATGTTACCGTTATTATTTATATTTTATTCGCAATTGATTTCGACCCTTGTATTTCGCTTTGTTTTGCTCACAATTTACTGTTATTGAGTATCGGGTTTTCTGTATTTGCTGATTCGTCCACCGGGACGTAATAATTTTATTTTATCTAAGTGCCAATTAGTTAGTATCCTCATAATTATAAGTTAGAAGGTTTATGCCAAATTTGTCGGTTAACGGATCCTTTATACTCGAGATATCGTGCTTTTGCGCTTGTTTTATCTTTTACCGAAATCGTGCGAATCTCGAAATCGAAAGTGAAAATATAATATTAAATGAACCTAATATAAAGTAAATCAAAGTATGAACTTTCCTAAGTTCAACGCAAAAAGAATCGGGAACTTTCGACGAACGAAACTCCTTAACGGTCGAAAACAAGTCTGTCGAACCAGCCGACCAGCCAGTAGCTGGCAGGGCTTCAGCCGGCGGCTGAGCCCCTCCAGCCGGCGGCTGGATGTGTCTGGTGAGGTTTTGGTGACTCATTTTTGCATGAAAATCGATTGGGACAAGTGTCTAAACTCGATTGGACCCCTGTTTCTGCCAGAAATCCCTGTCCCAAGGTAATAACATCACTTTTCTTGTCATTTCTTTCATTTCTCTAATCTCAAAACACACACACACATAGTGTTTCTCTCTATTTCCCTCCCTTGTTCTTCATTTTCTCTCCATAGAAGCTGTGATTTCCAGCCACTTTTCACCATTAAAACACTATAAACATCACAATAATCAAGTATGTTCATCAAAGGGAGCAAGAGGTGGTGATTCTTCCGGGTTATTGCTTGATTTCTTCATCATTTTCGGGTTTATTCTCCATCAAAATCTCCATCAAGATCAAGCTAGATCATCACACACTCTTTTCTTGTGGTATAATAACTTTTACCCACTGTTTTTATTTACATTTTATCATTTTTACACATGCATGTATCATCAAAGATCAAAGAAAGATTTTTATAAAAGTTTTAGGGTGACTTATCTAAAAATATAAGTTTTATGAATTATTGCATAAAGATCTTGATATAAAAATGTGTTATTTGAAGAAATCTATGGATGTTATTAAAGGTTTTTAAGTTGCATGTCGAGATCTACCGAAAATAAACTTGAAAACACTTAAAGACGACTAAAAAACGAAAAATTCGGAGCTGTCTGTGAGCCTCCAGCCGGCGGCTGGATCATCCCAGCCGGCGGCTGGATCAGTCTGTGGTCACCAAATTTTCGTTTTACTAATTATCGGTGGTTGTCTTGTGTTTTGGAGGCGGATATTCTCATCACTACACCACTGAAGTTGTCATTCCAGATCCTTGTCAAATCAAGCGGGTGTTAGCGGTATAATTTGTTACTCTTGTGAATCTTTCGATTTCGTTATATTCGTTATTCGGTTTTAGCCTTGAAAACGGTTAGGATAAATTATTAGACCAACACTCGTCGTATTTTATCGGTTTGGACTGAGATTGGACAAATAAAGTTAAAATATAAGTTAACCAAAGTATTGTATTAAACTTAATATGGTATTATGTACTATGAATAATGGTTTAAAATACAATTGTTATTAAGCGGGAAAGTGTATGAAATTTTTGGATGAATATTTTATGACGCGGAAGCGCTGCCGAAATTCCAACTCATGACTTTTTGCGACATTAAAACACTTATATAAATAAATTGTATACAAAAGTAACATATTTTACAATAATATTGTCTTTGGACTCAAAGACGCCAACGCAATCAAAAATGTCATAATATTACTTAAAATGGACAATTTTAAACCTCTTTGTGATATATTAAACTTCGCCTCAACTTATGAATATCGTTTTAATTTGTCAAATGTGTTTTACGACAAACTTTATGAAATGGTTTTGAAAAGGCATTTTACGCTAAACATTTTGGTATAATAAGACTTCAAATTATTCAAAGTGTCAAATTGGACTTTTAAATTGACTTTGACTTTAATAAGTCAACCTAATTGACATTTGACTTTTATAAGTCAACATATTTAATCTTGGTCAATATAATGAACATTGGTATTAATATTCATTTCGTCTCGGAGTTATCACTTGTTTCCAACGGTCGTTGTTGACGTGAAAGATCGATATCTTGCCGATCGGCCCCTTTTCTGGCGCGGAGCATCGTCTTCTTAATCCGTCATCCTTATTCGATTTATTAATCGTTGGAATGTTATATTAAACTTAATCTTAACCGACAAGGCTAAACCGAACTATACTTGTAGAGATACTAAGACTAGATTATTGCTGTTTAGGGCACTTAGACGGTGGAGTTGTAGCTCCGTGATTGTTTATCCGAGATTTGCTGAAGCTTGTATTGTGAGTTATTCGTAGCCCTTGTCTTAAATACTTTTGGGTTGTAAAGCGTATTTTAAACCGTCTGCGTATTTTAAATGGTCTGCATGTATGCGGGACTGTTTTGATTATTTGTTTGCCTAGTAGAATAGGACTGCCTTAGATTAGGTGTCTTACACTATTGTTAAGCTAAATTCTCGGTAGGATGCTCCTATGAGCGGAGGTTAGTAAATACTCGATAGGATGCTCCTATGAACGGATGTTAGTAAATTCTCGGTAGGATGCTCCTATGAACGGATGTTAGTAAATTCTCGGTAGGATGCTCCTATGAGCGGATGTTAGTAAATTCTCGGTAGGATGCTCCTATGAGCGGAGGTTAGGAAATACTCGGTAGGATGCTCCCATGAGTGGATGTTAGGAAGTTCTCGGTAGGATGCTCCTATGAGTGGATGTTAGGAAGTTCTCGGTAGGATGCTCCTATGAGCGGATGTTAGGAAATTCTCGGTAGGATGCTCCTATGAGTGGAAGATAAAAATTGTGGTCAGTTTCGGTATATGACTAATCTAGGCATGGTATCCTCGCTAGGGTTGAGAAACAAGATATGATTTTTGAAATTATGATGTTTATTGAAAACTTGTCGATGGGTCAACTTTTACTTAAAAATTGCGAATAATTCACCAACATGTTGTTGATGTCGTTTTAACGCTTTGCAGGAAATTGAGGATTTCCGTTGATCATACCTTAGTTTATTTTCGGATCGCTGCTTTTGAGAAATTTGAATTTGAATTGCTTATTGTAATTTCCATGACGATCCGTTTGTTTATTTCTTTTGGAATTGTATTGTACTTGGCGTTTTATCGCCTTTGACTTTATGATGTATTTTGTAACATTTGGCATGATCTATTTAATTTGATGTTTTGTTTATCGGTTATATTGTTGTAATCTTGACTTTTGATATTATAACTGGAACATTCCGTGTTTCCGCTATTAGCGGGGTGTGACAATGTTATTACTTACTCTTCTACATAAACCAAGCATTGTGTCATGGCTTTAACCATGCCCGGCCCAGGACAGGTGCAGGAGGGGCGATAGCCCGGGGGCCGGGGCACAACTAAGAAGAGGCCCAAAACTTTTCTGTTAAATCCATATAAGGTCTATTTTGTAATTCGTAATCCCAAGTAAAAAGAAAAAAAGAAAAAGGCTTAGTTATTTACCTACCAAAACCCCAATAATCAAATAACGTACATGAATTACGGTTTACTAATTTTCATCTAGGCTAATTTGTTATTTTCTTTAAAGTTATTATATAAATAAAATACTGGAATGTGCAAATCGACATCCCTGTGCATTCATATTTTATTTGTTTCATTTTTTCGTTTGTCACTATTATTGCATTTGAATTAATGTAACACGCGTTAATTATTTATTTTTAAGCCTATTTTACCGGTCTACACCATTAGACCTAACGGATTGGATTTAAAAGATATCACGAGTGGTTAATTACAAGATATTGTAATACCCTTCAAAAAATGCTAAGAGAAATCCACTATTCGTTTAGCTATGTAAGATAAAATATTTTGCTTTAGTTATTTGTTTTATTTAATTTAGTAACATTTATCATATTACTAAATAATTTTGATTTTATATAGAAAAAAAATTAGGGCCCTGATTTTAATTTTTATACAGGACACTTTTGGATACCAGCCTTGGCTTTAACTACTTGAAAAATTGTTTAGTGACATTTATTAATTGTAGTATGGTGACCGAGACACTGACAATGAACTGTGTGGCCCGTATTCGTCAAAATAATGACAACAATAACAATTGCAATATGTGTGGAGAGGTGTGTGTGTGTGTGTGTGTGATATATAGGTGCATAATTCTTCTTCTATATTAATTCATTTTAGTGCATATGGAAATGTGCAAAATATTATATTTTAATGTTTTGGAATTTTGCATTTTAGTCCCTAAGCATATTGTTTTCCCCCCTAAACTTTAAAGACTTAGCGGTTTCCCCCCCCTCAACTTTAAAAAATATAACGCTTTTTCACCCTCAACTTTAAAAAATATAACGCTTTTTCACCCTAAACTTTAAACGACTTTTAGCTTTTTCTGTCTGCACTTTATATGTTTTTGTGTTTTTCCCCCCTCAGCTTTAAATAATACTTTTACGCTTTCTACCCCTCGGAATTTTATTTGGATTCAACTAATACGAACATCTACTCAGATTAATAATAAATAACGGCATCGTTTTAGCAAATAGCTACATTTATACTTCGATAAAAAAAGTAAAAAAACAAAAACTCGAGTCGTTTCCGCTAGCGCTTTTACAAACATAAACGCCGGGAATTATAATAACAAAAACAGCCCTTTTGCTAAATGACGAATATCAACTGGTCCCTGCGTTATAGATCGATTGAATTACACTCACAAACAAATGCTTCAACCAACTCGTGCGAAGCACGAGCTTATCCCTAGTTTAGATTAAATCAAATTTATTCCAACCAATTTCTAAACGACAATACATTAAGATACTACTTGTAAAGTACTCACTAGCAACTAGTGATAATCTCGCTCTCGGCATAAATCATATCTAAGGAACAATGTGTGACTCGTTAAATATTCGAAGTGTAAGGCTTTATTTGACACTAATTTTGCTTTTAATGGGGGTAGTGATCCACCCCGTACAATGGCATAAGAGGTACATAGGTAGAGAGGATACGATGGTTCGTTGTGGTGGTGAGTAGCATGATGAAGGAGATGTGGCGGCGGGCAGCGTCCACTCCTGACATGGCATGGAGGTGGACGCAAGTGGTGTCCACATGTGGTGGTGGATGATGTGGTTCGTCGCGACTTGATGGGTTTACGGATACAATGACACCTATAGAAAGAAAAAAGGCAGGGGTAAAAATAAACACTTACAAAAGATTTGTTAATTTTTTATGATTTAAAAGTATAAAATTAAAATATGCTAGGAGAGAAAAGCTTGTTAAAAGTATTAAATTAAAAAGTATGGTCGGTCAAATATGTGCATTGGGTTAAAAATATTTAGAGTAAATCACATAGATCGTCTAAAGTTAATTTTAAATTACGAATTTCGTATTTAAATTTGAAAAATTACACCACTAGCTCATTTAGGGAACTAATTATTTTTTTATTCCTAAATTTGACGGACCTCCAAAATAAGTTTGACATGTGTAATTTATTAACGATTATTTCAATACTGATTCTTAACGGAAATCCATTTTATGGATAAAAATAGTAATTAGTTTCCCAAATGGATAAATGGTATATTTTTCTAAATGAGAAAATTAAGTGTCGAGCATTGTTACCATTTGGTTGTGTGTATATAAGGTATTTTACTAGTGGTTTTGGTAAATATTCCCTGCAATATTCGAAATGAGTTTCAAAATCGAAATTACTTAGACAACAAACTTTTATATTTCTTATAAGAGTGTATTTTCTACTGTAATATATTTTTTTTGTAAAGTATTCTAATTCTAGTAAACAATCCCAAAAGTTCAATAACGGAATACGAACTATATAATTTCTAGGGTTTGAAATATCTAAACAACTTACTATTGAATTGAGTTAATGCAGATGATTTTACAAAAATTTACAGCAACATTAAATAAGAAAAATGCACCTGAAAATATCAAATGGTTTTGAATTATAAATGTACGACATGGAAGTTTAATGCCTTGCCCAGCTGAAGTTATGAAATATTGGTGGACAGTTGAAAAGTAGCACCAATTATAAACTGTGACACCATTAAATAACCGACATTTTCTAGCAAAAGTTACACTCATCATAATAAATTTGTTATTTGTACAATTTTTTTCAAGTACTTTTTAAAAAATGCGTCTCCATTTTATTAAAAAAAATTTCACATTTAAATGGGCATTAATTGATTATATATATAAAAAAATTATTCAACTTCAAAATCTTTGCAATATTGCGGGAAAAAAAATGTTTTGTACTAAAAATTGAATAACAATATTATTTTCTACATATTTTTAAATATATGGTTCGCACAAAACATGATTTTTCAATATGTTTATATTTATTAAATCAATACAACAAGTAATCCTACCCACTTAAACTATGTTTTTTTTTACATCTACTATATTTGTCATCATATTGACTTTATTTATCACTAAAAACACATGTTTTGCATTATATTTGTATCATCTTTCATAAAGACCAAGTCATATTTGACCCACAAAATACAAAAGATTAACCAAAGAATAAGTCAAACAAACATATACATAATTCCTATATTTATGTGTGATTGTTGGAGGCAAAATTTGAAACTAGAAAGGATCGTTAATTATAATTTATGAGTTTGAAGAGATAAAAAGTGAAAATATAGGTGTTTATAACTTAAATTAATATATCATTTTTTAAGAAACCTCTAAGTGCATATTAATTTTTTTTTATTTTTGCATGAACTGAATAATAAAACAACCATTTAATTAATGGTTTACGTGGGTCGGCAAACATTTGTCTAGATAATCGAGTCCAACATTTTAAAGTTTGGGGTTGTGTTATTTGGCGATGATGAGTTTTTGGGGTTATCCTATTTTCTGAAGTTTGAAAAGACACACGTCTTTCTCTATTTGAACATGGTTACAACATCACTTTTATTTAACTACTTATTATTTTCATGTTATTAATTCAAAGGTCTATTTCATCATAAAAGTATTTATTTTTCTCATAACTTATTATGTCTTTCGACTTAAGTTTTTTTTTTATCCTAGGATGTTCACGGGTTGGTTCGGATAGTTAACAAATTTTAGATCGTATTTTTGATTGCGTGTGACTGATTTTCCTACCCGAATCTGCACCATAATAGGCAAGTAACCGCCACATGGGTACACAAACATCACACAAGACGATTACCCTCGGTTTGTATCACGAGTAACCAGTTTTAGAAAACCAATTGAGTAAGAAGACATGAATAACGTAAATTTGATCTTCATAAAAAAAATTACTTTGAACTTTCATAAAAAATAGTTTATACTAAAAATTGTTAGTCGTAATATGTTGTCAAGTCATAAAATTTACACAAAAATAATCAATAGAAAATGATTGAACTAGACCGAGAAAAATAACGATGAATTAAACTGGATTTTTAGTGAAGAATATATATTATGAATTAATTAAAGTGACGTATACATTAAAGACATATGATATCCTTATTTCGGATTTTTTGCCATTCAAGTTTTTCTCGAAATAATTGAATAACAGTTTAGTAAAAGTAGAAATTTAGTTTGATACAAATGAATTTAATATGTCTATACAAAACTTTTATATAAGTGCAAATAACCCGGGTATTTAAAACAACACCTTAACCTATCCGTGAAAAATTGGATTTTTGGTTTTAGATTTTTCGAAAACTAGGTACATAGTTTCGGATTTTTAGTTTTTTCGGGTCATATTGGGTCTTTAGATTATCAGTTTTTTTAATAACCCTACTAATTTATACTACCTTTTTATTTTAATAGTTCAATTTAATGCTAATGGAATGAAAATCATTAATTATATTTCAATACCTTAAAACCAAACACACCCTTAGCCTAACCTAAGGAGTACGTTTTAAGCAATTCAATTCAATTTTATGTTCCACGATAGCTTTCGTAAAGTGTATTCCTATAGTTATTATAGCATATGAGAGTCGTACTTCTTCTATTGTTTTAGTTGATTATGGGCGTATTGGTTTTGTATTAATGGATAGTACATGACAAAAATGTATACTATATTAATTATTTTAGGTTGACTATGTTATTAGGATTATTAGGTTTAAGTGCATGAAAATGTAATAAATTTTATTCTTTTTACTATTATTTGTATCCAACTCTAAAGACATCTATTTTATGTGTTCAACTCTATTTTTTCACTAATGATGTATTAACTTTTCTTTTTTGCGATATTTTTAATAATAAAATCGGTTACATGTCAGCAAAATTCCGTTTCATTACATTAGTTATGAAAAAAATAAGAGTTGAATACAAGCAATAGAAGTTTTGAAAGTTAGATACATACAATAACAAAACGCGTAAACTGTTACATTTTCATGCATTTTACCCATGTTATTACACAAAATAGAAGATATAAACGTATCATATAAAAATATATACTCGGGTAACGCAAGGGTATAACACTAGTTTTTTCAGGTTAGAGGGTGTCTTCGCTTCAATATTTAACACTAGCGGATATATATTTAAACTAATTACTAAGTTTTTGATGTTTTGAAAAGTCAAATATTATGTCAAGTTTGAATCATATAAAATAGATCATTTTTTTGTAAGCTAAAACAAACAATAGAAAAAAGATATTTTAAACCAAAATATTAAAAAAGAAAAAACCTTTAAAGAAAATCCCAAGAAAAAAGAAAATAAAAACCGAAAGTTTAGCTTTAAAAGTAAAAAATGATCAAAATGCCCCAAAAATACTATTCACTAAACCCATCAATATTTGAGTGTATATTATGTTAATATAAAAAATAAAATTTAGAACTTGTCTAATCATATAGAAATTTAATATTAAGCTATCAAGGTGGTGAACACTCTTGTCTTCTTTATGAGAGGTCAAGAGATCAAACTCCGTTAACATTCATATAGAGGTTTTTTCTTTTAATTCTTATCATTTGTTTATATTTTCATTTTTTTTTTATATTTTTTATTTTTTCAATCTAATTGTGATTTTTTTTCTTTAATCCATAACTATTATTATTTATATATTTAATAATTTTTTTTTTTTTTTTTTTATTACTTTAACCTTAAACTTCATAGTTAATATTTTTTTATATGTTTTTATAAGATTTTTAAAGTTAGCAAACTTAAATATTCTCTTCTTACTTATATATACATTAGTCTATTAAAATAAGGTCTATTTTGGTGAAAGCTCAATTTAAAGCATATATAAATGAAGTCGTGGAGAACTTGGTGTGGCTGAACAGTGGAGGATCTGAGCATGTGTGACCGCACATGACCTCCATTATTGGAATCATATTTTTAGTTCTTTAATATAAAAACTATGAGTTCAGGTGTCAAAGTCCCCATTAACAAATGAATTTGGCGAGTTTGAGTTTTTAGTTGCAATTGTCATTTGGTTTGAAATCTTATAATCCGTTATTTTGGTAAGCAAGAAGATACAATCTAATTATATATTCATTGATGCTTCGATTTTAGAAATGAAATGGTTAATTTTTTTGTTTGAAGAGTTTAGAGATACAGGCCTTTTCTAATACACATGGTCTCTTAATCTTTAGCATAGCCGACAAATGAGTTATTTGTCGGCCTTGTGGCTAGGTACAAAGTTTGTATTAGATCCGAGCGTATAGGCTACAATATTAGTAGTAAGTTGGGGTAATAAGGGGCCTCAATAGCTACTTATATGTGGGTTGATATATGAGTTATTGTAGAATAGATATTTTGTCTGGTAAACAATATTTATGGTATAAAGCCTTTGATATATCGTTCATTTTTATTATATCTCAAAACATAAAAAACATATCCAAACCCCCGCTTTGTTCTGCCTTTATATACCGGAAATACTAGCACTAATAAACATATCCAATTCTCTATCTCTCTACAATGGCCCAAATAGCCCTAAACTACAAGCCAATTCTTCTTACCATCCTCCTACTTTCACTTATCCTTCAAGCACAATCCAGTCACGTTTCAGGAAGAATGTCGCGAAAAGCCCATGGTTTAAAGAAAGAGAAACTAAGCCATATTCACTTCTTTTTCCAAGATGTAGCTAGTGGTGATCACCCCACTTCCGTCCCCGTGGCTAAAGCCACCATGACCAACACCTCCAAGACTTTATTTGGAGCTATGTTTGTGATCGACGACGTATTGACAATGGGTCCTGAACCGACCTCCAAGATTGTGGGACGAGCACAAGGGATGTATGCATCTGCTGATATGGAGCATTTTGGGTTACTAATGGTCATAAATTACGTTTTTCTCGAGGAAAAGTACAATGGTAGCACTTTGACTATATTAGGAAGAAATTCTCAAATGACACCGGTGAGAGAGATGCCAATTGTTGGGGGAACAGGAATGTTTCGATTTGCACGAGGTTATGCTCTTGCAAAGCCTTACTTTATAAACCCGAAGAATAGTGACGCGGTTATTGAGTATAATGTTTATGTCCTTCATTATTGATTAGTGACTTCAAATGGCAATTAAATATTTCACGAGGGATGTTTACATTTTATGTTTGTTGGATTATGAATAAAAGATAAAAGTTCATCTGAGTTATTTTATTTTATATATATATTTTCTTTAATTTTTCTTTTCTTACCGTAACAAAACAAAATTGTGTTGCAACGGAACAATTTTGTTATAGTCACTCTGATAAGAACCAGATTAGATAAACAAGTAATAACAAATTAATAGAATAACAAGAATACGATACTAGTCTAAATTCGAGAGATAAACCAACTCTCCCAATGGTTTACGTTTGAGAGGTAAACGACTCTCCCAATTGATACCCAAATCAACATTAATATTTATCATAATAAAGTTACACTCCTAATAATCTATAAATACTAATACTATAGCTTGGTTAGCAAGCTATTATTAATAAAGGAAACTAAATAATAATAAAGATATCCCAATACATAACTAATATATAATTAATTAAATAAATTATTATTCTTGGAGAATAAGATTCGTATCACTACTCTCCGTCCAAAAACAAACCTTATCCTCAAGTTGTGGCTTTGAACTCAACCTGGCCTCGGAAGATTCCGGGATCCCATATTTTAACTTGTAGATTCGGCGTCCCCTCATGATCAAAGTGAGAACAAACAACTTTCAAAATCACCCCATGAACTTGTTCAATTCCAAAGTCAAGCCTATATTTCCGACCTACAACATTGAGATCCTTCATTTGTTGACCATTTTTAGACTCGCTAGACTTCTGGACGAAACCGAACCCCTCCTCTCAGTGGGAGTTTTCTGGTTCGACCCATTGTGGCAACAAATTTGTTCCACAACTCCGTCGCCTCCATCATTCTTTTTCCATATGTACGCCTTCCAAAGGGTTTTCTTATATGATCAGAAAATTGGCTAATGATAGGCGGTTTGGAAAACTCTTTATTCTTGAGGCTATTTTGATTGGTGGGGATTGACACGGGTTGAAAGATCTCATCAGTTTCGTCCTTCATCTCGACATCCCTTCTGGTACTTTGACGACTGATTATCGGTTGTCCATTAAGGGGGGTGTTTGTGTAAGCTTATTTAGGGCCTAGGGCTTTATTGTTTATAAAATATAAGCTTTAAATTTTTATGAAGTGTTTGGAGTAGCTTATGAGCTTATTAGCTTATGACATGACAAGACAAAAATGTTTGATATGAAAGACCCCCCTTACATAAGCTCATAAGCCTAAACTAATAAGCTTATCTCTTTTACATAAGCTAATAAGCTCATAAGCCCTTTCTATAAGCTAAAACAAACACCCCCTATCTGACCTCCCTTCTTCCTCGTTTGTCGTCCTGAAAGCAGCTTTGTTACTTTCTTTGAATTTGAAATCCGAGTCGTGGCCTCTCATAACCGTCAACTCCTTCAATAATTTTACTAGCTCATCATGTTGTCTTGCCCTATGTATCCTAAATTCTTCCATCTTTGCCATATGTTCCGCCATTGTTAAGGGAAATAGTAAATGATTTTTTTTTTTTTGATAGAATTGATGAACACCGATTCGGTTTGTCCAAAATTGATGCTCTGATACCAATTGATAAGAACCAGATCAGATAACCAAGTAATAACAAATTAATAGAATAACAAGAAAACGATAGTAGTCTATATTCGATAGATAAACGGTAAACCGACTCTTCCAATTGATACTCAAATCAACATTAATATTCATCATAATAAAGTTACAACCCTAATAATCTATAAATACCAATACTATAACTTGGTTAGCAAGCTATTATTAATAAAGAAAACTAAATAATAATAAAGATATCCTAATACATAACTAATATATAATTAATCTAATATATTATTATTCTTGGAGAATAAGATTGGTATCATACTCCGAACTAATTGCTAGATTTTTTGTATCTGTTTCCGATATTGTGTTTACTTTTAAGGACATTCATAGGATTAACGTTGCAAACTAGTCGAGATTTATGTAATATGTAGGTGTAGTATATATATTTTCGAGCTCAAATCAAGCCTGATATGTATTTGAAAAGAGATATAACATCTATTTGTTGAGCTATTCTAGCATACCTCGAGCCTACACCTTGAAGGCTCGTCAGCTTTTTTGAGTCGCCCCTAAACTTAGGCCAAAGTCATTGAGCTGAGCTTGAGTTCGACTTGACTTGTTTACAACTTATGTAGTTATGTTACATTATTTCACTATCAATTTTTTTTTTAAAGTTGAGTTTATAACTTGATATCTTTCTTTAAATGGTAATGATATATATGAAAGAGTATAGAAATCATACATATAAATAGTCTTTGGATGGCTTAGCTAATGTCTTGTAAAGAGGAGAACATAGTATCGTGGAGAGAAATGCTTATCAGTAATAAAGATAACAAAAACGATATGAATTAAGTTAAAGAAACATATAAAGACATACCAACTACAGAAGCAAGTCTTAGTGGTTCACAATCTAGTCATTCAAAATACACATAAACACCATGTGACAAGAAACATATGTAGCGACTCGCTTGATGGTTATATATATGGTTACTTCGCACTGGAATTCCACACGACACATTATTCTCCTGCACAAACCATTGGGAGAGTGGTGATCAGATGGCAAGATTAGGACATTAGTTCTAGTTCTACCAAGGTAAAAACATTCAGAAATTTCTCGACGTTTTCTTTTTAACAGAGTTTTTAAGTGATTATTTATAAATACTTATTACACCTTTTGTCGAAAGTATATGCAACATTTATTTACTTGACCATATTGTAGCAGCTTCATGAGAAGCTCTACTAGTAAAGACATGCTCAAACTTGTGGATCAATATCTGTCACAAGTCACAAATATCTTATGACACACTATTTTGGAAATAGTTTAGTTATGATTTGAATCTTCCCAACAAGAAAATGAAGCCATTGCTATGTTTTAAGAAAAAAAGGACTAGTACATTTTGGTCATTAATAATAAACTGGAACAATTTGTTTGGATCTACAATATAAAAACACCACAGTATTGGTAGAAATGAAAACTTGAATATAATGGGAAAGAGTTCGCAAACGGTCACGAGATATCGGTTAGGCCACATAGATCCGAGTCAGACGACTCACGTACCCCGTGTAACCTAAACATGGATAACCTCCTGATCAGTTTACGCGTTTAACTAAGCTCTATTGATCCATTTTCCCATATTCAGGATATCTTTTCACTTGTCAAGGTTTAAGTTTACATCTGATGCCAGAATTGTTGGCTGAAGGATGTGCAATACAAGTAAGAATAACATGTTAAACTACAGTCGACCTTTGCGGGAAAAGAGATATAATCTCTGTGAAACGAGCATAGGTCATGGTGCCTAAACGAGCATGCCATATTTTGATTGGCTAGGAAGACAATCTTTATATCCTCTGAAATGTTTAATCTATGAAATTTTGATGTTGCAAAAACTGGCATAGCAAGTATCACGGTGGACAGAAATGCTTATGATAATTGAAATTATCAGAAATGGGAGATATGTAAGAAACATTACATGCAAAATACAGCTAGATGAAGCCTTTAATGGTTTCACAAAATAACTTTCAAAACCTGTCAACATTCAAAACACACATGACCAAGATCATACGCGTCCGCCATTTCTATCCAAGTGCCTAGCATCAAAACTCCAGACGATACCATATCCTGCACAAACCATTCAAAAGAGAATCACCACTAATATAACTGTTATTTCTAGCCATTTTGTAATCGTCTCTTCCATCAACTAATTTAAGAATCAACATATGCTCATGTCTAATTCCTCTGTTTATGTTTATTATAACGGTATTTAGACATTTAATAAACGGTCAAACACTAGTGTTCATTATGACAAATTACCAAATAAGATGTGTTTGCAAGTAGATAAGAGATGCAAATTAGTAAAGAATAATCGAATATTATTGTTTTAAGAAACTTACAATAACAGGCAATGGACCACCTTTGGTTATCACCGTCATTACATTCCCAGAGAATAATTTTGGTTCCATCACGCACACCACCAAGGTCACCCTCACATGCATCTAAATGAAAATATGTATTATCGACTGCCCGAATTGGCCTATAACCATCACCTGAAGATTTGCCCTGTGTCCAAAGAAGAGACTTGTCGAGTCTGTCAGAGCTGTAGTCCGTCAACTGAACCTGAAAAATTTTTTACAAGTACACAAACAAAAAAACAGTAATTGGCAATGTTTAGTTAATACATGACCGCGCTCCAATGAGCATAATTAAAGGCTTTTATGGTCAGACGCGTAAAGCAAATATTCAGCTTACGACATATCAATTCAATATATAAAGGGTTAATAGAATAGCATTTACCGGATAAGCTACACCAATGGAGTGTTTCATGGCTTGACCAGTGGCTTTATTGATCAATGCAAAAGAGGAAAAGCCATCTTCATCCTTGACATTAATACCGAATTTCTCATCTCTAATCCAATGCTGTTTTAATAAAAGCAAAGCGATTGTTGAAACACTAGGACAAACAAATAAATACATGTAATCTCAGAAAGTGAATCAAAGGTATATACCTGATATTGATCAGAGGGGTTGGTTGGGGCAAGAATCACTTGTCCCTCACGGATGGTAAGAGAGTAATCAGTTTTCGCCTTGGTATAAACCCTGACCGTGGGCTTATGTTCAGCGGGAGTTTCTTTGTGGATGGGTGGTGCAGTGCACGAAGAAGGGGAACGAGGTGGTTTCTCATCACAGCAGCATTGGTGGCGGTTGAGACCGTATGAGTGCATTCCTTGAAGAAAACAAAGAGGACTGCTAATATCCGGACCATGCCAAAGGTGGTGATGGTTCACATGAGGAGACAGACGTGTTGCACCACTGACAAAGGGTGGTGGTGATTGTTCATAATGGTGATACAAGTGGGGGGGAGGTACACCATCGAAATAGGGTGATTGTGGTGGTTCATTGTCGCGGATAAATGCTGGCTGAGGTGGGTTAGGTAGTTCATAGGAGCGGCCGTTCTTGTCATATGTTCTAGTCATTTTTTCCAAATCTGAAAAAACATATGCATATCAATCCTCGCATAATTAAGCATAGAAAGCAACCATAAGCAAAATTTGGATATATATTTTTCTGTTCTAAAACAAAATTTAATTTACCAAACCTTTTTTAAACAATGATTCATATAACTAGAATTTCATTTGCCGGCTTTGTTACGTGATTTATTTTTTCCATGTTAATCAAGAAAAAAAAAAAGTAATTAAGAATGTGCTACCTCTGAATTCTTCTTTTCTGTTAATTTTCAAAATTTGTACATTTATTCAGTTATGTCCCTCCATTTGATTTGGGATTGCTTGTCTTCTGAAACACTCAATATCAGGTTTTCTTGTTTTTCCAACGTAAGGTATATCTGCTTTTTCGGTTACGTGACATTCATAGTTTTCACCCATAACTAGGGCCTTCCTTGGGGGTGTTTGTTTTAACTTCTTTTCGGGCTTTTTTTTCAGCTTATTTGTGATTTATGAGATTAATACAAATGAATCACAATTAATAGGGGGTTATAATTTCAAAAGGAATCTTACTAGTATTTAATATTTCTGAACATGTATTTTATAGCACACGTTAGAAAAAATCCTACAATATATTTTAAACTAAATTTAATTCTTTATTAGAGATAACTAGTTTAGTGTCCGTAAGGTATATCTGCTTTTTCGGTTACGTGACATTCATAGTTTCTACCCATAACTAGGGCCTTCCTTGGGGGTGTTTGTTTTAACTTCTTTTCGGCCTTTTTTTTTAAGCTTATTTGTGATTTATGAGATTAATACAAATGAATCACAATGAATTAATAGGGGGTTATAATTTCAAAAGGAATCTTACTAGTATTTAATGTTTCAAAGTAAGGAATGGAAAACGCAAAAACAATGTAAGAGTTGTTAATCATTATCCAGTTTTATAACATTCATTTTGTTGAGAAATGATTTATTGTCTATTAATGGATAATATGGATAATGATTGATTATAAAATAACAAACCAACCACTATTAATCATTTCTAAACATGTGTTTTATGGCACATGTTAGAAAAATCCTACAATATATTTTAAACTAAATTTAATTATTTATTAGAGATAACTAGTTTAGTGTTCGTGTAAGATAAGGGGTTATCAAAAAATTGGGTTAAAATGGTTAGGAAAAAAGCTTCATATATCATTACAACACTTGTTAGTATTTGGTTAAGTGTTTTGATTCAAATTCATCCTGGTTTATGTATATTGTTTTAGTTTTTTGCCATCTCCTGTCAAATTATACCTAATAGGGACTTTTGTAGATATGTTGTTATTTATATTATATATAAAAATTGATAACTTACGAAAAAATTGTCCCATATGAACCTATTTTTATGTTGTATTTACAAGAAAGATAATACTGCAAAATCTAGTAATAACATTTTTGTTGGCTTTGGCTTGTTATAATTTGTTTAAGTGTTTGATTTGAAGGCAAAAACAAAAAAAGACAAAGTTGTATCACATCGAGATGAAATGAAAAATCGAAATAAAAACAATCACCGAATATCTAGAATCCGACATCTTCTTTAAAACGGGGGGTCGGGCCGGCAAGGTAACAGCTCAAAGCTGACGGTCAGAATGGGTAAAATTATAAACTTAAATAATAACCCGAAATCTAAGATTATAAATATTATAAATAATGCGGCGGGTTAGGAAGGCAAGGTAACAACTCGAAGGTCGGATCAAGTTGAACCAGCCGTTTTTGTAGTTACTTTTTTCTTGAAAAATTATAAATAATCCGAAATCTAAAATCTAAGAGATCAAATATAGACAAACCCATTTGACACATTTTTAATTGAATGGGTCAAAAGTAACACCTTCAAACTGTTTTAACTTGAGTAAATTTGTTAGATCATGGCAATCAATACAATTGGATAGAATGTCAGTTCACTACTAAAACTACAACATCTTCAATACCTCTTCTAACAGTGGCGAATAGGCTCGTCGTATTATGTAGAGGCCTAAAATACATTATACATAATTCGAACTTCCTAGCACACTATTAAATCTAATATCTCAAGATGGATTCCATTAATATGTCCTAAGTGTAATTTTAACTGCAGAATTCTTTTAGATACTAAATTAAGTCACCTCGTTTATGATGCAATAAGCTTCTTTTTTTCTTTGATTGTGAAATATTACTCTCCGGATTAGCCTGAAACCGTGACATAACAAAGAAAGAAGAAAGAATTAGAAAGCATATGCACCTTATTTAAGACCAAGATGAACAAAACTTAGACCTGGTGTTGGGAACCTTGGTGGGACATGAGAAAAAACAGGATTTATATCCCGTATCAATCACAACATCTATAATGCAAATGCAATATGTAAACTACTAATGCACATTGCAACCGATGAATCTTACATGAGAAGATGATTAAGCGGTGACCTTCAACCCATTTACACATGAACGGGTTGATTCGGGTTGTTGGCTGAAAATTAGGCGGTGTAATCTCCAATGATGTCTTCCTTTTCTTGTACGCCAATCGCTGCAGCTTTCATCTCGGTAACCTAAAAGCAACCCCCCGTTACCCCATTGCCCAATATCCTCTTCCTCTTTCTTTCTTTCTTTCTTTTTTTGAAAAGAATAGTATTTAAAAAATCTAATAAATTATGACATTATTATTTATAAATGTTGTGTGGATAGTTTAAGAAAGTGTCAAGTCTCAAGTCTGTCAAATGACATGAACCTCACCTCCCTTCATTTGGTTTACCTTTTCATCGAGGTGTGATATGTGTTTGCATCCAACAATCCTTCTTTCAAATCAAGTTCCGCCTTTGAGGCGCATCCCCTCCGACGACACTTCCCCCAACTAATCTTTTTTTATACCGTCAATAAACAATCGGGATACAATCTCTAATTGTGGTCGTCACGAGAACCTTCGATATAAGGCTCCAGAATCACTTCGAGCAGGACCGCCATATTCCGTTGGACATTGGGGATCGTGCCACATCATTCGGACAACAACCGTAGCTCTAATACCAATTGTTAGGGCCATTTCTTTTTCTAAAACCAAATTTTGATAGGGGAAGAGTCTATTACCTTATATGCTAACATTCAGTTTATTTTTTTATCGATGTGGAATATGTGTTTGCACCCACTATGTTAACATTCGGTTTATCTTTTTATCAATGTGGGATATGTGTATGCACCCAACATAAATAAATTGATAGTTTTTTTTTCTTTCTAAAACCAATTTTTAATATAAAGAATACCTCAATACCTTATATCAAGGTTGTTAAGATCGAGATCTATGGATCGTTTTTGTCTTTACAAGATCGTTAAAAGATCGGGAAAAAATCGTATCAAATATCATAGTCAATATCATGCGTCGTAGTTAATATAAGAGTGTAAATATATGACATATAAATATTAATTTAAACATAATATAAAAACTTTAATGTAATTTACATCCATTAATATTATTAAATATATTACTTAGTCTTTAGATTTTAAAATATTGAGCTATTAAAGTGAATATGTGATGAGATAGATACTTTTAGAGAGGTCACTAAACTTTGCATATTTATGGTTTTTTAAAAGTCAAGTTAAGTATATCTCATCACATATTCACTTTAATTCGTAGGTTTTGTGAAATATATTATGTCATTAACGTATTATGTCATTAATAGCATAACCAAATCAAACCTATCAAAGGTTTGTGAGTTTGGCATAATGCAAATGTATTCAAACATAAATGAGCTGGGAATGGTGAAGATGAGAAACTTTGGTTCTGTCATGATGGATAGATGCTTTTCAAGGGATTATAAATAAAGATAAGTTAACGATACCAGCTACATCAAGCAAAAAATTTAACACGTAACCGACCACAGAGCTGAGAATCTAATTGTTCATCATCAAAAACACACCAACACCATATGGCAATGAACTAGCTACTCCCATTACGGTATTGGAATTCCAGTATTCCATACGACAAAGCTCCTGCACAAAATCACAAGAAGGGTGATGAGATGACAAGATTGGGACACCAGTACTAGGTATACGAAGGTTAAAGATTCAAAAAGATCTAACAAACTAACTTGACCACATTGCTTCACAAGAAGCTTGACGAGTAATCAAATACTTGAAATGTCAAACAAAAATGAAAATTGTAGAGCAAAATAGAACATACTTGGGATATGGTTAAATAAGGATTAGAACTTGCTAAATAATATTCCACTTATTTAAGACAACTAAAATAGGAATTCATTGCTATTTGTTGGTACAAAATGGACTGGTACATTGTCATCACAAAAAATATAATTACGCAAACAGAATAGTAACGAAGAAATGAAGACCTGATGTGGCATATTGTTCAGCAAATTGACTACATAATAACATATTATTATAACTATTTACTAGTCATAGAAGCATAATAGGATTACACAAGAAATTATTAAAGAACGTTATTGTGTAATTAAAGTTTGTTTTGAGAAACTTACAATAAGTGACGATGGTCCACTTTTGGTTATCGCCATTAGCCCAGCTCCAAAGAACAATCTTAGTTCCATCACGCACGCCACCAAGTTCCTTAATACCTTCAAATCCATCAAATTTGAGGTGAGTATTGTCTACTGCCCTAATCGTCCTGTAACCATCATCTGCTTTCTTGCCCAAAGTCCAAAGAACAGTGCTGTCAAGTTTATCAGGGTTGTATTTCGTCAACTTGACCTGAAAAATGAGCTTCAATTACAAAATGCTTTAAACCAAACCGACTTAAATAGTCCATTTATGTGATATCAACTCAAGTTATAAATGGTTAATGAAATAGCATACTGGATAAGTTACACCGATCGAGTGTTTGATGGCTTGACCAGTGGCTTTGTTGATCAAAGCAAAAGAAGTAAAACCTTGTTCGTCCTTCACCTTTTTGCCATGTTTCTCATCTTTGATCCAGTGCTGTTTTAAAGACAAATATATTGGTGAAGAACAAATTACATATAATCTCAAAAAGTGATCGAAAACAAGAAATGAAAAGTACTTGATTATGATCAGAGGGATTAGTGGGGGCAAGAATCACTTCTCCCTTACGGATGGTGAGCGAGTAATTGGTTTTCGCTTTGCAATATATTCTAACAGTGGGTTTATTCATCAAGTATTGTTTCGGGTCTTTTTGGTCGTTAACCTTAATTGTAGGCATTTGGGAGATGCTATCATTAGAGATATGGTGTATCGGTTTAGGTGGTGGAAAACACGAGTCCTTTTTACACAAGGCAACGGTAGAATGTGGTTCGTTACAGGTAGCGTGGTTGAATGAGTTCATTCCTTGTAAACAAACATAAATACAAATTCCTGGGCAACCACGAAACTCATCATGAGATGGCAATGGTACCGGTTCCCCGTAGTAACAATGGCAATCAGTGGTGTGGTTGTGCTTGTTACCGTAAATTGTCATTTCTTCGATCTGAAACGCATTCATATATTCAATTGAATCCTCATAAAAAAATTATATTTTTCAGTAAATGGTTCCTTAAAAAAAAAGTAGCAGCATTGTGAAAAACTGACACGGATGACCAAAAGTACTGAAATACCGATACCATACTTATTAGTTAGTACTAGACTAAAAGTGCCACCGAATATCAGCGGAATGACACTCATACAACATTTTTCAAAAGTTCGCTACTACTATACCGAACTATTTTATTGTACACGTACTAGGTACCATATTTTTTTAAAGTTCGGTATTACCCTATTGAACCGGTTTATTTTAATACGGTATTAAGCGGTCTATATTAGTGAAACGAAATTAAGCAGTGGGTTACCTTGAATTTGTTGGTGAAATAGTAGGAACTCAAAGCGGCCAAAAGTTGAGTTGATTAAACAAGGAGACAAATTTATAGGCAAAATATTGGCGGGATTTTCGAAGCCTGATAATATAGATGGATTCACACGCGACCAATCTTTTCGGTTTCTCTTTTCCCAAAGCAAAAGCAATACCCTTCCAAGTTCCAACTAACTCATTGGTTTGGTTCGAAACTAATTTAAGGGATGTTTGGTTTGGGGTATTAACACGTAATGAATGGTAAAAGCAATGAAAAACAATGGTTGGTTTGTTATAATATAGTTAATTATTGTCTAAAAGTGGACAATATTCATACCCATCTAACCCCACAATTTGTGTAAGACTAGTTTCATGTCTATATATAATATGTTTCTAGTTTTGTTTGAACCAACCAACTTTAATGCAATGTAATGGTTTCATTATATTCCTTAGCATTATCATTATCTTTTTGACTGCTATTTCCCTATTTGAATCAAGCACACCCTAAATTATGTTTTTGTTTGATGGTTTTTGGATTTGAAGTATATGTTTTTAGAGGGAATTGCTTGTTGTTAATGTAAAAATGTATCTCTATTAAATATATTTATAGAAAAATTTATATTTTAATTTTGTCTCTAATAAATATAAAATGTCTAAAAATTATATTTTAATTTTGTCCATAAGAAATTGATTTAAATATATGAAGACTTCGATACCAAATAAGTTATTCATCTTATTTTTACTATTAATTACGGATTTCTTATATATTCCTTATTTCGACGTAACAACCCTCATAATTTGCAAATACTAATTTGTTTAGGATTTAAGATATAACGTCATTTGTCGAAAATCGAAATAACTACGAGATTAAGTTGACAATTTGTATCAATTAAATAAAGAAAAATGCTTTGGTTACAAAATATTTACAATTGTTTTTACAAAAAATAAGATATTATTAAATGAAGGGTTTGACTAACATGTGCCTAGAGGTGCAAGAAAATTGGTTTTTTCGGTTTTCGGGTTTTTAAAAACCAGTTAAAAAAAGCGGGTTTTGAAAAACCAGTTTCGGTTCATACCGGTTTTCTTAGATCGGTTTTTTTTTTTTTTAAGTGTTCGGAATCGGGTTTTTTCGGTTTTAAACCGGTTTTTTCCGGTTAATTTTTTCGGGTTTTTTTTTTCCGGGATTCGAATTCGATATATAATACAACATAACTATTATGTAAAATTTTAAACAATACAATAATAACTAAAAATAAAATACCAACATAGTTTTTATTTAAATACTAGCTGTTAGGTATGAGAATCAAGGACAAAGAATGAAGTCAACCAAGAGTCATATATTATATCACACCCCTCATCTATTTATAGACAAGGGGTAAACATTCATTACATTCTAGATTTATCATTCTAGAAATAATATTAACTAAATCTAATCTCTACAATATCCCCCTTTAATATCGTTTCTAGAAAAGAAATTTCAAGTTTTTACAATACAATTCAAAAATCTATGCTAAGCTTCATTTTCTTCAAACTTGAGCCGGAGGGTCTTGGCCTTGAGATGCTCGATCTTGTGTAGCTTGACTTTGTGTTGTTGGAGATTCTTTTTCTATGTGTTCTGGATAAAGCTTAGCACATTCATCCTGTTCTTGTTGCAATTCATGTCGTCTTTGAGCTTTGATTGTTGCAAATATCGAGTAGTTGTTTTCTCGAATCTTTAAACACATTTCATATCTTTGAATCATTCTCTTGTTTGCTAAACACTTCTCAATTGCATCTCTTCCAAACTCATATTATTTTATTCCAATTTCCACTTAGCATCGCCATCAGAGTTTGAGCTTTGATTATACTTTCTATTTCATTGCGAATCAAGCGTAGTGTTCCTTTAGAGAAATAGTGAACCTCTTTGAATAGCATCACAATATTTTCGCTCCAATGTGGACTTGTATAAACAAACCCTTTATCACCGATATTGACAATTGACCATTTTCTCAAATGCTTGACCGGGAATTCTCGTGTTGGAGCAACCAAGTCCACATTTCCTCTACCGCTTTCAAGAGCAATCTGGAAATCAAAATATGTTGCCTCTTTGACTTTGCTTTCCATAAATCTTTTGACTCTTGATTCCGCAAACCTTTCCACCTCTTTCTTCTTTAACCATCGTTTCATTGAGGTAAAAACCATTCTAAATCTTCTGGATTGAGGTCATTAAAATATGCTTCTGTGAAGTAGTACACCTTCCCATCTTTCCTCGCAACCTTGAATGTAACATATCTAACCCCATTGTGAAATTTTGCATCAACATGTCTAACATCTGAAATGTCATAGACTGAATAAACACTTGCTCCTTTTCGTTTAGCTTGATAAAAGTGTTTGAAGTCTCTCCAAAGATCTTTTTCCAACGTGGTAAGCCCATGTAGAATAGTCGGTTCCACCTTTTTTCGGCTTTCGAACAAAGAAGTCTTTAACTTGATCTTCCATAAATGGCTTATTCAACCTTCTATGTAGACGTTTTTGTTTATCAAGATCAATATCTTCATATCTTGGAAGACCGAACTCATTTGTTAAAGCATACTTGTAGAGTTCTTTGTGCTCTCACGTAATCGTACTTGTAAGGTCTGATCAATCTTCAAAACCAAACACTCAATGTCTAGAATCAATACAAGGTTGGAGAATCACAAGTTATTGAATTAGTTAACGAAATTAGAACAATGAACTCAACAATGGAAGTTATTATTTTCAAAGCCTTAAATGGCGGAAAAGTTTGTTACACATACTTTGGACTCTCAAACTCTTTCATCTGAACTCATCTCACCACTATTTATAGGCTAAGTTATCTAACTATTACATTATAACAACCCTTATGTTTATTTAAAAACACTTCGGGTGAACTAATAATTAAAACATCATTTAACTTTGTAACACTTATATCTAAAACACACAAAATTTTTTTTTTATTTTTTTATTTTTTATTTTTTTTTTTAAGAGACTTCTACAATGTTACGGTTTACTACAACTTGACATAACTTTATACAAACAAAAGATAATGTTTTGCTTTCACCAAAATAACATTCTTAAACATTTAGTGCGGAAGCTCATTACAAAAGATTTTGACTCTTAGTAAGGTCCCCATCCATGCCTTGTATGTTTGCCTTGCATTTCAAAAGTCCTTCTTACCTATAAGCACGACATCAACAAACTAGATTAGCATTAAGCTAGTGAATATACATAGACATATGTTAAGAAAAATCTCCAAGACTATTTAAGTCTTATCAATCTCTTTTCCAAACTTACATAAAGTTGGTTCTTACTTCTTTCCAACTATTGAAAATCATTTGCATACCCTCGCGGTATGTATTTAAGGTTAACTCTACTTCTCCCCGACTAATGAAAGTCAATTGCACTTTTTATCGTCATATAAATGTCTTCTCCATTCTTCTCTATCATAATAATATGTTAGGATATCATTCTCATACTTAAACTACCCTAAAACTTACTAAAAACTGATTAAGGTACTAGTTGCTCCGCAACTAAAACAGTTGCTCCGCAACTAAGCAAATTCTGGAAATCACCCTTCGCTACAGTGTCCCAGTTGCGGCGCAACTAGGCCAGTAACTGGGGTGACTTCCGTTTTTAATCGTTTCCTGCACTTACATGTTAGTTTACGCCACTTCTAATCTTTTTTCCGCTAACAACACTAACTATAACTTGGAATAACTTACCTATCCATCTTTAATACATTAATACAAAGTTTAAACACAAAACCATATGAAAATGAGTCTAGTATACTCACCTTGACGTCGAATTACTTTTACTACTCTTTTGTTGATTTCCCTTTGCCTTTGTCTTTTAAATCTGAATTTATAAGACCAAAAACACTAAAGTTTTCAATACTCGTAACAACATTATTACACATTCTTTTCTAAAAAATTTAACATTAACTTGCTTATTCATTTCCTACCCAACGTGCCACTTTTGGGGTCTTTTGACCCGTTAGGCTATATACCTACATAGAAGCATTTCAAATTACCATCTACTTGATACACATTTCAACAATACATATATAAAATGGTCATTTCCTTTTCTTTAACAAATTTCTACCCATTGCCACTCTTTGGGTCAATTGACCCATTTCGCAACACCAAATAGGGTGATCATAACACCAAATTCTATCTAATTCATAGAACTAAAACACACAATTCTAATATCAAATTAACCTACACAAATACCCAATTTAACAATTCTCATGATTATCCCCAAATTATTAAAAACCTAATTTTATCAATTAAGCATTTCTACTTCTAATTAAACATCTAAATAAGATGATAACATACTAGCATAACTCAAATTCATCAATTAATACCAAGTATATACATAAATTTA
Source organism: Senecio squalidus (assembly GCA_910822075.1). NCBI lineage: Eukaryota > Viridiplantae > Streptophyta > Magnoliopsida > Asterales > Asteraceae > Senecio > Senecio squalidus. The sequence goes on from CAJVGC010000589.1 coordinate 25,037,533, forward strand.
CCTTCTCCACTCAAATGCCAAATTAGCTAAATTGCTCTATCTTCTATTCTAGATTCCTTATAATCTTCACTAATCCAACACAATTTTTGAGAATTACCAATACTCCTTGCTTACTCTCAAGAACACACACACACACACACTCAAACACCTACAGTTTTACTTGGAAAAATTCTGCAACTAACACCTCATGGTCTTACTCATCATATTTCGAATTTTACACCTTTAGTCCCTCATCTTCTCAAATTTCACAAATTTACAAAATTACTAGCATTATCAACTAATTAAGTCCTTTCTAACTAAAAGTAACTATCTTTCTTACAATTTTAGTCCTTTACTTATAAAACTTCTCAAATAACATAAATATAAAACATTTATATTATAAACAAATAAATACTTACAAAATATTCTAATTTTCGAGAACCGGGATGTTACAAATCTTCCCTCCTTCTAAAGATTTCGTCCCCGAAATCTATTCTTCAAATTGTCACACCCCGCTAGGAAGCGGAAACACGGGATGTTCCAGTTATAATATCAAAGTCAAGATTACAACAATATAACCAATAAACAAAACATCAAATTAAATTGATCATGCCAAATGTTACAAAATACATCAATAAGTCAAGGCGATGAGATGCCAAGTACGAATACAATTCCAAAAGAAATCAACAAAAGGATCGTCATGGAAATTAAAATAACAGTTCAATCCAAATTTTCCAAAAGCAAGCGATCCAAAAACAACTATGGCATGATCAACGGAAATCCTCAATTTCCTGCAAAGCGTTAAAACGACATCAACAACATGTTGGTGAATTATTCGCAATTTTAAAGTAAAAGTGACCCATAGACAAGTTTCGGTAAATCAGTAAGTTTAAAATCATCTATCTTGTATTCATCCAATAGTGAAAGGTACTATGCCTAAGTAGTCATACATCTCGATCCTGAACCAATCAGTTTAATCCCCTAGCCTAAGGTGTGTCAATCCAAAGGCACTCAGTTTAATCATACAGTTTAATATTACGGTCATAACATCCGCTCGTAGTAGCAGCCTACAGAGGAATGTGGGTTAGGTACATAACCCAATACAGATCTATACATATGAACCACGGGCAAAAGCTTAACGAGTGTATTAGAGGGGAGCCACCATGGCTTAAACACTTAAAACTAAGGCAGACCAAATTCACTGGGTAAACAAGATAATTTAGAAAAATATTCCGCATTCATGCAGACAGTTTAATATACACAAACAGTTTAATATACGCTTTACAGCCCAAAAGTATTTAAGACAAGGGCTACGAATAACTCACAAAACAATCTTCAGCAAATCTCGGGTAAATCAATCACGGGATTTCAAACCCACCGTCTAAGTGCCCTAAAACAGTAAATAATATAGTCTCAGTATCTCTATAAGTCTAGGTCCGGTTTAGCCTTGTCGGTTAAGATTAAGTTAAATAAGATAATCCAAATATTAATAAGTTTAAATGAGGTGACGTATTTAGAAGGCGATGTTCCGCGTCAAACAGGACCGCTCGGAGAGATATTGGCATTCCACGTCATAATCGTCAATTGAAAAAGGATGATAATCCGAATCGAAAATGATTTCTAGGAGTATCGGTTAATAGAATATCGTTATCAAGTTTCAATAGATCGACCAAGGTCAACGGAAACAATGTTGACTTGGTCAAAGTCAAACGTGAGGAATGTTGACTTTATAAAAGTCAAAGTCACAGATGTTGACTTATGAAAGTCAAAGGTCAATTATGTTGACTATAAAATTCAAATGTCAAACATGTTGACTTATAAGAGTCAAATTTTAATTATGTTGACTTATAAGAGTCAAATGTTAATTATGTTGACTCATTGAAGTCAAAATCAATTTAAAGTCCAATTTGACAATTTGGAAAATTTGAAGTGTTTTCATACCAAAATGTTTAGAGTAAAATACCTTTCAAAACCATTTATAAAGTTTGCCGCAAAACATATTTTGATGACTTAAAACGATGATCAAGTTGAGGCGAAGATTAATATGTCGCAAAAAGGTTGACAACATCCGTTTTAAGTAATATTATGATATTTTTGATTGCGTTGGTGTCTTTGAGTCCAAAGACAATGTTATTGTAAAATATGTTACTTTTGTATACCATATATTTATATAAGTGTTTTAATGTCGTAAAAAGTCGTGAGTTGGAATTTCGGCAGCGCTTCCGCGTCATAAAATATTCGTCCAAATTTTAATCACTTTCCCCGCTTAACAACAAAACCATTCTCATAATACAATATACGATAACAAGTTAAATACGATACTTTGATTATATTACTCTTTAATATATTGGTCCAAAAATTAGTCCAATCCGGTAAAATACGACGAGTGTTGGTCTAATAGTTATCCTAACCGTTTTCAAGGCTAAAACCGAATAACGAATATAATGAATCGAAAGATTTACAAGAGTAACAAATTATATCGATAACACTAGCTTGATTTGACAAGAATCTGGAATCAACGACTTCAGTGGTGTAGTGATGAGAATACCCGCCTCCAAAACACAAGAAAACCACTGAAAATTAGCAAAACGAAAGATTTGAACGGACAGACTGATTCAGCCGCCGGCTGAGATAATCCAGCCGCCGGCTGAGATAATCCAGCCGTCGGCTGGAGGCTGACAGACAGCTCCAGATTTTCGTTATTTTATCGTTTTTAAGCGTTTTTCAAGTATATTTTCAGTAGATCTCGACATGCAAGTCATAACCCCTTAATAATATCCATAGATTTCTTTAAATAACAACTTTTTATCTCAAGATCTTTAGGTAAAAATTCATAAAACTTATATTTTTAGAGAAGTCACCATAAAACTTTTATAAAAACATTTCTTATATGTTAGATGATACATGCATGAAGTAAGAACGTTAATAAGTAAATGAAATCAGTGAAAGGGAGTTATTATACCCCAAGAAAAATGATAAGATGATGATCTAGCTTGATTGATGAAGGTTTTGATGAAGATTTAGACCTTAAAAAGATGAAAACCAAAGAACCAACCGGAAGAACCACCACTCCTTGCTCCCTTTGATGGTAAAAACAGATTATTGTGGTGATTTATGGTGATTATATGGTGAAATTTGCAGCCACAAGGATGAAGTTTGAGAGGGTTTAGGGGGAAAAACACCTATGTGTGTGTGTTTGTGATAGAAAGAAATGTAAGAAAAAAATGAAAATGAAATGATAATAAGACATTGGAACAAGCATTTCTGGCTTATGGGGGTCGAATGGGACTTAGCCACGTGTCCCGAATCAATTTACATGCAAAAATGAGTCATAATACACCTGTCCAGACCATTCCAGCCGTCGGCTGGCTGGATTCAGCCGCCGGCTGAATCCCTGCCAGCTGTTGGCTGGTCGGCTGGCTCTGCAGACTTGTTTTTGATCGTTTGGGAGTTTCGTACATCGAAAACTCCCGATTCTTTTTGCGTTGAACTTAGAATTGTTCATACTTTGATTTAATTTATGTTAGGTTCACTTATTATTATATTTTCACTTTCGATTTCGAGATTCGCACGATTTCGGTAAAAGAGCACACAAGAGCAAAAGCACGATATCTCGAGGAGAAAGGATCCGATAACCGACAAATTTGGCATAAACCTTCTAACTTATATTTATGAGAATACTAACTAATTGGCACTTAGATAAATAATATTATTACGTCTCGAGGGACAAATCAATATATACGAAAACCCGATACTCAATAACAGTAAATTGGGAGAAAAACAAAGCGTAATACAAGGGTCAAAACAATTGCGAATAATATTAAAATAATAACGGTAACTCAAGTACTTCAAATTGACGGGACGTCACAGCCTCCCCCAGTTAAAAGAATTTCGTCCTCGAAATTACTACTGAGCATCACTGCTAGAAAAGAGATGGGGATATTTCCGCTGTATTCCATCCTCCCGTTCACACGTAAATTCAGTTCCAATCTTAGAGTTCCATCGGACCCTTACAATAGGGATCCTACTCCGCCGCGGGCGCTTAATCTCTCGGTCAACGATTTCTACCGTCTCCTCTATCCGCGAAGCGACTCATCCAAGCGTCGTCTCTCTAAGGGGATAATAAACGACTCGCCAGCATGGCACTTCTTGAGATGCGATACGTGAAGTATGTTGTGCACACTGCACAACTCAGGTGGCAACTCAAGATGGCATGCCACTGGGCCAATACGAGACAAGGCTCTAAAAAGGACCCTTAAATGTGGACTTAACTTGCTGCGCTTCTCGAAACAAAACACATCCTTCCACGAAGAAATTTTTTTACTAATGCCACATCGCCGACTTTGAATTCCAAAGGGTTCTGTCGCAAAACCTCATAATCCTCCAGACGATTTCTAGTGGCAAAAATACGATCCTTAATCTAAGATCTTATCGGTAGTCTCCGGGGTTAACTCCGGACCCTTAATCTGGCTAAAATCAATCCCAGTCCAACAAGGTGGAGACCTACTCTTATGACAGTAAAGAGCCTCAAGCGGCGCGCAACAAAGGATGGGGCGGTAACTATTGTAGTATGACAACTCGGCTAGCAGAAAATGTTGATTCCAACTTCCGCCAAAGTGTAAAACGCACGCGCGTCACGATCAGAAGTGGCAGAAAAATCTCGTCAATATGCAATCTGAAAGGTTTCTCTATTCGGTAATCTTCTCGAATAGGCAGAAAAACGTGCTGGCTACATTAGCCGATCTACGATAATCCAATGATACAATCCTCGGTGAGGGCTTCCTGATAAGCCTGAATGATGCGAGCCTTCAAGCTCAACTGAGTCGAAATCATCATAGTGGGTACTCTCACCGGCTTAATCGACTTTGTGCGACTCAACGCGTCAGCCGATACATTCCCCTTACCCGGACGGTAACGAATCTCACAACCATAATCGATATGCAACTCAACTCATCGACGTAATGCATTTAGCATCTTTCCTTTTTAACGAAAAGTATCGGCGCGCCTTAATGAGGGAAACTCGGCTAACGAAGCCCTTGCCCACAAATTCCTATATCTGTTTCGATAGTTCTTACATCTCCGAAGGTGCTAACCGATAAGGAGCCTTCGCCACTGGCGCTGCTCTCGAAACTACGTCAATCCCAAAACTCTGCTTCTTGACTAGGGGTAATCCAGGTAAGTCCTCTAGGAACACATCGGGAAGGTCACGACCCACGGATGTGTGAGAAAGAGTGAACAATCCCACTCGATGTACTCCCGAATTTCAAATCCTGAGACGACTTTAAGGCGCTTCCCCGCCTTATCCCCCTGACCTAACAACAATCTTCCTACTAATACAGTATGCGGATAATCTTCTCGCAACATAACCTCTACACGGTGTGTCGACAACCAGCCCATGCTAATAAAAATGTCGAATCTACCTAAGGCGATCGGAATCGAGTCGGTAGGAAAATAATGGTCGTCGGAATAAAACAATAGGCAGAAAGAGTTTCGGTAGCAGGAAAACTCACCAACGGCTAACTCTATTTCGAAGGAAGACGCTAAAGATAAAATCGTGCAAAAAGTCATAGTTTTAAACGCATCGGATATAAAATTCTTCGAATGATGGAATAAAATTGGAGATCAGTTGAAATTGAGAGATACTGACTCGGAATCTGTTAACAATAGAAATTACGTTCCGTTCTTGCATAATTTATCCCGAACTAGGCGTAGTTGGCCAAATTACGCGTAGTTCAAAATGAACCATGCATTTGCGGAATTAATTCCCTAATGTTTAAAAGTTTGCAGAATATGATAGAGTTTAGACTATAGTTTGGTATTGTACCAATGATTACTAAATCGAAGCGAAGTGATGGATAAATAAAAAAATCTGGAGTCGAATCTCTCGGAAACGCACCCGTAGGACAACCTCGACTCGTCGACTTCCTTGTAGATAGGAGCTTTCTTCGGTTTTAACGCAAAAGAGACGTATAAAGACGGAAAATAGATAAAAGAAAGATGAGAGTGTAACACAAGGAAAATATGGTCAAATATCATAATGGAATAGAATATAAGCAAACTGACCTTAACTGAGAAAAGTTCCCGAACCAGCTGAAGTTAACTTGGGGCATCCATCTTTGTGATGATCTTGAGAACCGCATTCGAAACACTTGCCCTTAAAGGCCTTACAGAACTTAAATGTGTGTCCTAGCTGCTTACACTTACCGCACACCCAACAAGCCACATCTTTGGTGTGGTGCCTACCACACCGGTCACACTTCGGGTATTTACTCTGGGTACCAAACACGATTGCTTTGCCTCGAGGATCCAATATAGATAAAGCTCCAGCACCCGCTATAACCAACTCGGGACACTTGTTCCTAAGATGCTCGACAGAACCACATTCATAGCATTTGCCCCTCATGGACTTACAGAATCTATCTGTGTGGCCCAGCTTCTTACATTTACTACATTCACCAACAAGCCATCTCCCTGGAATGGTGATTACCACACTGATCACACCTCCGATACTTAGTCTGGGTACCCGGCGTCACTACCTGACGAGCATTCTGCCTCCTAGACTTTTTCCGCGATTCTCCATAACAAACTTCACCACTCCGTTTCCTTCCGGAGCTATGCTTATCTACAACTGACGGTACTCCCCCATCACGGACCGCATTCTGGATTAACGTGGCTACCATCTCCACAACACTCTGGAAAGTGCTCGGGTTGGAGGAAACCTCTCCACCAAGTACACCAATCTCGGGTCCACCAGACCCGGTATCCATATCCTCAGGACCATCGTGTCCCGTTCCTCCACCAGTAGCATCAACCTCAGGACCTTTACCTTTAACCTTCGGCTCGGAACCATCCTGATCCGAACCATCAGACCCCGTACCAGTTTCCGTACCGATACTATCCTTAATCTGAGCAATCATGGTAGGCATCATGGCTTTCAATTGCTCGGCTATGAGCTGATTGACGTCCGTCGTCATATCCATTTCCTCATCGCTGACTTCCGCATTCGGAGTCGCGTCATCAGCTTCCGCGCTCGGACGACCATGTCTCGCTGACCATCTCGTCGCTGTCGTCTTCAGAGGCATCGTTCTAAAAGAGACGAAAGAAAAAAAAAATTCGATCAGCAAATGTGTGCAAAAACAAGGCCAAACGCCACAATAACAACGCGAAAATAAACACGTATGAAAGTAGTGCACACATTGCAATCAGAGTAAATCGATTCAAAAGCCTATGGTCATAGTCCAAGTGATTTACTCAGTTTAAATCACCCGGTTCGCTATAACCTTTGGCTCTGATACCAACTTCTGTCACACCCCCGCTAGGAAGCGGAAACACGGGATGTTCCAGTTATAATATCAAAGTCAAGATTACAACAATATAACCAATAAACAAAACATCAAATTAAATTGATCATGCCAAATGTTACAAAATACATCAATAAGTCAAGGCGATGAGATGCCAAGTACGAATACAATTCCAAAAGAAATCAACAAAAGGATCGTCATGGAAATTAAAATAACAGTTCAATCCAAATTTTCCAAAAGCAAGCGATCCAAAAACAACTATGGCATGATCAACGGAAATCCTCAATTTCCTGCAAAGCGTTAAAACGACATCAACAACATGTTGGTGAATTATTCGCAATTTTAAAGTAAAAGTGACCCATAGACAAGTTTCGGTAAATCAGTAAGTTTAAAATCATCTATCTTGTATTCATCCAATAGTGAAAGGTACTATGCCTAAGTAGTCATACATCTCGAACCTGAACCAATCAGTTTAATCCCCTAGCCTAAGGTGTGTCAATCCAAAGGCACTCAGTTTAATCATACAGTTTAATATTACGGTCATAACATCCGCTCGTAGTAGCAGCCTACAGAGGAATGTGGGTTAGGTACATAACCCAATACAGATCTATACATATGAACCACGGGCAAAAGCTTAACGAGTGTATTAGAGGGGAGCCACCATGGCTTAAACACTTAAAACTAAGGCAGACCAAATTCACTGGGTAAACAAGATAATTTAGAAAAATATTCCGCATTCATGCAGACAGTTTAATATACACAAACAGTTTAATATACGCTTTACAGCCCAAAAGTATTTAAGACAAGGGCTACGAATAACTCACAAAACAATCTTCAGCAAATCTCGGGTAAATCAATCACGGGATTTCAAACCCACCGTCTAAGTGCCCTAAAACAGTAAATAATATAGTCTCAGTATCTCTATAAGTCTAGGTCCGGTTTTAGCCTTGTCGGTTAAGATTAAGTTAAATAAGATAATCCAAATATTAATAAGTTTAAATGAGGTGACGTATTTAGAAGGCGATGTTCCGCGTCAAACAGGACCGCTCGGAGAGATATTGGCATTCCACGTCATAATCGTCAATTGAAAAAGGATGATAATCCGAATCGAAAATGATTTCTAGGAGTATCGGTTAATAGAATATCGTTATCAAGTTTCAATAGATCGACCAAGGTCAACGGAAACAATGTTGACTTGGTCAAAGTCAAACGTGAGGAATGTTGACTTTATAAAAGTCAAAGTCACAGATGTTGACTTATGAAAGTCAAAGGTCAATTATGTTGACTATAAAATTCAAATGTCAAACATGTTGACTTATAAGAGTCAAATGTTAATTGTGTTGACTTATAAGAGTCAAATGTTAATTATGTTGACTTATTGAAGTCAAAATCAATTTAAAGTCCAATTTGACAATTTGGATAATTTGAAGTGTTTTCATACCAAAATGTTTAGAGTAAAATACCTTTCAAAACCATTTATAAAGTTTGCCGCAAAACATATTTTGATGACTTAAAACGATGATCAAGTTGAGGCGAAGATTAATATGTCGCAAAAAGGTTGACAACATCCGTTTTAAGTAATATTATGATATTTTTGATTGCGTTGGTGTCTTTGAGTCCAAAGACAATTGTTATTGTAAAATATGTTACTTTTGTATACCATATATTTATATAAGTGTTTTAATGTCGTAAAAAGTCGTGAGTTGGAATTTCGGCAGCGCTTCCGCGTCATAAAATATTCGTCCAAATTTTAATCACTTTCCCCGCTTAACAACAAAACCATTCTCATAATACAATATACGATAACAAGTTAAATACGATACTTTGATTATATTACTCTTTAATATATTGGTCCAAAATTAGTCCAATCCGGTAAAATACGACGAGTGTTGGTCTAATAGTTATCCTAACCGTTTTCAAGGCTAAAACCGAATAACGAATATAATGAATCGAAAGATTTACAAGAGTAACAAATTATATCGATAACACTAGCTTGATTTGACAAGAATCTGGAATCAACGACTTCAGTGGTGTAGTGATGAGAATACCCGCCTCCAAAACACAAGAAAACCACTGAAAATTAGCAAAACGAAAGATTTGAACGGACAGACTGATTCAGCCGCCGGCTGAGATAATCCAGCCGCCGGCTGAGATAATCCAGCCGTCGGCTGGAGGCTGACAGACAGCTCCAGATTTTCGTTATTTTATCGTTTTTTAAGCGTTTTTCAAGTATATTTTCAGTAGATCTCGACATGCAAGTCATAACCCCTTAATAATATCCATAGATTTCTTTAAATAACAACTTTTTATATCAAGATCCTTAGGTAAAATTCATAAAACTTATATTTTTAGAGAAGTCACCATAAAACTTTTATAAAAACATTTCTTATATGTTAGATGATACATGCATGAAGTAAGAACGTTAATAAGTAAATGAAATCAGTGAAAGGGAGTTATTATACCCCAAGAAAAATGATAAGATGATGATCTAGCTTGATTGATGAAGGTTTTGATGAAGATTTAGACCTTAAAAAGATGAAAACCAAAGAACCACCGGAAGAACCACCACTCCTTGCTCCCTTTGATGGTAAAAACAGATTATTGTGGTGATTTATGGTGATTATATGGTGAAATTTGCAGCCACAAGGATGAAGTTTGAGAGGGTTTAGGGGGAAAAACACCTATGTGTGTGTGTTTGTGATAGAAAGAAATGTAAGAAAAAAATGAAAATGAAATGATAATAAGACATTGGAACAAGCATTTCTGGCTTATGGGGGTCGAATGGGACTTAGCCACGTGTCCCGAATCAATTTACATGCAAAAATGAGTCATAATACACCTGTCCAGGACCATTCCAGCCGTCGGCTGGCTGGATTCAGCCGCCGGCTGAATCCCTGCCAGCTGTTGGCTGGTCGGCTGGCTATGCAGACTTGTTTTTGATCGTTTGGGAGTTTCGTTCATCGAAAACTCCCGATTCTTTTTGCGTTGAACTTAGAATTGTTCATACTTTGATTTAATTTATGTTAGGTTCACTTATTATTATATTTTCACTTTCGATTTCGAGATTCGCACGATTTCGGTAAAAGAGCACACAAGAGCAAAAGCACGATATCTCGAGGAGAAAGGATCCGAAAACCGACCAATTTGGCATAAACCTCTAACTTATATTTATGAGAATACTAACTAATTGGCACTTAGATAAATAATATTATTACGTCTCGAGGGACAAATCAGTATATACGAAAACCCGATACTCAATAACAGTAAATTGGGAGAAAAACAAAGCGTAATACAAGGGTCAAAACAATTGCGAATAATATTAAAATAATAACGGTAACTCAAGTACTTCAAATTGACGGGACGTCACAGCCTCCCCAGTTAAAAGAATTTCGTCCTCGAAATTACTACTGAGCATCACTGCTAGAAAGAGATGGGGATATTTCCGCTGTATTCCATCCTCCCGTTCACACGTAAATTCAGTTCCAATCTTAGAGTTCCATCGGACCCTTACAATAGGGATCCTACTCCGCCGCGGGCGCTTAATCTCTCGGTCAACGATTTCTACCGTCTCCTCTATCCGCGAAGCGACTCATTCCAAGCGTCGTCTCTCTAAGGGGATAATAAACGACTCGCCAGCATGGCACTTCTTGAGATGCGATACGTGAAGTATGTTGTGCACACTGCACAACTCAGGTGGCAACTCAAGATGGCATGCCACTGGGCCAATACGAGACAAGGCTCTAAAAAGGACCCTTAAATGTGGACTTAACTTGCTGCGCTTCTCGAAACAAAACACATCCTTCCACGAAGAAATTTTTTTAATATGCCACATCGCCGACTTTGAATTCCAAAGGGTTCTGTCGCAAAACCTCATAATCCTCCAGACGATTTCTAGTGGCAAAAATACGATCCTTAATCTAAGATCTTATCGGTAGTCTCCGGGGTTAACTCCGGACCCTTAATCTGGCTAAAATCAATCCCAGTCCAACAAGGTGGAGACCTACTCTTATGACAGTAAAGAGCCTCAAGCGGCGCGCAACAAAGGATGGGGCGGTAACTATTGTAGTATGACAACTCGGCTAGCAGAAAATGTTGATTCCAACTTCCGCCAAAGTGTAAAACGCACGCGCGTCACGATCAGAAGTGGCAGAAAAATCTCGTCAATATGCAATCTGAAAGGTTTCTCTATTCGGTAATCTTCTCGAATAGGCAGAAAAACGTGCTGGCTACATTAGCCGATCTACGATAATCCAATGATACAATCCTCGGTGAGGGCTTCCTGATAAGCCTGAATGATGCGAGCCTTCAAGCTCAACTGAGTCGAAATCATCATAGTGGGTACTCTCACCGGCTTAATCGACTTTGTGCGACTCAACGCGTCAGCCGATACATTCCCCTTACCCGGACGGTAACGAATCTCACAACCATAATCGATATGCAACTCAACTCATCGACGTAATGCATTTAGCATCTTTCCTTTTTAACGAAAAGTATCGGCGCGCCTTAATGAGGGAAACTCGGCTAACGAAGCCCTTGCCCACAAATTCCTATATCTGTTTCGATAGTTCTTACATCTCCGAAGGTGCTAACCGATAAGGAGCCTTCGCCACTGGCGCTGCTCTCGAAACTACGTCAATCCAATACTCTGCTTCTTGACTAGGGGTAATCCAGGTAAGTCCTCTAGGAACACATCGGGAAGGTCACGACCCACGGATGTGTGAGAAAGAGTGAACAATCCCACTCGATGTACTTCCGAATTTCAAATCCTGAGACGACTTTAAGGCGTTTCCCCGCCTTATCCGCCTGACCTAACAACAATCTTCCTACTAATACAGTATGCGGATAATCTTCTCGCAACATAACCTCTACACGGTGTGTCGACAACCAGCCCATGCTAATAAAAATGTCGAATCTACCTAAGGCGATCGGAATCGAGTCGGTAGGAAAATAATGGTCGTCGGAATAAAACAATAGGCAGAAAGAGTTTCGGTAGCAGGAAAACTCACCAACGGCTAACTCTATTTCGAAGGAAGACGCTAAAGATAAAATCGTGCAAAAAGTCATAGTTTTAAACGCATCGGATATAAAATTCTTCGAATGATGGAATAAAATTGGAGATCAGTTGAAATTGAGAGATACTGACTCGGAATCTGTTAACAATAGAAATTACGTTCCGTTCTTGCATAATTTATCCCGAACTAGGCGTAGTTGGCCAAATTACGCGTAGTTCAAAATGAACCATGCATTTGCGGAATTAATTCCCTAATGTTTAAAAGTTTGCAGAATATGATAGAGTTTAGACTATAGTTTGGTATTGTACCAATGATTACTAAATCGAAGCGAAGTGATGGATAAATAAAAAAATCTGGAGTCGAATCTCTCGGAAACGCACCCGTAGGACAACCTCGACTCGTCGACTTCCTTGTAGATAGGAGCTTTCTTCGGTTTTAACGCAAAAGAGACGTATAAAGACGGAAAATAGATAAAAGAAAGATGAGAGTGTAACACAAGGAAAATATGGTCAAATATCATAATGGAATAGAATATATGCAAACTGACCTTAACTGAGAAAAGTTCCCGAACCAGCTGAAGTTAACTTGGGGCATCCATCTTTGTGATGATCTTGAGAACCGCATTCGAAACACTTGCCCTTAAAGGCCTTACAGAACTTAAATGTGTGTCCTAGCTGCTTACACTTACCGCACACCCAACAAGCCACATCTTTGGTGTGGTGCCTACCACACCGGTCACACTTCGGGTATTTACTCTGGGTACCAAACACGATTGCTTTGCCTCGAGGATCCAATATAGATAAAGCTCCAGCACCCGCTATAAACCAACTCGGGACACTTGTTCCTAAGATGCTCGACAGAACCACATTCATAGCATTTGCCCCTCATGGACTTACAGAATCTATCTGTGTGGCCCAGCTTCTTACATTTACTACATTCCCAACAAGCCATCTCCCTGGAATGGTGATTACCACACTGATCACACCTCCGATACTTAGTCTGGGTACCCGGCGTCACTACCTGACGAGCATTCTGCCTCCTAGACTTTTTCCGCGATTCTCCATAACAAACTTCACCACTCCGTTTCCTTCCGGAGCTATGCTTATCTACAACTGACGGTACTCCCCCATCACGGACCACATTCTGGATTAACGTGGCTACCATCTCCACAACACTCTGGAAAGTGCTCGGGTTGGAGGAAACCTCTCCACCAAGTACACCAATCTCGGGTCCACCAGACCCGGTATCCATATCCTCAGGACCATCGTGTCCCGTTCCTCCACCAGTAGCATCAACCTCAGGACCTTTACCTTTAACCTTCGGCTCGGAACCATCCTGATCCGAACCATCAGACCCCGTACCAGTTTCCGTACCGATACTATCCTTAATCTGAGCAATCATGGTAGGCATCATGGCTTTCAATTGCTCGGCTATGAGCTGATTGACGTCCGTCGTCATATCCATTTCCTCATCGCTAACTTCCGCATTCGGAGTCGCGTCATCAGCTTCCGCGCTCGGACGACCATGTCTCGCTGACCATCTCGTCGCTGTCGTCTTCAGAGGCATCGTTCTAAAAGAGACGAAAGAAAAAAAAAATTCGATCAGCAAATGTGTGCAAAAACAAGGCCAAACGCCACAATAACAACGCGAAAATAAACACGTATGAAAGTAGTGCACACATTGCAATCAGAGTAAATCGATTCAAAAGCCTATGGTCATAGTCCAAGTGATTTACTCAGTTTAAATCACCCGGTTCGCTATAACCTTTGGCTCTGATACCAACTTCTGTCACACCCCGCTAGGAAGCGGAAACACGGGATGTTCCAGTTATAATATCAAAGTCAAGATTACAACAATATAACCAATAAACAAAACATCAAATTAAATTGATCATGCCAAATGTTACAAAATACATCAATAAGTCAAGGCGATGAGATGCCAAGTACAAATACAATTCCAAAAGAAATCAACAAAAGGATCGTCATGGAAATTAAAATAACAGTTCAATTCAAATTTTCCAAAAGCAAGCGATCCAAAAACAACTATGGCATGATCAACGGAAATCCTCAATTTCCTGCAAAGCGTTAAAACGACATCAACAACATGTTGGTGAATTATTCGCAATTTTAAAGTAAAAGTGACCCATAGACAAGTTTCGGTAAATCAGTAAGTTTAAAATCATCTATCTTGTATTCATCCAATAGTGAAAGGTACTATGCCTAAGTAGTCATACATCTCGATCCTGAACCAATCAGTTTAATCCCCTAGCCTAAGGTGTGTCAATCCAAAGGCACTCAGTTTAATCATACAGTTTAATATTACGGTCATAACATCCGCTCGTAGTAGCAGCCTACAGAGGAATGTGGGTTAGGTACATAACCCAATACAGATCTATACATATGAACCACGGGCAAAAGCTTAACGAGTGTATTAGAGGGGAGCCACCATGGCTTAAACACTTAAAACTAAGGCAGACCAAATTCACTGGGTAAACAAGATAATTTAGAAAAATATTCCGCATTCATGCAGACAGTTTAATATACACAAACAGTTTAATATACGCTTTACAGCCCAAAAGTATTTAAGACAAGGGCTACGAATAACTCACAAAACAATCTTCAGCAAATCTCGGGTAAATCAATCACGGGATTTCAAACCCACCGTCTAAGTGCCCTAAAACAGTAAATAATATAGTCTCAGTATCTCTATAAGTCTAGGTCCGGTTTAGCCTTGTCGGTTAAGATTAAGTTAAATAAGATAATCCAAATATTAATAAGTTTAAATGAGGTGACGTATTTAGAAGGCGATGTTCCGCGTCAAACAGGACCGCTCGGAGAGATATTGGCATTCCACGTCATAATCGTCAATTGAAAAAGGATGATAATCCGAATCGAAAATGATTTCTAGGAGTATCGGTTAATAGAATATCGTTATCAAGTTTCAATAGATCGACCAAGGTCAACGGAAACAATGTTGACTTGGTCAAAGTCAACGTGAGGAATGTTGACTTTATAAAAGTCAAAGTCACAGATGTTGACTTATGAAAGTCAAAGGTCAATTATGTTGACTATAAAATTCAAATGTCAAACCTGTTGACTTATAAGAGTCAAATTTTAATTATGTTGACTTATAAGAGTCAAATGTTAATTATGTTGACTTATTGAAGTCAAAATCAATTTAAAGTCCAATTTGACAATTTGGATAATTTGAAGTGTTTTCATACCAAAATGTTTAGAGTAAAATACCTTTCAAAACCATTTATAAAGTTTGCCGCAAAACATATTTTGATGACTTAAAACGATGATCAAGTTGAGGCGAAGATTAATATGTCGCAAAAAGGTTGACAACATCCGTTTTAAGTAATATTATGATATTTTTGATTGCGTTGGTGTCTTTGAGTCCAAAGACAATGTTATTGTAAAATATGTTACTTTTGTATACCATATATTTATATAAGTGTTTTAATGTCGTAAAAAGTCGTGAGTTGGAATTTCGGCAGCGCTTCCGCGTCATAAAATATTCGTCCAAATTTTAATCACTTTCCCCGCTTAACACAAAACCATTCTCATAATACAATATACGATAACAAGTTAAATACGATACTTTGATTATATTACTCTTTAATATATTGGTCCAAAAATTAGTCCAATCCGGTAAAATACGACGAGTGTTGGTCTAATAGTTATCCTAACCGTTTTCAAGGCTAAAACCGAATAACGAATATAATGAATCGAAAGATTTACAAGAGTAACAAATTATATCGATAACACTAGCTTGATTTGACAATCTGGAATCAACGACTTCAGTGGTGTAGTGATGAGAATACCCGCCTCCAAACACAAGAAAACCACTGAAAATTAGCAAAACGAAAGATTTGAACGGACAGACTGATTCAGCCGCCGGCTGAGATAATCCAGCCGCCGGCTGAGATAATCCAGCCGTCGGCTGGAGGCTGACAGACAGCTCCAGATTTTCGTTATTTTATCGTTTTTTAAGCGTTTTTTCAAGTATATTTTCAGTAGATCTCGACATGCAAGTCATAACCCCTTAATAATATCCATAGATTTCTTTAAATAACAACTTTTTATCTCAAGATCTTTAGGTAAAAATTCATAAAACTTATATTTTTAGAGAAGTCACCATAAAACTTTTATAAAAACATTTCTTATATGTTAGATGATACATGCATGAAGTAAGAACGTTAATAAGTAAATGAAATCAGTGAAAGGGAGTTATTATACCCCAAGAAAATGATAAGATGATGATCTAGCTTGATTGATGAAGGGGTTTTGATGAAGATTTAGACCTTAAAAAGATGAAAACCAAAGAACCAACCGGAAGAACCACCACTCCTTGCTCCCTTTGATGGTAAAAAACAGATTATTGTGGTGATTTATGGTGATTATATGGTGAAATTTGCAGCCACAAGGATGAAGTTTGAGAGGGTTTAGGGGGAAAAACACCTATGTGTGTGTGTTTGTGATAGAAAGAAATGTAAGAAAAAAATGAAAATGAAATGATAATAAGACATTGGAACAAGCATTTCTGGCTTATGGGGGTCGAATGGGACTTAGCCACGTGTCCCGAATCAATTTACATGCAAAAATGAGTCATAATACACCTGTCCAGACCATTCCAGCCGTCGGCTGGCTGGATTCAGCCGCCGGCTGAATCCCTGCCAGCTGTTGGCTGGTCGGCTGGCTCTGCAGACTTGTTTTTGATCGTTTGGGAGTTTCGTACATCGAAAACTCCCGATTCTTTTTGCGTTGAACTTAGAATTGTTCAATTTAATTTATGTTAGGTTCACTCATTATTATATTTTCACTTTCGATTTCGAGATTCGCACGATTTCGGTAAAAGAGCACACAAGAGCAAAAGCACGATATCTCGAGGAGAAAGGATCCGATAACCGACAAATTTGGCATAAACCTTCTAACTTATATTTATGAGAATACTAACTAATTGGCACTTAGATAAATAATATTATTACGTCTCGAGGGACAAATCAATATATACGAAAACCCGATACTCAATAACAGTAAATTGGGAGAAAAACAAAGCGTAATACAAGGGTCAAAACAATTGCGAATAATATTAAAATAATAACGGTAACTCAAGTACTTCAAATTGACGGGACGTCACAGCCTCCCCCAGTTAAAAGAATTTCGTCCTCGAAATTACTACTGAGCATCACTGCTAGAAAAGAGATGGGGATATTTCCGCTGTATTCCATCCTCCCGTTCACACGTAAATTCAGTTCCAATCTTAGAGTTCCATCGGACCCTTACAATAGGGATCCTACTCCGCCGCGGGCGCTTAATCTCTCGGTCAACGATTTCTACCGTCTCCTCTATCCGCGAAGCGACTCATCCAAGCGTCGTCTCTCTAAGGGGATAATAAACGACTCGCCAGCATGGCACTTCTTGAGATGCGATACGTGAAGTATGTTGTGCACACTGCACAACTCAGGTGGCAACTCAAGATGGCATGCCACTGGGCCAATACGAGACAAGGCTCTAAAAAGGACCCTTAAATGTGGACTTAACTTGCTGCGCTTCTCGAAACAAACACATCCTTCCACGAAGAAATTTTTTTAATAATGCCACATCGCCGACTTTGAATTCCAAAGGGTTCTGTCGCAAAACCTCATAATCCTCCAGACGATTTCTAGTGGCAAAAATACGATCCTTAATCTAAGATCTTATCGGTAGTCTCCGGGGTTAACTCCGGACCCTTAATCTGGCTAAAATCAATCCCAGTCCAACAAGGTGGAGACCTACTCTTATGACAGTAAAGAGCCTCAAGCGGCGCGCAACAAAGGATGGGGCGGTAACTATTGTAGTATGACAACTCGGCTAGCAGAAAATGTTGATTCCAACTTCCGCCAAAGTGTAAAACGCACGCGCGTCACGATCAGAAGTGGCAGAAAAATCTCGTCAATATGCAATCTGAAAGGTTTCTCTATTCGGTAATCTTCTCGAATAGGCAGAAAAACGTGCTGGCTACATTAGCCGATCTACGATAATCCAATGATACAATCCTCGGTGAGGGCTTCCTGATAAGCCTGAATGATGCGAGCCTTCAAGCTCACTGAGTCGAAATCATCGTAGTGGGTACTCTCACCGGCTTAATCGACTTTGTGCGACTCAACGCGTCAGCCGATACATTCCCCTTACCCGGACGGTAACGAATCTCACAACCATAATCGATATGCAACTCAACTCATCGACGTAATGCATTTAGCATCTTTCCTTTTTAACGAAAAGTATCGGCGCGCCTTGATGAGAGAAACTCGGCTAACGAAGCCTTTGCCCACAAATTCCTATATCTGTTTCGATAGTTCTTACATCTCCGAAGGTGCTAACCGGTAAGGAGCCTTCGCCACTGGCGCTGCTCTCGAAACTACGTCAATCCAATACTCTGCTTCTTGACTAGGGGTAATCCAGGTAAGTCCTCTAGGAACACATCGGGAAGGTCACGACCCACGGATGTGTGAGAAAGAGTGAACAATCCCACTCGATGTACTTCCGAATTTCAAATCCTGAGACGACTTTAAGGCGTTTCCCCGCCTTATCCGCCTGACCTAACAACAATCTTCCTACTAATACAGTATGCGGATAATCTTCTCGCAACATAACCTCTACACGGTGTGTCGACAACCAGCCCATGCTAATAAAAATGTCGAATCTACCTAAGGCGATCGGAATCGAGTCGGTAGGAAAATAATGGTCGTCGGAATAAAACAATAGGCAGAAAGAGTTTCGGTAGCAGGAAAACTCACCAACGGCTAACTCTATTTCGAAGGAAGACGCTAAAGATAAAATCGTGCAAAAAGTCATAGTTTTAAACGCATCGGATATAAAATTCTTCGAATGATGGAATAAAATTGGAGATCAGTTGAAATTGAGAGATACTGACTCGGAATCTGTTAACAATAGAAATTACGTTCCGTTCTTGCATAATTTATCCCGAACTAGGCGTAGTTGGCCAAATTACGCGTAGTTCAAAATGAACCATGCATTTGCGGAATTAATTCCCTAATGTTTAAAAGTTTGCAGAATATGATAGAGTTTAGACTATAGTTTGGTATTGTACCAATGATTACTAAATCGAAGCGAAGTGATGGATAAATAAAAAAATCTGGAGTCGAATCTCTCGGAAACGCACCCGTAGGACAACCTCGACTCGTCGACTTCCTTGTAGATAGGAGCTTTCTTCGGTTTTAACGCAAAAGAGACGTATAAAGACGGAAAATAGATAAAAGAAAGATGAGAGTGTAACACAAGGAAAATATGGTCAAATATCATAATGGAATAGAATATATGCAAACTGACCTTAACTGAGAAAAGTTCCCGAACCAGCTGAAGTTAACTTGGGGCATCCATCTTTGTGATGATCTTGAGAACCGCATTCGAAACACTTGCCCTTAAAGGCCTTACAGAACTTAAATGTGTGTCCTAGCTGCTTACACTTACCGCACACCCAACAAGCCACATCTTTGGTGTGGTGCCTACCACACCGGTCACACTTCGGGTATTTACTCTGGGTACCAAACACGATTGCTTTGCCTCGAGGATCCAATATAGATAAAGCTCCAGCACCCGCTATAACCAACTCGGGACACTTGTTCCTAAGATGCTCGACAGAACCACATTCATAGCATTTGCCCCTCATGGACTTACAGAATCTATCTGTGTGGCCCAGCTTCTTACATTTACTACATTCCCAACAAGCCATCTCCCTGGAATGGTGATTACCACACTGATCACACCTCCGATACTTAGTCTGGGTACCCGGCGTCACTACCTGACGAGCATTCTGCCTCCTAGACTTTTTCCGCGATTCTCCATAACAAACTTCACCACTCCGTTTCCTTCCGGAGCTATGCTTATCTACAACTGACGGTACTCCCCCATCACGGACCACATTCTGGATTAACGTGGCTACCATCTCCACAACACTCTGGAAAGTGCTCGGGTTGGAGGAAACCTCTCCACCAAGTACACCAATCTCGGGTCCACCAGACCCGGTATCCATATCCTCAGGACCATCGTGTCCCGTTCCTCCACCAGTAGCATCAACCTCAGGACCTTTACCTTTAACCTTCGGCTCGGAACCATCCTGATCCGAACCATCAGACCCCGTACCAGTTTCCGTACCGATACTATCCTTAATCTGAGCAATCATGGTAGGCATCATGGCTTTCAATTGCTCGGCTATGAGCTGATTGACGTCCGTCGTCATATCCATTTCCTCATCGCTAACTTCCGCATTCGGAGTCGCGTCATCAGCTTCCGCGCTCGGACGACCATGTCTCGCTGACCATCTCGTCGCTGTCGTCTTCAGAGGCATCGTTCTAAAAGAGACGAAAGAAAAAAAAAATTCGATCAGCAAATGTGTGCAAAAACAAGGCCAAACGCCACAATAACAACGCGAAAATAAACACGTATGAAAGTAGTGCACACATTGCAATCAGAGTAAATCGATTCAAAAGCCTATGGTCATAGTCCAAGTGATTTACTCAGTTTAAATCACCCGGTTCGCTATAACCTTTGGCTCTGATACCAACTTCTGTCACACCCCGCTAGGAAGCGGAAACACGGGATGTTCCAGTTATAATATCAAAGTCAAGATTACAACAATATAACCAATAAACAAAACATCAAATTAAATTGATCATGCCAAATGTTACAAAATACATCAATAAGTCAAGGCGATGAGATGCCAAGTACAAATACAATTCCAAAAGAAATCAACAAAAGGATCGTCATGGAAATTAAAATAACAGTTCAATTCAAATTTTCCAAAAGCAAGCGATCCAAAAACAACTATGGCATGATCAACGGAAATCCTCAATTTCCTGCAAAGCGTTAAAACGACATCAACAACATGTTGGTGAATTATTCGCAATTTTAAAGTAAAAGTGACCCATAGACAAGTTTCGGTAAATCAGTAAGTTTAAAATCATCTATCTTGTATTCATCCAATAGTGAAAGGTACTATGCCTAAGTAGTCATACATCTCGAACCTGAACCAATCAGTTTAATCCCCTAGCCTAAGGTGTGTCAATCCAAAGGCACTCAGTTTAATCATACAGTTTAATATTACGGTCATAACATCCGCTCGTAGTAGCAGCCTACAGAGGAATGTGGGTTAGGTACATAACCCAATACAGATCTATACATATGAACCACGGGCAAAAGCTTAACGAGTGTATTAGAGGGGAGCCACCATGGCTTAAACACTTAAAACTAAGGCAGACCAAATTCACTGGGTAAACAAGATAATTTAGAAAAATATTCCGCATTCATGCAGACAGTTTAATATACACAAACAGTTTAATATACGCTTTACAGCCCAAAAGTATTTAAGACAAGGGCTACGAATAACTCACAAAACAATCTTCAGCAAATCTCGGGTAAATCAATCACGGGATTTCAAACCCACCGTCTAAGTGCCCTAAAACAGTAAATAATATAGTCTCAGTATCTCTATAAGTCTAGGTCCGGTTTAGCCTTGTCGGTTAAGATTAAGTTAAATAAGATAATCCAAATATTAATAAGTTTAAATGAGGTGACGTATTTAGAAGGCGATGTTCCGCGTCAAACAGGACCGCTCGGAGAGATATTGGCATTCCACGTCATAATCGTCAATTGAAAAAGGATGATAATCCGAATCGAAAATGATTTCTAGGAGTATCGGTTAATAGAATATCGTTATCAAGTTTCAATAGATCGACCAAGGTCAACGGAAACAATGTTGACTTGGTCAAAGTCAAACGTGAGGAATGTTGACTTTATAAAAGTCAAAGTCACAGATGTTGACTTATGAAAGTCAAAGGTCAATTATGTTGACTATAAAATTCAAATGTCAAACATGTTGACTTATAAGAGTCAAATGTTAATTGTGTTGACTTATAAGAGTCAAATGTTAATTATGTTGACTTATTGAAGTCAAAATCAATTTAAAGTCCAATTTGACAATTTGGATAATTTGAAGTGTTTTCATACCAAAATGTTTAGAGTAAAATACCTTTCAAAACCATTTATAAAGTTTGCCGCAAAACATATTTTGATGACTTAAAACGATGATCAAGTTGAGGCGAAGATTAATATGTCGCAAAAAGGTTGACAACATCCGTTTTAAGTAATATTATGATATTTTTGATTGCGTTGGTGTCTTTGAGTCCAAAGACAATGTTATTGTAAAATATGTTACTTTTGTATACCATATATTTATATAAGTGTTTTAATGTCGTAAAAAGTCGTGAGTTGGAATTTCGGCAGCGCTTCCGCGTCATAAAATATTCGTCCAAATTTTAATCACTTTCCCCGCTTAACAACAAAACCATTCTCATAATACAATATACGATAACAAGTTAAATACGATACTTTGATTATATTACTCTTTAATATATTGGTCCAAAAATTAGTCCAATCCGGTAAAATACGACGAGTGTTGGTCTAATAGTTATCCTAACCGTTTTCAAGGCTAAAACCGAATAACGAATATAATGAATCGAAAGATTTACAAGAGTAACAAATTATACCGATAACACTAGCTTGATTTGACAAGAATCTGGAATCAACGACTTCAGTGGTGTAGTGATGAGAATACCCGCCTCCAAAACACAAGAAAACCACTGAAAATTAGCAAAACGAAAGATTTGAACGGACAGACTGATTCAGCCGCCGACTGAGATAATCCAGCCGCCGGCTGAGAATATCCAGCCGCCGGCTGAGATAATCCAGCCGTCGGCTGGAGGCTGACAGACAACTCCAGATTTTCGTTATTTTATCGTTTTTAAGCGTTTTTCAAGTATATTTTCAGTAGATCTCGACATGCAAGTCATAACCCCTTAATAATATCCATAGATTTCTTTAAATAACAACTTTTTATCTCAAGATCTTTAGGTAAAAATTCATAAAACTTATATTTTTAGAGAAGTCACCATAAAACTTTTATAAAAACATTTCTTATATGTTAGATGATACATGCATGAAGTAAAAACGTTAATAAGTAAATGAAATCAGTGAAAGGGAGTTATTATACCCCAAGAAAAATGATAAGATGATGATCTAGCTTGATTGATGAAGGTTTTGATGAAGATTTAGACCTTAAAAAGATGAAAACCAAAGAACCAACCGGAAGAACCACCACTCCTTGCTCCCTTTGATGGTAAAAACAGATTATTGTGGTGATTTATGGTGATTATATGGTGAAATTTGCAGCCACAAGGATGAAGTTTGAGAGGGTTTAGGGGGAAAACACCTATGTGTGTGTGTTTGTGATAGAAAGAAATGTAAGAAAAAATGAAAATGAAATGATAATAAGACATTGGAACAAGCATTTCTGGCTTATGGGGGTCGAATGGGACTTAGCCACGTGTCCCGAATCAATTTACATGCAAAAATGAGTCATAATACACCTGTCCAGACCATTCCAGCCGTCGGCTGGCTGGATTCAGCCGCCGGCTGAATCCCTGCCAGCTGTTGGCTGGTCGGCTGGCTCTGCAGACTTGTTTTTGATCGTTTGGGAGTTTCGTACATCGAAAACTCCCGATTCTTTTTGCGTTGAACTTAGAATTGTTCATACTTTGATTTAATTTATGTTAGGTTCACTTATTATTATATTTTCACTTTCGATTTCGAGATTCGCACGATTTCGGTAAAAGAGCACACAAGAGCAAAAGCACGATATCTCGAGGAGAAAGGATCCGATAACCGACAAATTTGGCATAAACCTTCTAACTTATATTTATGAGAATACTAACTAATTGGCACTTAGATAAATAATATTATTACGTCTCGAGGGACAAATCAATATATACGAAAACCCGATACTCAATAACAGTAAATTGGGAGAAAAACAAAGCGTAATACAAGGGTCAAAACAATTGCGAATAATATTAAAATAATAACGGTAACTCAAGTACTTCAAATTGACGGGACGTCACACAAATAATTTGGGATAAAATTTCTTCATTTCATTCTCCGGTTCCCATGTAAATTCCGACCCATTTCTATGCTTCCATTGAACCTTAACCATACTAATTTGTTTATTTCTAAGTTGTTTTATTTTTCGATCGAGAATGGCTACCGGTTCTTCTACATAATTCAACTTCTCATCGATTTCTATATCATCT
The DNA here is from genome assembly GCA_910822075.1 of Senecio squalidus. Classification (NCBI taxonomy): domain Eukaryota; kingdom Viridiplantae; phylum Streptophyta; class Magnoliopsida; order Asterales; family Asteraceae; genus Senecio; species Senecio squalidus. Next base: position 25,061,970 of record CAJVGC010000589.1, read on the forward strand.
AGTGGAACAAATGTTGTTTCATCCGCAAGACACTTTCTTAAATTTGACACATGAAATGTGGGATGTATCTTATTTAAAATTTCGGGCAATTCTAGTCGGTAAGCAACTTTTCCGATTCTCTCCAAAATCTTAAATGGTCCAATAAATCTTGGACTTAATTTTCCTCTCTTTCTAAATCGAATCACTCCTTTCCATGGGGAAACTTTTAACATTACAAATTCACCAACTTCAAATTCTATCGGTCTTCGTATTTTATCGGCATAACTCTTTTGTCGATCTTGAGCCATCTTAAGTCTTTCTCTAATTTGATCTATCTTCTCCGTTGTAATTTGAACAATCTCTTTCTCTCCTAATTCTCGTTGCCCAATCTCGCCCCAACATATTGGCGTTCTACACTTTCTTCCATACAACATTGTATAAGGTGCACAATCTATACTCGCTTGATAGCTATTGTTGTAAGAAAATTCTACTAACGGTAAATGGTCATCCCAATTACCTCCAAAATCTATTACACATGCAAGGAGTAAATCAACCAATGTTTGTATTGTTCTTTCACTTTTCCCATCGGTTTGAGGATGATAAGTCGTGCTAATATTAAGTTTTACCCCTAACTCTCCTTGAAAGCCCCTCCAAAAGTGAGAAGTAAAACGTGTATCTCTATCCGACACTATCGAAATCGGAACTCCATGTCTTACCACAATCTTCTTCAAAAACATTTCCGCCATTTTCTCCGAAGAAATAGCTTCTTTGATTGGTAAAAAATGAGCACTCTTCGTCAATCTATCTACGATCACCCAAATAGCATCATTCTTCCTTTTAGACTTTGGCAATTTCGTTACCAAATCCATGGTAATATTCTCCCATTTCCAAACCGGTATTTCCAACAGTTGCATCTTTCCATAAGGCTTTTGGTGTTCTGCTTCAACTTGTAAACATGTTAAACATTTTTTACATATTTCACTATATCTCTCTTCATACCCGACCACCAATAGTCTTCCTTTAGATCCCTATACATTTTCGTACTACCGGGATGAATAGAATATTTTGACTTATGTGCTCCGTCTAACAAAACCTTCTTACATTCCGATGTATTAGGAATCCAAATTCTTCCAAATCTAGTCTTTAAACCTCAGCTATCTTCCATTAAATTTTGCACTTGACCCACAATTCTTTCTCTTTTCCAATTCTCCTCTTTAATTGCTTCCAATTGAGCTTCTTTAACCGAATCAAAGAAATTAGCATTAATAATCAAAGCTAAGGAGTAAAGTTTCATTTCCGGTTGTGAACTCTTTCTACTTAATGCATCCGCAACGACATTTGATTTTCCGGGGTGGTATCGTATATCACAATCATAATCTTTCACCAAATCTAACCATCTACGTTGTCTCATACTAAGATCATTTTGAGTAAAGAAATATTGCAAACTTTTATGATCCGTATAAATTGTACACCTTTCTCCATAGAGGTAATGTCTCCATATCTTTAACGCAAACACAACCGCCGCTAACTCCAAATCTCGTACCGGGTATTTCTTTTCATTTTCTTTCAACTGTCTCGAAGCATAAGCAATAACCCTTCCATGTTGCATCAAAACACATCCTAAACCGGTATATGAAGCATCACTATAAACTACCAAATCTTTCGTTCCATCCGGCAAAACTAACACCGGTGCTTCACTTAGTTTCTTCTTTAAAATCTGGAAGGCTTCTTCTTGTTTTTCTTTCCATTCAAACTTCTTATTCTTTCTAGTTAACTAGGTTAAGCTTGAAGCTATTTTAGAAAAATCTTGAATAAATCTTCGATAATTCCCCGCAAGACCAAGAAAACTATGGATTTCCTTCACACTTTTCGGAGAATTCCAATTAACAATTGCTTCAATTTTCGCCGGATC
>CAJVGC010000589.1:25063960-25086643 GCA_910822075.1 Senecio squalidus
TTGTGTTGGGTGCAAACACATATCCCACATCGATAAAAAGATAAATTGAATGTTAGCATATTGGGTGCAAACATATATCCCACATCGATAAAAAGGTTAAACTGAATGTTAGCATATAAGGTAACAGACTCTTCCCCATCAAAATTTGGTTTTAGAGAAAGAACTGGTCCTATTAATTGGTATGGGGAACTGTCGTTGGAGGAGATGCGCCTCAAAGACACGGAACTTAGATTTGAAAAAAGGATTGTTGGGTGCAAACACATATCACACATCGATGAAAAGATAAACTAAATGAAGTAAACAGACTTGACACTTTCTTAAACTATCCACAAAGAAAACATTTAAAAATAACTAGAAAGTATCCCGTGCGTTGCACGGGTGCGATTTACAAAGCTCGAAACCATTCGAAGTAATCTAAGTAATGAGTTCATGGGGTAGTAACAAAAAAGTATCAGTCTTGAAGAGTCAGTATCCGTCCTTCCACTTCTCCGATTTATCCGTCCTCAACTTTCTCCCGAGCAGTTGTCATTTTGGATACCGGCAAAAAAACAAAATAGTATTAGTTACATTCCATTGAAAAAAAATCATAAAAAACACCTGACTACTGAAATCATAAAAATATTTTGTTGTATTTTTTTTTCTTTTGATCTTTTTTTGCTCGTATGTAATATATGTGGCTGGATTTTGGGAATTCCACAATACGTTTTTCTTCTGGTTTTTGTTTGCTGTTATATAATGAGTAAAGTGAAGTATTAGTTACAGTCAATTGAATAAGTGTTATTGATTGAAGAAGGAAGCAAGAGTGAAATGATTACCTCTGTCGGAAATGCTGAGATAATCAAAAGTGATTGACGTTAATATCGTTCTTCGTTTACGTTTTCCTTTGATCATAGGCAGGTCTTCGTTCATCTGCTCTTTTGATCGTAGACAGTTCTTTTTCTTCTGCTATTTTTTTCTTCATAAATTGCCATTCTCGTTGGGGGTGGATTTTTTTGTCATTTCGATGTGGAATCTGTGTGTGTTCATACCTTCTTTTTTGAAGGACGGTGGCATCCGCAACTCCTCCTATATCATGTCATTTTTGTAATATATGACATTAACTATTTGCAAGTTAAAAATTGAACATAAGGTGTTCAGACTCAACCCAACACGACCCGTTCTGACTTGAAACAAAGAAGCTGTTTTGACCCGTTATTTAAGAACCTTATGCATTTTATAACTTTTAATAATAGTTTTATTATCTTCAAAAATTGGAATATGATTGCGGTGCATACCTTCTTGGCTCGACCTTTTGTGGTTTGAAATTGTTGCCATGCATTTTGTCTCTTATTCTGTGTAACCTCAATTTGCTCTTTTCGCATCTTAGACTTGAAAGAATGTATTTTCTTACGCTTAGCGGCTTTCTGCATAGAATCAACAACAAAATACATTTATATGAGACATCACCATGAATTATTCACAAATATCTACAGCATAGTTAGCCAGGATTACCAAAAAAAAAACACTGAATACCGAACCAACAGCTTACAACACATACAGAAAGTTACGTTGAAAATTCAATGTTTGTTCGCACATATATCTAAAGCATAATCAAGAAAACAGAACCAAATTAACATAATTTCCTGTTTTCCGCTACAAAAGCTAAAGAGATGCAACTACAGTTTTCTAACACAAAAGAAAAGGGTCCGAAGTCATCACTTGTGCAAAGAAAAACGACAGGTGCCAATTTCTACCCATTTATTGATGAATAGGTCGATTCAGATTAAGTTCTACCCCAAATGGATCAGATAAAATAGTATAGGGTTTTATTCAAAAATTTAGATACTAATGCAATATAGTGATATAATAACCATAATTAACGCATTAATTACCAAAACAAACTTGTACAATGGCAAAATTTAAGAATATAATGTACAACAATAATTACGAGCTGGAACTGTATGAAAGCCCAACCCTACCCACATAGCCTGCCCACCATGCGGACTCTATGAGATATGAGAAACCATGACCAAAACGGGAAGATGGAAATGTAAATGCACCATTAATAGGAATATAAATTTGGATGGCAGAGGGCAGCTCTGCAGACATGCTTACCACATCCTCAGAGTCTTCTGGTTCAATACGAAGCTTTGCTGGTAAGGTTTTCAACTGGATGTCGACATCCGCAACGGCAGCTTGGGCAATCTTACGTTTTAGAGCTTGTTTAGTGGCTTCTGCTTCCTTTTCAGCTTCTACCAGCGGATCAACAATCACTTCTTCTACGGCCCTAACATTATCAGGATCAACCTGCACATAACACATTTATAGAATGATATATGCAAGTGACACAACATAAGAACCGGCATATCAGTGGCTTACTCTGATCTTTAGACACGCAGATAATAATAAAAGACATTCGCGTTCATAATGAGAGTTATACAGATCTTACCTCCTCCTTATTTCCCCAGCCATTGTAAGCAACTAAATATCCATTTGGTGTAAAAGCCTCAATTTTTGCATCATACCTACATATTCAACTAAATCAAACATAGATAAGAGAGAAAAATGAAGAAAAAAATGTAGTAGCAATTTATGCGAAAGGCGTCTTTTGTATTTGAAGGCAAAAGAAAACCCAAAAACAAAAAAGAAAAAAAATATATATAAGTATACCACTCGCCATCTTCACTATAAACCGCTTGAACTTTAGTACCAACAGGAAGCTTTTGACCACCATACATTCCACTTGATACCTGATTGAAAATATGAAAGAAAATGAGATAAAATGCATACAAACTTCCAAACAAACATAAAGATATACACACACAGGCTTTAAAGGAAACTTTTACATATTTTCTTACACCGAAAACTATAAAATAAAGGTAATGTGTTACTTTCTTCTTACATAACATATGACATTCCAAAGATACGTAAGATGTGGGTTATATTTTAAAAACACTTACAGCATCACCCTCTGAATGATGAAAAGTAGGTGACACGTCAGCAGCACTTGACCCAATACCAGCTTCATCCTGTGCAGTTTCCAGAAGTTCTTCAGTCAAAGCGATGACCTGCAGGGACAAGGATAGACTTTAAATACCCGGGACCTTATTCACATCAGTAATATAAAAATGGTGTTGTTTCAAACTCTTGTTATATGTATAATCTTAGAGTGAACATCTGAAATGAGGAGAGATAGATTGGCCATCACGACACATAGCAGACCTGCACAGAAATCAAGATACAAGTGATGGACATCTATAATCTCATTTTCTAAATCATAACTTGACGAATAAGTAGTGTTGTTTTAAAACATATGTAAATTACGAATGATCACGTAGATACTAATTGAAGTTCAAATTAAATATTTATAAATTAATTAATTAGATTTTGCAATTGACAGACTAAAATGTTATTATATATATTATTAGATTGTATAACTATTATGTATTGATGATTCCGAAATTTCAAGAGATCCCAACACCATTCAGCCTAATCAAAATCAAAACCCTTTGTAATATAAGATTACAAAAAATAAAGATAGTTAGTTACAAGGTCTTTAAATCGAACTGCAAAACATCATTGTAAGTTCAGTCAGTGACATATATTCCAACCGAAGAATGATCAAACGGTAATTGAAAAAAAGGCAATAGACTCTAACCTTCATAATAGATATTTGGGTCCCCCTTATTCATAATACAACGAACCAAAATAGCGAAACAAAATAGCGAAACAAAACCAAATTAAGCAAAGCAAACGATAAATACCTCATAATTTGCTTATCTAATCCTACTCAATAAAAGTCAAGTTCAACCAACAGTATACCACATTTTACTTATAATTCTTCAAATCATCATAAAATGAAGCAAAAATACCAAACACAAAATTAAAACTAAGCAAAGTAATTATACAAAACAATAAAATCCTGTAAATATACCTCTTGATGGCGGTTGAACATGACCACCATTTGGTGCAACTCTACCACCGGTAGAAGAAGAATTTACTGATCCCAAATTGACATTCGGGTTTGGAATCTGACCAGTCGGCCTACTATGTCCTCCTTGGACATTACTAACCACTTTCTTAAAACTAAAAAAAAAACGATTAACCCAATTCAAAAACAAAACCTAAATCAATACATTCACACAAAAAACAAACGCTAATTATAATTCTTTTTATACCTCTTACCGGACGAAAACGCAGAGGACGGAGGAGCGGTGGTACTGCCACTGCCACTGCCTCCGCCGCCACCTCTACCGCCACCACCCGAAAAGTTTCTGGGAGAAGCGGGGTTAGCGGATCGAGCCGATCTTCTGTAGTGCGTGGGCTCGTTTTTATCAGCCCTTGATTGATTGCCGGACATAAATACAATTCCTCAAATAAAAACACAATCTTTAATAATACCCTAATCAAATAAACAATTCCCCAATTCAAAAAAGAATCAGATATCTGTGATGGAATGATAAACCAATAGACTGAAGAAACAAAAGAAGGAACGAAGCTCGAAAACAATAAAGAAGACGATGCAGTAAAAAGAAGCCACATGAAGGCACGTGTAATATAACGACCAGGGCGTAGATACACGTGTAAAAAAGTAAAACAAACATTACACGTCACATTCCCACCAGTGTTGTTACAATATAAGCAGCCCAACAAAATTCAAATGAACCCAATCAAAACAACAGCAGCCCAGCCCACACGAATAAAAAACAATTGTGGGCACGCATAGCAATGCATATTCCACATTTAATCTATAGGAGAATAATGTCATAATTTATTAGGCTTTTTAAATACTATTCTTTTAAAAAAAACAAAAAGAAAGAAAGAAAGAGGAAGAGGATATTGGGCAATGGGGTAACGGGGTAACGGGGGGTTGCTTTTAGGTTACCGAGATGAAAGCTGCAGCGATTGGCGTACAAGAAAAGGAAGACATCATTGGAGATTATACCGCCTAATTTTCAGCCAATAATGTAGAAAGAGATTTGGATGAGTGTTTTGTAAGATTAATTCATCAGGTTTGCACCTTAATAGAGTGACGGTTTTATCCTTTTACTTATCTTAAATATTTCTAAGAGGTTAGTGAAAGTGATAAGTATTTACTAGACTAATATGGTAAACTTAATTACTTATATCTATTCATTTTTAAAAGTCAAATCTTTCAGAGAAACCTCATAATTTTTTTTGAAAATTTTATGATCGTTTATTACTGGAAAACCACCCACTCGAGAATTTAAGAAGAATGCTTGCACAAACACTTGGATGAATGGAAATCACTGTTTCCAACACTAGATGAGTTTTTGGAATATATTGGTACCATACCAGGTTGCTCTTCGTACCATATATTCATCATTTCTTTAACACTTTATAAAAAATTAATAAATAATAATTCTCTTTTTTTGTACCGTTAGGAAAAATTAGAAGCTGGTATTGGTTCCGTGAGAATGGGTTGATGTTATACTGCATGTTAGGAATTGGCAGACAACACGAAAGCAATCATGGTAAATTCCAAAAATTAATTTCTATGTTCTTTTGGTGATAAATGTTTGATGAATAACCGGTCATCTTTAATACAGATCAAAATACGGTTGGGTTGACCTGCATGCACCATATTGGACATTTTTATATTTTGGTGTGAATAATTAATGGATTAGTTATAATTACAAAACCGATATTGTTATAATAGTAATCTTTGAATAAAAACGACTAGGAGGGCGTATGCATTAAAATAGACTTTCGGTAAGTGAGTAAATGGGTTGAAAGTTACAGCTGACCTCATTAAGCTGACCTCATAGGACAAAATTTTAATTGATGATGTCATATAACTTAGGTGTAAATTTGTTTTGTTTTTCAATGTTTAAATTTTTTCTTTTTAAATCAATCCGGCTTCCTTTCTCCGTGTTTTGAAAATGCCAAACGTGTTGCAGGAATAAGCTTTTCTTGGAAATATGCATCCTTCTGCAATACACTTCTCTTTGTAATTCCCTAGGTCTCTTTGAAATCCCTTCCTATTCCTTTTTTCACTCTTAACAATGTAACAAAGCTTCTTCAAATATGAATTTGAAATTAAAATCAAACCTTCTTTTGTTTCTCACATATATCTCCATCTTCATCAGTTTTTTATTTAGTGATTTTGATTTCTATGATTTTTAAATTTTTTAATTGTTGTAGGATTACAAAGGAATGATATGGACCGAGTTGATTGAAGAAAAATACGAAGGGGGTGTAATTTTGTTTCTTTTTCTTCTGTTTTTATACCTACTTAATTTCCTTTATAAATTTGGGTTATTTTATTGTTTGTTCTTCCTTTTTGTTCAGATTTTTATATCTCTGTTTTTGTTAGTTTGGTTAAATTAATTTAGTTTTCAATGCAGTTATGCTATAAGCATAGGATGCTTGTGATTTTTGTTATTGATCAATATCATGAAGACTTCATATTTGCCCTTACCATGCTAGTAATTCTTAACCTTTTGGTCAAGGTAAAAACGTAAATTCAAAATTAGGTTTTCTTACGTTGGCTGGCTTTGAATTTAACTTTTACTTAGATCAGGTTTATGATATTTCACGAGATGCAGAATGTTGGGGATTTGACTTATAGTTTCACAATAAAAGACAACTAAAAAGAAATCAGGTACTTTCTTCTTAGACCACTCCCATTCATAACACCAAAAAGGGGTGTTATGGGTGTCACGTCAGCATAACACCAACATAACATAACACCACTAAACCCCCCCATTCATAACACCAAAAACTGGGACCCACCAGCTTTATTATTTTCCATTTTCTTTCCTTTTCTCATATTATTTTTAATACATTCAAAATAAAAAAACTAATTGCATTAAAACAAAAATATATTAATAAAGTTAACACGATTACATGAAAATTTTAAAAACCGAAATTAAAACATACATAATAATATAGATAAATAGAAATTATTCTCTGAAACGATAGTCATCAGGAAGCGTAGCAACGTGTTCAACGAGATCGCTTCGAACACAATGGTGTATATCACGATCTCGTATCTCTTTCATTACTCGGATTTGTAGTTGGCACCTTTCGTGGGAAGTTCGTTGTTCTCGTGGTATTGGAGTATAGTATTCCTCGCAGTCACTGATATTAAATTCATTGTCTTCAATGATCATATTATGCAATATGATGCAAGTATACATGACTCGCTTTAACTTGTTTACCTCGTAGTATCTTGCGGCATTTTTTAACACCCAAAATCGCCCTTGTAGCACGCCAAATGCTCTTTCAACATCCTTTCTTGCAGCTTCCTGAAATGTTTTGAACTTCTTTCGCTTTTCGTCTGGTGGATGAGAAAATGATTTCACAAATGTTGCCCACTTTGGATAGATTCCATCCGCGAGGTAATAGCCTTTTTCATAGGCATTGTTGTTTACCACAAAATTAGAAGGTGGCACTTTGTCATCGAGGAGTTTCCTAAATAACGGCGAGGCATTCAAAACATTGATGTCGTTGTTAGAGCCCGCGACACCAAAATAAGCATGCCAAATCCACAAATCATACGAGGCAACCGCTTCAAGCATTACGGTTGGGTAGCCATGATCACCTCGTGTGTATTGGCCCTTCCATGCGGTTGGACATTTCTCCCATGCCCAATGCATACAATCAATACTCCCAAGCATCCCAGGTAACCCATGTTTTTCTTCATGCTTTGCATAAATACGTTGAATATCCTCTTGTGTTGGCTTTCTTAAGTAAACGTTTGTATATAAATCCACAACACATTTACAAAAATTATCTAAAGCCTCCATTGATGTACTTTCCGCCATGTGTAGATATTCATCAAATGCATCGGAACTGATTCCGTATGCTAAAATACGCATGGCGGAAGAACATTTTTGTATAGCGGTAAAACTAGGTCTGCCCGCAGCATCAAATCGGGATTTAAAATAGCTAAAGTGACTAGGAAGAGGAACTTGAGAATAGTTAAGAATACCGTCGACTATTCGAAGAAATAGCGACTTCCTCATCCGGAATCTTCGTCTGAATTGCTCCGGTGTGAAAATGCAACCTTCGTTGAAATAGTCTTCCATTAGGCGTTTGTTTGCCCCAACTCGATCTCTTCTTATAAATCTTCTTTTAACCCGAGCGTTTGAGGATTCGATGGCTTCGATAGCTTCCTCTTGATCGTAAAAAGCCTTTCCGGCCATCTTCGCCATCATGAAAATTGTTTCATCGTCGGAAGAGTCGGAATCGGTCAAATTCATTTTGAAAGCCATTTTAAGAAATAAAAGGATAATAGATTGTGGTTTTTGAGAGAAAGAATATGATTTGGTGTAGATAATTTTGGGTTTTGGTTGGGTATTTATAGGGAAAAAAAAATAAATAAAAAATAAAAAAAAATAAACAAAAATAATTAAATTTTGTTACCGTTTGAAAATAACGGCTAGTTTGTTTTTTTTTTTCTTTAATTCAACAAATCGCCCGAAAACAAAAGAAAAAATAAAAAAAAATAACAACTACGTGGCGTTGCCTCAGCAACACCGCCACCAAAACGCCGCAAGAACGCCGCCCCCCAGCCATAACGGCGTTAGGCGTTATGGGGGGGCTAAAACGCTTGATAACGCCTCGGCTGGGAGTAGTCTTATAGTCATCCATTGGAGATAAATACCACTTATTTAAAGGTATGAATTATGTATTTTCATTTTGTTACAACTAATTATTATTGTAAAATTAGTTTATATCATTATAAAAAATAGTAAGCATGATTCAACTTACTCATTTTCGACCAGACTTTTTACATTTTTTATCATGAGTTTTTTAAAAATATGTTATAACTACTCTACTTTTAAAATATTGTATAATTTTGACTAACTTTCGCCATTGTCAACTTCGCCAATATCAAATAATCAGAATTTGCGAATTAAACCCGTGGTTGTATAAGAAGCATATAACACAGGATAAAAAAAGGTTAAGTAAGTATCTTTAGCTTCTCAAAGAATAATCCTTGAATAATTAAATAAGGAGGTTCCCTTTATCAATGGGGTGTTAATCAGACCAGAACTTTCGTTTTATATGTTTTATGGGTCGACCTATTTTGCTTTTGAGTGGCAAGAAATACCCATACATGTACTCCAATAACACATCGGGTTAGTCAGGTTCAAGTGATTCAAATCAGGTTGGTTTCAGAACAGTTGAACGGTATTAAAATGTTTCAATATATATTTTGAAATGAATTGTAGCAAACTTATTAGACTATGGGGTTTTAAGAAAAAAACATGCAAAAGTTAACGTTTGATGTTTTTAAAACTAAAGTGGAGCTACATGCCTACATATGGTTGTTTATTTGTGCTAAGTGTATTTGGCCCCTAATACACTTGCCTGCACATTTTTTATTATTTGGTAACACTTTTTATCTACAAATCTTTATTTAATAAGACATTTGGACATAATTATGGTCTAAAAAAACTATAATTTATTTGTACTTAGTTTTTATATTCAATAGAAAACTGTATTGAGCTAATCGTGTTCGTTTTTAAATTATAAAAGTTGAATAAATTACTTTTGGGCTTTACTTAACGTGGTTATTCAGTTTTACCCATTTAACATGGTTATTTTTTACCCATTCAATAGAAAACTGTATTGAGCTAATCGTGGTTATTTCGGTTTTACCCATTTAACATGTAAATATTGTAATTTTCCTTTTTGTTTTAACAGTTCCTAAAATTGATTTTCTTTTCATGTATAGTAGTCATGGCATGAATGGCATGAACTTAAATTAGTAAAATGCTAGAAAGCTCATATTCTAATTGCTACTTTCTTTAACTGTGGGGTGCTACTATCATAAAACAGGTTGGTATAGTGTTATTTAGAGTTCTGTTCAAAATGACCTTGATTTGTATTTCATTTTGGTTGCAGTTGCGGTTGTTTTATCAATGAATTTGTGAAGATAACTCTTAAGAAAGATTTGTATAACGAGAATTGAAGGAATGTTCATTTTTCTGGGATAAAGCTTAGAAATATTGTATATAATAACAAATAATAGAACCATGGGGATGATTTTTTGTACAAAATATAGAGATGAATAACCAAAATTGATTATGTGTACAGTATTTGTGATGGAATATAGTGTTTTCTTTAGTTTGTTGGTCGTAAACTGATTAATTACAGTTTTTTAAAATGGTTCAAGTACGTCAACTCTTTTAACACATCTTTTTGATAAATATGTCATATAATCCACTCATTTAATACCTTGCAATGAGACGTTATCATTTCGCATATTCTAAAAATAGGTTTGTTATATAAATTCCGTCTATCACACGGGTGATAAGCTAGTTTTCACATTAACAACAAACAATTCCCTTTGCCAATGAGATTTGTCCCGAGGTTGGTTTTGGGTTAACATTTACGATTATAAAAAAAAAAAAAAAAAAAAAAAACAAGCAATTCCCTCTAAAACACATACTTCAAATCCAAAAACCATCAAACAAAAACGAGAAATGATACATATGCCTAAAATATGGACCTAAAAATAAGCCTAAACCATAGAAAACACTACACATGGATTACACTAATTCTCTTTCATCATATTCACCAATCATTTTCAAATTGCATCAATCAAATCTTTAGGTCACTTTTTAGTCATATATACTTAGGCCTATATATCATTTTTCAACAAAAACACAACTTAAATTAGTTTCGAACCAAACCAATGAGTTAGTTGGAACTTGAAGGGTATTGCTTTTGCTTTGGGAAAAGAGAAACCGAAAAGATTGGTCGCGTGTGAATCCATCTATATTATCAGGCTTCGAAAATCCCGCCAATATTTTGCCTATAAATTTGTCTCCTTGTTTTAATCAACTCAACTTTTGGCCGCTTTGAATTCCTACTATTTCACCAACAAATTCAAGGTAACCCACTGCTTAATTTCGTTTCACTAATATAGACCGCTTAGTACCGTTTTTTTCATCAAATCATTTTTTTGTTATCGAGAACCGTATTAAAATAAACCGGTTCAATAGGGTAATACCGAACTTTTTAAAAATATGGTACCGAGTACCTGTACAATAAAATAGTTCGGTATAGTAGTAGCGAACTTTTGAAAAATGTTGTATGAGTGTCATTCCGCTGATATTCGATGGCACCGGTAGTCTAGTACTAACTAATAAGAATGGTATCGGTATTTCAGTACTTTTGGTCACCCGTGACAGTTTTTCACAATGCTGCTACTTTTTTTTTAAGGAACCATTTACTGAAAAATATAATTTTTTTATGAGGATTCAATTGAATATATGAATGCGTTTCAGATCGAAGAAATGACAATTTACGGTAACAAGCACAACCACACCACTGATTGCCATTGTTACTACGGGGAACCGGTACCATTGCCATCTCATGATGAGTTTCGTGGTTGCCCAGGAATTTGTATTTATGTTTGTTTACAAGGAATGAACTCATTCAACCACGCTACCTGTAACGAACCACATTCTACCGTTGCCTTGTGTAAAAAGGACTCGTGTTTTCCACCACCTAAACCGATACACCATATCTCTAATGATAGCATCTCCCAAATGCCTACAATTAAGGTTAACGACCAAAAAGACCCGAAACAATACTTGATGAATAAACCCACTGTTAGAATATATTGCAAAGCGAAAACCAATTACTCGCTCACCATCCGTAAGGGAGAAGTGATTCTTGCCCCCACTAATCCCTCTGATCATAATCAAGTACTTTTCATTTCTTGTTTTCGATCACTTTTTGAGATTATATGTAATTTGTTCTTCACCAATATATTTGTCTTTAAAACAGCACTGGATCAAAGATGAGAAACATGGCAAAAAGGTGAAGGCCGAACAAGGTTTTACTTCTTTTGCTTTGATCAACAAAGCCACTGGTCAAGCCATCAAACACTCGATCGGTGTAACTTATCCAGTATGCTATTTCATTAACCATTTATAACTTGAGTTGATATCACATAAATGGACTATTTAAGTCGGTTTGGTTTAAAGCATTTTGTAATTGAAGCTCATTTTTCAGGTCAAGTTGACGATGTACAACCCTGATAAACTTGACAGCACTGTTCTTTGGACTTTGGGCAAGAAAGCAGATGATGGGTATAGGTGGATTAGGGCAGTAGACAATACTCACCTCAACTTTGATGGATTTGAGGGTATTAAGGAACTTGGTGGCGTGCGTGATGGAACTAAGATTGTTCTATGGAGCTGGGCTAATGGCGATAACCAAAAGTGGACCATCGTCACTTATTGTAAGTTTCTCAAAACAAACTTTAATTACACAATAACGTTCTTCAATAATAAGTTATTATGTAGTCAATTTGCTGAACAATATGCCACATCAGGTCTTCATTTCTTCGTTACTATTCTGTTTGCGTAATTATATTTTTTGTGATGACAATGTACCAGTCCATTTTGTACCAACAAATTGCAATGAATTCCTATTTTAGTTGTCTTAAATAAGTGGAATATTATTTAGCAAGTTCTAATCCTTATTTAACCATATCCCAAGTATGTTCTATTTTGCTCTACAATTTTCATTTTTGTTTGTCATTTCAAGTATTTGATTACTCGTCAAGGTTCTTGTTAAGCAATGTGATCAAGTTAGTTTGTTAGATCTTTTTGAATCTTTAACCTTCGTATACCTACAACTGGTGTCCCAATCTTGTCATCTCATCACCCTTCTCATGATTTTGTGCAGGAGCTTTGTTGTATGGAATACTGGAATTCCAATACCGTAATGGGCGTAGCTAGTTCATTGCCATATGAGCTTATCATATATCCTAGTACTACTCTCGTCCAATGTTAAAGTAAAAAATCTCCAATTTTTTGTACTCCTAGGAGATTTTTTACTTTAACATTGGGCGAGAGTAGTACTCCTAGCGTGCTTGGGCGAGAGTAGTACTCCATATATACTGGCTTAGGAGATTTTTTACTTTAACATTGGGCGAGAGTAGTACTCCTAGCGTGCTTGGGCGAGAGTAGTATCGCTGAAATTAGGGAGTGTTTAGGCAACTTTGGTACCGGTGAGTATCGCTGGCAACTGATGCATCTTTGGATTTCATCAGTTGCGTCCCGATGCATCGAGGGCCAATAATACCCTAAATTCATGATCTTCACCACCGTAGCTCTTGGTCCGGAGTGCATCCCGCACACTCCATTGTGTACTTCCCTTATAACATAGTTAGCCTGCGTTGGTCCAACGCATCGCAACAACGGCATCAAATATGATTTCTTGTAAAGAGTCTCTCCTTCTAGAACGTACATGGGGCTTTTAGCCCTAATTTTCCTAGCTTCGGCTTGGTTATTTGGTAGAGAACCATCTTTAAGGAATCGAATAATGGGTGTCATCCAGCTGGGTCCTTCTTCCTCCACAATCGTGTGTACTTCCTTAGCGTCAATCGACCTTTATTTTAATGTTTCAACCAACACGCTTTTGGACGCGTGGGGAAATGTTAGGTTTGTCAACGAGGCCAGACTTATTGATCGAACATTCCGATGCCAGATAGGGAGAAACTTGGAGGCTTACGTTGATGACTTGGTGATAAAAAGTAATCAAGAAGAAGAAATGATATATGACATCGCGGAAACATTCAAGAATCTCAGGAGCATCAATATGAAGTTAAATCCAAAGAAGTGCACCTTCGGGGTGGAAGAAGGAAGGTTCTTGGGGCACGTTATAACTGAGAGAGGGATTAAAGCTTGCTCGGATCAAGTACGAAGATGAAGTCCCCTAAGAGCCTGGGAGAAGTGCAAAGCTTAAACGGGAAATTAGCAGCCCTTAACAGATACCTTTCGAGGTCAGCAGAAAAGTCACTCCCCTTCTTTAGGACTTTAAAAAAGTGTGTGAATGTCAAGGACTTTTAATGGACTGCGGAGGCTGAAGAAGCCTTCGTCAATATGAAGAAGTACTTACAACAGCTGCCTACGTTGGTCGCTCCGACACCAGGACAAGAAATTTTGGTATACCTAGTTGCATCACCCGAAACGGTCAGCGCTGTCCTAGTCACCGAGTCGGAGGGAAAACAAAACCCCGTGTATTTCGTTAGCAGGGCCTTGCAAGGGCCGGAGCTAAATTACCCGCCGATGGAGAAACTGGCGCTTTCTTTAATACACACTGCAAGGAGACTCAGAAGGTACTTCCAAGCGTATCATATAGTGGTTTTAACATAACTGCCAATCAAAGACATCCTAGCCACCCCAGAACGTTCAGGACGTCTAACCAAGTGGGCCATAGAGTTGGGTGCATATGCCATTGAGTATCGGCCACGACAGGCAATGAAGGGGCAAATCCTAGCAGAAATACCGTTACCACCACCCCCTATTCAGCAAAGCCAAGAGTCGACAATGAGACCGGGTCAGGGAGATCCAAGCGAGACCAAGGAGGTATGGTCCCTATTCACAGATGGAGCTTGCAACTCGACCGGAGCAGGGGCAAGGGTTCTTTTGATCAACCCTGACGGTGCAGAATTCACCTATGCACTCAAGTTCAATTTCCCTAGTACCAACAACGAGTCGGAGTACGAGGCGCTCTTGGCCGGACTCAGGATAGCTGCCAAGATGAAGGTAAAACATCTGGAAGTAAGTGTAGACTCATCCCTAGTAGCAAATCAGGTAAACGGGGACTTTGAAACGAAGGGGGAATCCCTGATTAAGTACAAAGAATTGGTGGATAAGTTGAAGGTCAACTTCCGAAGCTTTAGCATAAAACAAGTACCTAGGGAAGAAAACATGAAAGCCGACGCAGCAAGCAAGCTGGCCTCGTTGACAAACCTAACATTTCCCCACGCGTCCAAAAGCGTGTTGGTTGAAACATTAAAAGAAAGGTCGATTGACGCTAAGGAAGTACACACGATTGTGGAGGAAGAAGGACCCAGCTGGATGACACCCATTATTCGATTCCTTAAAGATGGTTCTCTACCAAATAACCAAGCCGAAGCAAGGAAAATTAGGGCTAAAAGCCCCATGTACGTTCTAGAAGGATCTCTTTACAAGAAATCATATTTGATGCCGTTGCTGCGATGCGTTGGACCAACGCAGGCTAACTATGTTATAAGGGAAGTACACAATGGAGTGTGCGGGATGCACTCCGGACCAAGAGCTACGGTGGCGAAGATCATGAATTTAGGGTATTATTGGCCCTCGATGCATCGGGACGCAACTGATGAAATCCAAAGATGCATCAGTTGCCAGCGATACTCACCGGTACCAAAGTTGCCTAAACACTCCCTAATTTCAGTAACTCCAACATGCCCCCCCCCCCCCCCCCCCATCCTAGTACTACTCTCGCCCAATGTTAAAGTAAAAAATCTCCTAAGCCAGTATATATGGATATATGACACTTCTCCCGTGAAACTCTGTAGGTGTGTCCTTGACTTCCTGAGTTCTGCCTGTACTCCCAGCTTGAGTTTACGAAAGTAATGCTCATATATCACCTCTGTTGAACTTCCAGTGTCCACGTAGACCCTTGGCACCGGATAGTTGCCGAATCTCCCTTCAATGACGACTGGGTCTTGCGAAGGACAGTACTCACTCAAGGGTGGAAAAGATATTGGTTGATTCATCCAATTGAAGACTCCCGGCCTTTTTCTCCTTCGCTCATCCAATTCTCCGCGGGTTTCAATACCTTGGTAATCGACCATATGGATCTCCTTGGTCTTCCCCTTCTGTCCGCTTCGGTTATCTTGTCGGGAATTCCTTCCCCCTTGTCTAGACCCTGACCGTATCTCTGTCAAGAGGTGGCGTAACTGTCCGGAGGGTACAACTTCTTCTATGTGCTTCTTGAGTTGGTAGCAATCGTTGGTGTTGTGGCCACTGCCTTGGTGGAACTCGCAGTATCTGTCTGCGTTTTTCTTCTCTGGGTTTCCTGTCATGGGAGGAGGTATAGGAAATTTCTGACAGATGGGTTCGGTAGAGTATATTTCACAAGGAGTTTTTGATAGCAGTTGGAATACATTCTTGGGCCTGGTGTCCGGTGAATAAGGATGTGCGTTGGAAGCCAGCGCCCGAAGCTTTGGAGGGGACCTCTCATTCCGTGAGATGGGGATATCTCGCCTGCCCCCTCCTTTCCAGTTGCTTCGTTTATCTTCCCGTACCACTCTTCGTGAGCTTCCTTCTTCTCCAAGAGAAGCCGCTTCCTTTCCCCTAATGAAGTCTTGGACCCTTTCCATCATCTCCTCCACCGTCCTAGGGATTTGGTTATTAAGTCTTTCGATGAGCTGTTTGTTTCGAATGGCGTGCATGAAACCCGAAACCCTCATCCCTTCGGTAGCCCCCCTAATCTGCAAACTTTCTCTATTGAAACGCTCCATGAACCTTCGGAGACTTTCATCTTCTCTTTGCTTTATGTTGTGTATTTCCACGGGATCTCGCTCGTACCTCTTCTGCTGCATGAAGTTGACTCTAAATTTCTACTGCAGGTCTTCAAAGTCGTTGACACTTGCTGGCAGAAGGCTATCAAACCATAATCTGGCTGCTCCTATCAGGGTTTGTACGAACATGTGGCACCATACCGGCATGGACCATTGCTCTACCTCGGCTGCTCCGGCAAAGATGCTAAGATGGTCGTCGGGGTCCTGGGTCCCATCGTACATTTTCACGTTTGATGGCATCTTAATCTTGGGAGGAAACTTAAATTCCGCGATTCGCTTCACAAACTTGGCCTCCCTTTGCCGATCGTGAGGCCTTGCCAAGTCTTCGGCTTCATACTTCTCAGCCAGTATTCGGGCGTACTCCGGAGGCAAGGCCCAAGTACTGGGGTTATATTCTGAGGAAGTTGGGTGCCCTGATGGAAAAGGTGGAATCGTGGTTCCTTGCGTGTATCGTGGTGCCAAAACGTCCGGAGGTAGATCAAAGAACACTCTAGGAGGTGGTAGAGCAGACTGTTGAGGCATATAACCTGTCTGTGACGGAGGGAGTAAGATGCCTCCCCTCTGGCTCAATCCGGTGCCAGGCGTTTGGGTAAAAACTGCTGGATCTGTCCTTCCGAAGAGGTTTCGCCCCTGCAACGGGCTCACCGGTTCTTCCCTTCGTCCTGCTTGACCCATTCTTCTCGGAGATGGGGTGGCTGATCCATTAGTCGCGCTTGCTTCATTGACGTCTCCGTACGAGAGTTCAATATCTACCCCTCGTTGCCTCTCCCTTTGTACGTAGGTGTTCATCAGCCCTCGTAGGCGTCCGAAATTATTGATAACGAACTCCGGTGTGATTTCGTTACTGTCACCCTGAGGGGCTATTGCTTGCCTTGTGGTGTCTGGTAAAGGTGACAACGGAGGTGGCATTGACTGGTGTGGTATTGACTGGTGTGGTTGAGATCGGGGTGGCTCTACAACGTTGGTTGATGGCTGAACAGTAGGCACAAGGGTGGACATCCCCGAAGACAGAGGAGTATCCATATGCTTACGTCCTCGCTCCAACTATCGTTAAATAAAGTGTCCCACGGATGGCGCCAAATGTTAAAGTAAAAAATCTCCTAAGCTCGTAATGCGAAAAGTCTTCGAGATCTTCCTCCAACTTGAAATCTGTCACACGAAACAAACGCCTAAAGCTTATCGGGGAGGTGTCCCCGATAAGGCTCGGGCGTGAGAATGAGTACTCATGATAAGAATTCGAGATTCAAAGTGTATGAGAAGTTAATGTACTCAAAAAGATGAAGGAATAATCAAGAACATTTAAGAAGGAGAATGTTCTTGATTTGGGTTGTACAAGGTTCTGATCCCTTTTCCTGGAATGGGTCTGACCCTATTTATATTACCTGGCGCTTCGGTCTATTATCCTTTGGATAATAGATTGTTCCTTCTTTCGGCGCACTATATTTCCTTCCTTGATGAATCCGGTCCATAGACGGCACCTTCGGCCTCTCCTTATTATCCAGCGGGTAATTGATAAGCTCTCAGCATCTTTTCTGCTCTTCCACGTGGTACAATACTTTTAGCCGTCTTTAAGGTACTTTATGTCAGTTGAGCACGTGACATGTTTGGTGTTTCTCCTTCCGACGGTTTGATGACGTCAGCTCAGTCAAATACAATTAGCTTCGGCATGGCGCTCCCTTCAGCTGGCCGAAGGTAGATGACCATGTTGCCGTAGGTAGAAAGACCGTAGGTAGAAGGTCTTTTTTGGAGTATTTACATATATACTCCAACAGTGTTGGTGTGTTTTTGATGATGATGTACGGAGTATTTAAGTACTAGATTTTTGAACAATTAGATTCACAGCTCGGTGGTCGGTTATGTGTTAAAAAATTTGCTTGATGTAGCTGGTATCGTTAACTTATCTTTATTTATAATCCCTTGAAAAGCATCTATCCATCATGACAGAACCAAAGTTTCTCATCTTCATCATTCCCAGCTCATTTATGTTTGAATACATTTGGATTATGCCAAACTCACAAACCTTTGATAGGTTTGATTTGGTTATGCTATTAATGACATAATACGTTAATGACATAATATATTTCACAAAACCTACGAATTAAAGTATGATACATAAGAATAACTACCACAAAATTGTTAAAAAAAAAACATAATCAAGCACAGCCCTAAACTTAAAACAACAATTTTGTTATCCATAACTCTCAACTTATTTATATTGGGTGCAAACCAATATCCCATATCGTAAAAATATAAATTGAATAAGGCAAGGTTATTGTTCTTACAATCAAGATCTTAAATCTTACGATTTTACGATTGTAGTTATTGAAAACGTCCAAGATTTTACGTAGGATCTCTATACCATATGATCTACATAGGATCTCGATCTTGCTCATAAGATCTTAAGATCTCGTTCGAATCGATCCTACTTAGCTTGACTTAATGAGTTAAAAAACCATAAATATGCAAGGTTTAGTGAATGAATAACCTCTAAAAGTATATATCTCATCACATATTCACTTTAATAGTTCAATATTTTAAAATCTAAAGGCTAAGTAATATATTTAGTAATATTAATGGATGTAAATTACATTAAAGTTTTTATATTATGTTTAAATTAATATTTATTATGAATATGTCATATATTTACACTTTTATATTAATTACGACGCATGATATTGACTATAATATTTGATACGATTTTTTCCCGATCTTTTAACGATCTTGTAAAGACAAAAACGATCCATAATAAGATCCCGATCTTAACAAATATAAGGTAATGAGTTATTCCCTATTTTAAAAATTGGTTTTAGAAAAAAAAAACTATCAATTTATTTAGGGAGCTGATTTATTCACTTTAGCTTTTTATTCGTACACTGAAGATTTATACGAATTGACATTTTTACCCTCTCAAATTCTTTTATGTGACTGTCCAAATTTCTCTCTCTTACACGCATAAAACAAACAAAGAATTTCTCTTTCATAAAACCCGTATACAAACTCCGCCGGTGAAATCACTCCGTAAACTTTGACAGATTCGATTCAAATGACTGTTCCACACAATTTTCAAGTTATATCTTTTTGTAAACGCTTAACCTCAAATTACTCTGCTCAAGTCATTACATAACAGATTAATTAACCAAATTAAATAAAAAACAATAATCATAAACATATTCAACCAAAAATATTCTTTGAATGATACACAAATTAACATGGATCGTTTTCTGCAAATACAACTAACCCAAATGTTGATTCCCTAATACATCTCGATTAAATCAGATCCCGTATATGAGAGTAGCACTAAGATCAAATTTCCAGTAAAAAAATTTACCAATAAAGAGGTAGTTCTTCAGCGAGATTTTTCTATTGACATTGAAGAGAGAGATAACATAGGAGACAGAAAGATTTAACTAATTAGGCTAAGAAATTGGTTTATAAATGATATTCCATTTGTAGAACCCAATTTAAAAATTCACTCCTCATTGTGGTGTGTGAGAGAGAATGATCTTTACTTTTTTTAAATGAGGGGTATAATTGTCTATTGCTTTTAATTTCAGTGAATGGATCATAAGTTAAAGTCAATAAATCATCTCCCATTTATTTATGTCGGGTGCAAACACATATCCCACATCGATAAAAAGATAAATTAAATGTTAGCATATTGGGTGCAAACACATATCCCACATGGATAAAAAGATAAACTGAATGTGTCACACCCCGCATAGAAATGGCGGAACCGAGGTGCGCAGTGTATACGGTATCAGAGATTCAAGGTTACATCAAACATAAATAAACCAAACATCATCAACATAGATAAAGAGTTTGAAATAGAGTACTTATTACAGTCTTCCGAATAATACCAAAATACGACTACAGAGTATGGGAAACTAAGGATACAAAATAAATTCCAGCAAAAAGTCCCAAGTAGTCAAGCAAGCATAGCATCAAAGTAGGTAACCTCAAATCCCTGAAAAGCGTTAAAATACGACGTCAACATAAAGTTGGTGAATTATTCGCAATAGTAAATAAAACATAATTGTATAAAGGTTTTCAATAAGTTTTGACCCAAAAAGATAAGATTTGATGATAAGTCTTTTTTGAAAAGAGATTTCAAAATATATTTGAAGTATATAAACCATTTCGATAAAAATATTCATATTTGTACCATACGGTACCATAATCATACCTGTACCATACGGTACCATAATCATTTCATAAAATAGCAGCTTTAGGAACATACAATACACCTGACCCTTAACATAGATATCGGCAACTAACCCCACCTAGTGTCTCAAACTAGGTTGCCACTAAATAATCCGTCATAACATTGTTAACACGGACAGGGCACGCCATCATCCAAATAGATGTTAACAATGAGGGTTTGTTAGACCCATCTATATATACTTCCGGCGGTCACAGACTAACAGGTGTGTATACGGGGCCTTGTACTACCACATAGGCGGTACAAGTTGGGTGAGATCATCTAAAGCATTCATATAAGTGCATATACATGCCATAATACATACATAACATAAAATACCTTTGTTTAACGCTAATCATGCCCAAAAATATAAAAGGGTAAAAAGGGCAACGAATAACTCACTGATAGCAAAGCAATCCAAATCTCGATATGTCGGGAAATACTATAATACCGTCAAGCTCCCACGTCTAAGTGCCCTAAACATCACGTAAATAATCATGTCTAAGTATCTCTAAGTCTAGTAGGGTTATGCCTTAATGATTAACGTTTTATACGGGTTTTAAAATAACCGAAAGGAATATCAATATAACGGAATAACGAGTGTTTCGGAAAGTCAACAGACTAGATACGTGATTTTCATACTTACGTGCACTACAAGTCACGTAAGTATCAAGTTACGTGTTATACAAGAGTTACGGGGCAAAACAAGAAGTTACGGAACATAAGGACCATAGTTACGTGTTCAGCAAGGGAATTACGTGACATCCAAGTCACTTACGTGGCTTAGGGAACCAATTACGTGAATATGAAGCCATAATTACGTGCATATGGGTTAATTTGTGAAGACTTACGTGAAAAGGACCAATTACGTGATAAATTATGAATTTCAGGGACCAATCACGTAACTGTGGGAGTTACGTGAGGATGAAGTCTATTACGTGATTTTCAAGTCAATTACGTGACTTAGACTTCAATTACGTGAATTAGAAGTCAATTACGTGCATAAGGGACTAATTACGTGTCAAAAGGACTAATTTCGTGAACAATTACGCGTCAAAAGGACTAGATATGTAAATATTTCAAGAATTTCGTGACCAGGACAAGAGTTACGTGACTTGGGGTCACGTAACTCACAATTTCGTGAGTGTAACTCACAATTTCGTGAGTGTAACTCTCAGATGATCAGTTACGTGCATGTAACTACAGTTACGTGCATGTAACTGAGTTTTTACGAAAAATACATTCGGAAATCGATTTCTGAGTGTTCTAAAGGTCTATTTGACCCCAAATTGGAACCCTATGTCCAGAATATGATAACATACAATAATCTTAAATAAAATCTAAGTTTTGATGGTGGGAAGTGGTATTTTCGGGTTTAAATCAAAATAACAAAGTTTAGAACCAAAACGGAGAAATACTTACCCGATCGTAATGAAACTTGGAGGATAGATAGAGGTGATGATGGTGATCAATAATCCGGTCTCGGATTTGAAATCGGACGGTTGGATCGCCGGAAAAGTTAGAGAGAAGGTGGAGGTTTGTATGTGTTTTCTTGAGTGAGAAGTTAGAGAGAGAGAGTGTTGGTGAAAATGAGGATAAAGACAAAGTGGTTGGTGGGTAATAAGACAAAAATTCTGGTAAGGACGAATTTTGTAATAAAATTTGACATAGGACTAAAATTGTAATAGAATTTCTCGCGTAGGACTAGTTTTGTAATAAAATTTCCGAAAGGACTAAAAATGAAATATTTTTAAAACGTTAAATCTTAATTAAATAATTAAGGCATAATTCCCCTAAACTTATCATAAGAGCATACTACACTTATACTAAAGGCACTTAAGACTATACGTTCCCGACATAAAGATCCGAATCACATACTATATACCCGATAAACGCAAATACGCATAAAATACAAATACGATACTCATAAAATACGAATACGATAATCATAAAAGAAATACAATAGGGTCAAAACACGAATATAAATAAATAAAACGAATACGAGACGATAGAATAATACCGTGAAATTCGCGAATGTCACAGTCTCCCCAAGTAAAAAGAATTTCGTCCTCGAAATTATCACTGGGTACTACTTCCGGGAGAAAGGTGAGGATACTTCCGCAGAATTTCATCTTCGCGTTCCCACGTGAACTCAGCT
>CAJVGC010000589.1:25086743-25124931 GCA_910822075.1 Senecio squalidus
TACTTTTATACCTTCTGCATTTACTACGTGACCCAAAAATTGAACTTCTTTTAACCAAAATTCACATTTAGAAAATTTTGCATATAATTTTTCTCGTCTAAGAATCTCCAACAATTGTCGCAAATGATCCGCATGTTCTTCTTTACTCTTTGAATATATCAAAATATCATCAATAAAGACTATAACCGATTTATCTAACATCGTTCTACAAACTCTATTCATCAAATCCATAAAAGCTGCGGGGGCATTTGTTAGACCAAAAGGCATAACCATAAATTCATAATGGCCATACCTTGTGCGAAAAGCTGTTTTCGGTACATCTTCCTCCTTTACTTTCAATTGGTGATAACCCGATCTCAAATCTATCTTTGAAAAGAATTTCGCCCCTTGCAATTGATCAAATAAATCATCTATTCTCGGTAACGGGTATTTATTCTTGACAGTTAACTTATTAAGTTCTCGATAATCTATACACATACGCATACTACCATCTTTCTTTTTCACAAATAAAATCGGTGCACCCCACGGAGAAGAACTGGGACGGATAAAACCCTTATCTAACAACTCTTGTAACTGACTCATTAATTCTTTCATTTCGGTTGGAGCTAATCTATATGGAGCCTTTGCTACAGGTGCAGCACCAGGAATCAACTCTATTCTAAACTCTACTTCTCTTTCTGGTGGCAAACCCGGAAGATCTTCAGGAAATACATCTACATATTCATTTACTACATCTACTTCTTTTAATTCTTTCTTATATTTCTTTTTATCTATCCCATACGCAAGGTATGCTTGACAACCTCGGGACATATATCTTCTTGCTTTCATTAAGGAACAAACCGAAATTTCACAACTCTTTTTCGCCCCGTAAATGACAACTTCTTTTCCTTCTAAATCAGTAACTTTAATAATTTTAATCTTACATAAGATGATAGCATTATTCTTTTCTAACCAATCCATACCAACTATAACATCAAATTCTCCCATGACCATTGGAATTAAGTCTATCGTAAATTTTGTTGATTCAATCTCTAATTGATTATCATGATAAACATCTGACACAAGAACAATTCGATTATCCGCCACTTCTACTTCTAAGGGATATTCTAGCTTACTAAGGGGCTTAGAAAGCTTCTTACAAAATTTACTTGATACAAAAGATCTATTTGCTCCCGAATCAAACAACACATAAGCAGGTTGAGAGTTTACAATAAAAATACCTGAAACGACATCAGTCGATTCTTTTGCTTCTACGGTTGTGATTTGAAAGGCACGACCACGGACTTTATTATCTTCAGCTTTCTTTCCACTACCTCCTCCTTCAAGAAGTAAAGGAGCTTTCGGTCCCACCAATAACTTCTGATTCTGAGGCAACTTTGGACATTCATTCTTAAGATGCCCCGGGTCCTTACAGTAGTAGCAAATCCTTATTCGATTGGGACATTCACTACTAATATGGCCCGGCTTCCCACACGTGTAACAACCCATCTGACCAAATTTGCATTCTCCAGGATGATTCTTACCACACTTTCTACAACTATATTCTCTTCTTGATGACTCTTTCCTTTCAAATATTCTCCCCGTACTTCTACCTTTCTGTTCAAATCTTTTCCTTTTATATGGTTCTTGTACATATTCAACCTTGCGTTTCTTCTTCTCTTCTTCAGTTCTATTTGAAAGTTATAACTCTCTCCTTCTTGTCGCTTCAACCATATCCTCAAAAGTCTGAGGATTATAAGTGGAAACATGCTCTCTGATGTCGGGACTCAAACAACACATATAACGATCCATCTTCATTCTTTCACTCACAACATATTCTGGACAAAACCCTGCTCTATCTAAAAATTCATTAGTGATCTCATTCACGGTTTTACTTCCTCGTTATAATGACAAAAATTCCCGAGTAATTTTGTTCACTGCCGAAGGTGGACAATAGTACTCCATGAATCTCTTCTTAAAGTCTCCCCACGTCATCTTCACAATCCCTTGAGCCGGGAATAACCTCACTATAGACTCCCACCAACTTTTAGCTTGATTTCGAAGTAGATTTGATGCATAAATTACCTTATCTCTATCCGCACACTTGCAAGTCAAGAATGCACCTTCTACCTCCATAACCCACCGCATGCTAACGATAGGATCAATCTCTCCAAGAAAAATAGGTGGATTACAACTTGCAAAATCTTTATACGTACACCCCTTCTTATAACTTTCTGTGGGTTCTTCTTGATGATCAGAATGATCATCCTCACTTCCTGAATCTTCCTTCTCTTTCTGCTTCAATTCTTTCTCCGCGAGCACGCGGTCTATCTTTTCATCAATAATCTCCACAACATCATCTCTAACCCTTTTAATAATAAACGGTATTGCTCTCTCAAAGGCTTGGCTAATCTCCTTAGCCACAATCGTTTGCATATCCACTTCCTTGTGACCATCATCATGATGACTACCTTCTTCTTCCATTTCTACAAAATGAAATTAAATTCAGTTAATAATGACATATAAAACTATAATCTATACACAATTATAGTTTATACGTCATATTTATACTTTCTAACTTTCTTTGTCCCTTGCCCTTAACATACTTCAATCATATTGGATACACATAATATGTCCAAAATTAGCGTTGACCAGACGTTAATTTTAAACATATTAACTCTTGTACATCCAATACCATCAATGCATAATTAAGGCTAAGGCATTCTATTCTTTCTCAACAATTAATCTTTCTTACTCTTATCTCTTCCGCAAGGCAAGCTTCTTCCCCTACCAAAGCCTCAACTTGGGTTCAAGTATCAACCGAGATACTCAACTCACACAAGCCAAGGCTCTGATACCAACTTGTAACACTTGGATCTAAAACACACAAATTTTTTTTTTTAAGAGACTTCTACAATGTTACGGTTTACTACAACTTGACATAACTCTATACAAACAAAAGATAATGTTTTGCTTTCACCAAAATAACATTCTTAAACATTTAGAGCGGAAGCTCATTACAAAAGATTTTGACTCTTAGTAAGGTCCCCATCCATGCCTTGTATGCTTGCCTTGCATTTCAAAAGTCCTTCTTACCTATAAGCACGACATCAACAAACTAGATTAGCATTAAGCTAGTGAATATACATAGACATATGTTAAGAAAAATCTCCAAGACTATTTAAGTCTTATCAATCTCTTTTCCCAACTTAAATAAATTTGGTTCTTACTTCTTTCCAACTATTGAAAATCATTTGCATACCCTCGCGGTATGTATTTAAGGTTAACTCTACTTCTCGCCGACTAATGAAAGTCAATTGTACTTTTTATCGTCATATAAATGTCTTCTCCATTCTTCTCTATCATAATAATATGTTAGGATATCATTCTCATACTTAAACTACCCTAAAACTTACTAAAAACTGATTAAGGTACTAGTTGCTCCGCAACTAAAACAGTTGCTCCGCAACTAAGCAAATTCTGGAAATCACCCTTCGCTACTGTGTCCCAGTTGCGGCGCAACAAGCACCAGTTGCGGCGCAACTAGGCCAGTAACTGGGGTGACTTCCGTTTTTAATCGTTTCCTGCACTTACATGTTAGTTTACGCCACTTCTAATCTTTTTTCCGCTAACAACACTAACTATAACTTGGAATAACTTACCTATCCATCTTTAATACATTAATACAAAGTTTAAACACAAATACATTAATACAAAGTTTAAACACAAAACCATATGAAAATGAGTCTAGTATACTCACCTTGACGTCGAATTACTTTTACTACTCTTTCGTTGATTTCCCTTTGCCTTTGTCTTTTAAATCTGAATTTATAAGACCAAAAACACTAAAGTTTTCAATACTCGTAACAACATTATTACACATTCTTTTCTAAAAAATTTAACATTAACTTGCTTATTCATTTCCTACCCAACGTGCCACTTTTGGGGTCTTTTGACCCGTTAGGCTATATACCTACATAGAAGCATTTCAAATTACCATCTACTTGATACACATTTCAACAATACATATATAAAATGGTCATTTCCTTTTCTTTAACAAATTTCTACCCATTGCCACTCTTTGGGTCAATTGACCCATTTCGCAACACCAAATAGGGTGATCATAACACCAAATTCTATCTTATTCATAGAACTAAAACACACAATTCTAATATCAAATTAACCTACACAAATACCCAATTTAACAATTCTCATGATTATCCCCAAATTATTAAAAACCTAATTTTATCAATTAAGCATTTCTACTTCTAATTAAACATCTAAATAAGATGATAACATACTAACATAACTCAAATTCATCAATTAATACCAAGTATATACATAAATTTACCTTCTCCACTCAAATGCCAAATTAGCTAAATTGCTCTATCTTCTATTCTTGATTCCTTATAATCTTCACCAATCCAACACAATTTTTGAGAATTACCAATACTCCTTGCTTACTCTCAAGAACACACACACACACACTCAAACACCTACAATTTTACTTGGAAAAATTCTGCAATTAACACCTCATGGTCTTACTCATCATATTTCGAATTTTACACCTTTAGTCCCTCATCTTCTCAAATTTCACAAATTTACAAAATTACTAGCATTATCAACTAATTAAGTCCTTTCTAACTAAAAGTAACTATCTTTCTTACAATTTTAGTCCTTTACTTATAAAACTTCTCAAATAACATAAATATAAAACATTTATATTATAAACAAATAAATACTTACAAAATATTCTAATTTTCGAGAACCGGGATGTTACAAACTTTAGTTCGAGTGAACTTGAACTTAACTCAGGTGAAGAGTTAGTTCACCCGACCTAAAGTCTTCCTGATATTACAATCTAAGATTTAGTTCGGGTGATGAACAATGTTCACTCGAACTAAATATCTAACACTATACCATATGACTAAGATGTTTGGAAGCTTTAACATCAATCATATATGCTCCAACAATCTCCCCCTTGGATGATGCTTCCAAAATCTTCATCTTTCTAGGTTAAGCTCCATTCTCATATTCAAAATAACCATCAGTCTCTATCTTCTGTCTCTTGTACTCCTTCTGATCTTATCAACTTCCCAAGCTACAACCTCAAGTGCCATCCTTTTTTCTTTATCATCAGGTTGCAGTTCAAGTGGAAGGTTAAAGATAGTAAGAATATCATCATTAGAGAGCTCTCTTAGATCAACATTTTCATACAGCCTCTCATCCTCACCATCTTCTCTGCTCAGCACAATCTCATCATTCTCATAATCTACCCACCATCTGAGTATCTTGGGCTTTTGATGCACAACTTTGACTTTCTTCATGGGAGCAATAAACATAGTCATCTTTTTCCTTTTTGCTCTGAATTTCTTTTCAAAGTTGGCAAAGTCAGTTTTAGCTCATTCATGAATAAACCTCTCATAATCATATCCATGAGCATATTGACCATGGTTCACCATCTTCAACTGATAGAGTCTTATGGCATCTTCCACTGAGATTTGCATGAGTTTCTCAGTTGCATGATTTTCTCAGTTGTTAAATTATGATAATAGTTTTATATAGTTTCTTATTCGTTTGATTTATACAATGTATATAATATATCGGTCCATAGGGTCATAAAATTAGTATTAGATTTTTAAGCGTTTGCTAGTTCTATTTTTGTTTTTTTTTAAAAGAAAATTGAAACATTATTGTCTTTAGGATTTAATGCGTATTTTTCCATAAATAAATAAAAGAAAATTTAAGAAATAAAATGTTAGTACCTTAACATAAATAAAACATTGATAATTAAATTATGAACAATTATGTTTTTCTCTTTTTAAATTTCAATACTAAGATATATATATCAAATGCTTTATAGATATTATAGATATAAATATATATATTATTTAATAGAAAATTATAGCAATTAAATATATTTAAAACTTAATCCAATTATATATTTTGTATGTGAGTATATTACATAACCCACCAAAAAAATATTTAAAATCAATGAAAAAAGAAAACTTAAACAAATAAAATATGGACACTTATAGTGTGACGGAAAATATTACAAAACTAAAAACACTCTGAGTCCACACCACCGCAGATCTTCCGTGTCTCCTCCGTTGCCACCTGGCAATCTTAAGCCTAGTTTACAGTAACACCTCTCTTGCCTGCTTAAATATGCTATTTTTTACTTCTCTTTAAATTTCCTTTTGCTACTGCTGTCCTGCAATTACTAATTAAATCTCATCAATTTCTTTAAATTGTTTCATTATGCCTACTACCTGTTTGATAAAATGCCTCAACTAAATCTACAATCTTATTGCCCTATTAAATTGTAATGAGCTCTAGCTGCGTAATCGTATTGAGTTAACATAACATGTATTTTATTAGCTTGGATTTTTAGAATGCCTCAAGTGATCATCAACTATCACACATGACTTTTGTTGGAAACTAACTATGGTTCTGGTGAAAACATGAAAAATACTACACATTGTCGGGTTAATTGTATGTCTAATATGTGAATGTTCTTTGTTCTTCACTTCCATTTGTGGA
The DNA here is from genome assembly GCA_910822075.1 of Senecio squalidus. NCBI lineage: Eukaryota > Viridiplantae > Streptophyta > Magnoliopsida > Asterales > Asteraceae > Senecio > Senecio squalidus. The sequence goes on from CAJVGC010000589.1 coordinate 25,093,266, forward strand.
ACTAAATTCACACATTCTTGATTTTGGGATTTTGTTTAAATCTGGTCAAATGGGTGAACGTCTCCAAAGTATTTCATTAATGCATACAAATTCCCAAAATGTTTTTATTCAAAACCTATAATATTATTGTAACAGTACTGGTTTTTGTAATCATTACTAATACACTCATTATTTATTATGCTTCTTAAAATATGTACAGAAAAGTGTTTATGGATCAGCCCAACCTGACTAGCCTCATTTCCACCCGTACTAAAGCATATAAATGAGTCATTTATCCCCCCCAAAAAAAGTATATAAGTGATATGTTTTCCAACCTTAACCTATTTTCTCACCCGTTGCCTGACCCGCCCATATTGCCACCTCTATCCCCATTCAAAGATTAATAAAACTTCTTTTCTTTTAATTTTTCATTGTTAAATACAATTTTAACGGGGCATTTTTAGCCAACCCAAGTTAGTTTGGGTACATGCTTCGTGTTATTTTAGCTAATTTAGTTCAAAAAGTTGAGTGTTGTTTACATTGTATTGTATTTTATCATACATTTTGGATTGTGTATTTCATTTGAGGTTTCTTTTATTTTGGAAATGGATAAGGGTTCATGTACCGACTGATGTTTTCTATGCCAATGGTTTGGTGAGCAGCAACTTGAATTTTGCAATGAACAAGGGAGGGGCAAGTGGAGGCCCAAGTTCTGCAGGTGGCCCCACAGCTGCGGCAGCCGCCGCTGCTGCTCAAAAGCAGAAAGCGTTGCAGCAGAAAGTTGACACTGACATTGGAAGCATCGTTGACCATTTCAACAGTGTTGTTAATGTTGCCCGGGTATGTATTTTCTTTATGTGTGTACTCACATAACCCTTATTTCAAGGAGGAATTATTACCACTAAACTGTCACTAAAATAATTTTTTATCCGTATGCATGTGGTCGTGTTTCTATCAAACATGTCATTTCGGTGTATGATTTGCACATGACTCGTCTTCCGAGTCATATGGTCAAATACCACCTATAACATTGTTAATGTGTACAATATAATGTATCATGTAGGTTAATGATCCTCCTGTTAGAAATTCACAAGAAGCCTTCATGATGGAGGTGCGGGCAGCAAGAATGGTAAGGATCCTCACTTTTTTTTGGGTAACGACATCAAGTACGTAAGCTAATGTACTAGTTGATGAACAACAGGTACAATCTGCGGATTCTTTGTTGAAATTGGTATCAGAGTTAAAGCAGACAGCTATATTTTCAGGATTCGCATCGTTGAATGACCATGTTGAGCAAAGAACCAAGGAGCTAAACCATCAGGCTGAGAAGACCGATATGATGTTGGCTAGGATCAGTGAAGATGCCGCTGCTAGTCTTAAGGAGATGGAATCACATTACTATTCCTCGGTTCTCAGGTCAAACCAACACTTGCAACAATGACAAAACACCCACTTGGCGTGTTTAATTAATACCCATATTCTACTTTAACCCCCGATTGTTATGTTAGAAACTTTTGCACTCGGAATTATATTCTAAGTTATCATATGCGGTTCTTTTTTACAATTGGGCATTTGTTTCAAATCACCTTTTTATATGTTGTATGTACATGCTGCAACTTTAGATTAAAGTATATATACATTCTAGAATTGCTACTCCGAATGATCAACTGCTCAAGTAGCTTCAACCAAATAACTTCAACCGTCTAATGGTATTTTATTTGAATTCTGCACTTTGAGATGACATATATGTTGAGTACAACTAATCATAAACTAAATTGGAAAGTTGTGAAAGCTCGCTTAACAATTCAAAGTAATTATGATTACCGCTATCATTCAGAAATTGGCATACTCCATACTTGATAAGAAAAAAGATTTAAAAGAATAGGTTCAGGAGAAAAACAGATGGATTTTTTGAGCAAGTGAATGATAGATTCCGCATTTTGGAACCACTTGTAGTTGGTGATTTTGAAATGCGATTGTTACTGCTGAATTCACTCAAATAAATTTGTTCCTACACATGTTTTTGGTATTTATTTTCAAAATATTGCTGGCGGATTTATTCTATAAACGTAAAAATTGTATCACTATACTATCAACTGCTAAACTGAAGATGGAAAAGTAACATACACAACGCATTATTATGCCTACACATATAAGAAATCACCATGCCATCAATGAATGCCCAAACTAGCGTTGGTTCAGGCTGTTTTTCGCTTTGGAGATACTGATGGTGGGAAGACTACCCGGTATAACCAACCAGCCAAAATCGCTCCTAATGATGGAGATATCCAGTAAACGTAAAACTGCTCCCATGTAGTGTGTTTATTATCTACATACGCCCACCCAAAGGCCTGCACAAAACCGACTAATCAGCCATTTCATTTATCATTGATAATCATGTTCGTTCGCAATAATAAACAATACAGACATGGTTGTTTTGCCTTAATAGAGAGAGTACGTTAGGTTACTGAAGCAAGTGAAAGAAGACCAAATATAATGTCACGAGAGATGGGAATATGGTCGCGTCAGCAGGTTCAGTAACGGGTCAAAAAGGGTCGAGTCAAGTTTTTATTCTTTATAAAAAGGCAAACTCACACACACTAATTGCATACAGTTGTCCTGCATTCAATTATCTCAAGTGAGACTCGAACCCTTAACCTTAATAAAGAAAGTCGCACCTTATGCATACACCACGATACCATCAGACTAAAGGCCCTTTAGTAGCACTTAACAATCATATATGAGGATCAAACGTTAACTAATTATAAACTAGATTAACGTAATAATATACTTACATTGGCAGGATTCATTGATGGACCTGTGTAACTTGAACCCGGAATAATAACAGCCATACTAGCAAAAGAAATCAACCAATTCTTCATAAAATAACTCTGAGGACCCTTGATGATAATCCACAGAACAACAAAGGTAATAAGAAAAGTCAACACTCCCTCAGCAATCGCTCCCGAATGCAAGTCAACTTTTAGAGAAGGTCCTTCTAGCATATGTTTATACTCTGACGGCATCATTTCCTTAACTGCCAAAACACCATAAACTGCACCTACTGCCTGTCAACAATAACATCATTTTTTTAAGTACGAAACATTCATTCTCCAACATTTATCGTATATTTTTATACCAAAACCAACCATTTCACTTTGAAATTCACATTTATGTTAAATACAATCTTTATACAGTTACTCACTACTAATCCAACTGCACATTATTAATTGTTAAAAGTACCCGTCTATTTGCAATTCAGCTAGAATCTCTAACATTTAAGATATATGACGAAAACAAGGGTTTTGCATCTTTTCCCATTGTGTACAGCTTATTATTTTATTTTGTATGTAAAATAATTACACCAACATGCAACATACCTTTCTTAACAATTAGGGGGTGTTTGGGTAATAAGCTCGTTTGATAACCCCCTCCGTCATGGCTTTTAGAAATGGGGTTTTTTAAGCTCAAAATAGCTCATAAGCTAAAAAGTGTTTAGATAAAACAAAAAGTGCTTATTTAGTTTAGAAAAGCTAAAGGATGTGTTTTGTTGCAGGATTTTTTTTGTCTATTTTTCCTTGAATAATGAAGGTGTTTTTTTCATATTCTAAATGAGAAAGTTGAAAACAAAAAAAAATAAGTAATTTTCCGAAATGTAGCTATATGAAAGTGAAAAGTTGAGTGTTTGTTTTCAATGAAAAAACTCAAATTGAAAACATTTTTCGATATTTAAGTTTTTCTTGATTTGTCCCTGGTTTTCTATAACTAAACAGGCCCTAATAAGGCGTTAAGTTTTCCTTAAAAAATGTAATTGCACGAGAAATGTAATTATATTGGGTACAGCAGTAAAAATGTAAAGTAAGTTGAACACAGTGCGGGAAAAGCTTATACAGTATATTAGTATATTTACTTGATTTTACACACTGTAACTTACTAGTTACTTCGAATTTGCTATTGCAAATACTTTAGTACTATTGATTTTTAAAGTAATCAGTAACACAAGTTAAAGTAGTGTTCTAAGTAATTAAGCAGTGTTAAAATGAAGAAAAGTTAATTTTTCGCTTGATAATGGGGTTTTGAAAAAGAATTTAAGCTAAAAAAAAGCGAATAAGCTTAAAAGTGTTTGGATAAAAAAAAGTGGCTTGTTTAGTTCAAAAAAGCAAACACAAACATAACCAAATTATATTGCATAAAATGGTAAAATGTAAACTTGCTTTCAGCGATTACCGTAACTTACTAGCTACTAGAAAAAACAAAATCGATAACATTTTATCGGTCATGTGGCTGTGACAGGTAACAAAATGTGCAAATAATGGAGTAGTAAAAAAAATGAAGAAAGGTAACCTGAGCCGGAAAACGGATGGCAATGGACATGAGAGTATCGTCATCCGAACCGACACCGGCGATAATAAACGCAAGGGTACCAGTAGCATTAAAGCTGGCACCACCAAAAGCATCAGCAATCAATCCAAATATAAACGAGATAACGAATATAAGCGAAGTTGTTATGAAAAGAGAAGACATTCCTTCAAGTCCAGTAATATCTACAATAATGGAAGTGAGTGCACCCATCGTAGATGCACAGATTATCCACATAAACGTAACAACTGCATCACCAATCGCCGCCTTCACCACTCCCATTTCTATCTATCTCTGTCTGGACAGAATCTGTAGAGATTAATGAATCTGAATATGGAATAAAGTCACGAAAAATTAAACCAAGATAGGGATCGGGATCCAGGGGTTTTGGAATTCACGTGGAGATAAGTTGCTTTTATTTTTCTGAATAATTTCCTTTCTACAGATTATAGAATCAAATATATTAGCAATAAAACAAATAAAAAAGAATTACCAGAATTATCAGATTCGCGACGAATTTCTCACGATACTTTATATCGTCGCGAGAAGTACATAAAACAAAATCAGACCAATAAAAATTAGACACCTCATCACGAAAATGAATATTGACGCGACAACGTGTCGAATTTTTATTGCTCTGATTAAAATATGTGTACTTTCGCGACGAAAAAAATGTCACGAGAAATCCGTCACGAATTAGATGATTATTTTTGTAAAGTGTAACTGATAGGTGATTATTTTGATAATTTGCTCTATAAAAAATTATCAAAATACTCGTTTTACACAATTTTATTTCAGACATATTTTCGTGCGATTTTTTTGTATGTTAAAATGAGTGGTTCTAAATTAAACATATTCTCGAGCCATACTTTCATTCTGATTTTTGCGACAAAAAAATGAAGTAAAAACTTTTCGTTAAAATAGTGATTATTTATGAATTTGTAGTGTGTTATAACTTATAAGAGTATATTGGTGATTTTCTCTACAAAATATATTAAATACATAACAGACTAGATATGTTTTCAGATTTTTATCGATTTTTGATAACAAGTATTCTTAAAATTGTGTTATCTTTATATAAACTTCTGAAACGATTCATCTTGTGTATTACAATAAAAAAAATTTTAGATTAGTGATTCATTTAGAACTGATATATATATATATATATATGTTGTCAAACAAACCAAATTTATATTGTTATCCTTATGAAGTGTAAAAGAAGAAGAATTGGTTTATACTAATTTATTTAACAGATACGTAATCAAAAGTTTTAACTTTTTTTTTTCTTTATATAAAGGGAGTCTGCATTCTTTGAATTTGCACCGCTGGCCAAAACTTAAAAAATGTTTTTAGTTTGTAATCTCATATCATTCATTAAAAAAATTTGAATGGGAAAGTATATTTTATACCTTATCAGATATGTCATAAAAGAAGAAAATCTAAAAAGAATAGATGTCGACAACAGAATTGTTATTTAGATTCAATAATTAAATAAAAAGTAAAGCAAATGTCACTGACAAAAAGAGATGATATCATATTCTTTATACTTTATTTGATTAAATAATGACTCATAATCTATTATATTCCACAAAGATGGTGGGTCCTTTTCACTCACTACGTTGTCGCCTTGCCTTTCAACATTATCGGCAATTTATGTTGTAAGAGCATCAAATGATAACTAGTTAGTATCGTGGATGATTGAAAGATTTTTTATTGACGTGATATTTATAACGAGAGTTGTAAATTTTGTAGTGAAGTGACAATGAAAGTTGTGGGAGATGTGAGACCCTAATTTTTTTTTATTTTTTTTTAAATATTTAAATAAGATAAATATAAGATTTATTAAAATAAAAAATAAAACTATAATAAAATAATTAAAGTAAGATACAAACACATACAATAAAAATAAAATTACAATACAATAATTAAAAAAAAATACAAATACATAGAATAAAAATAGTTAACGTTGTCGATAGTCATCCGCAAGTGTCGAAACGTACGCCACGAGATCCTCGCGGAGTCTGTTGTGTGTGCTCCTGTCTCTAATCTCTCTATTAATCCGGATACGTTCATTCACTCACTCGTTATAAGTTCGAGGAACACCTGTAACCGGATGAGCATACCATTATTGGGCATCACAAATCGACCGTCCGTTGTCTTATGATGGTGGATGATTTTGATACTGATTGAGAGAGACTCAGAAATGGATGATTTTGATACTGATTGAGAGAGACTGGATCTGATCTGGTTTTGGTAGAAAGGAATTTTTAGTGTGTGTGTGTGTGAAGGGGTGTTTGTGTAAGCTTATTTTTTTTTAGGGTTTATTTGATTTTGGGGGAGAAGAGTGCAAAAAGACTAAAATACCCTCACGTGTTTAACACGTGAGGGAAGGCTAACGGTGGAATTAGAGGGACATCCAAAATAGGGACGAAATGCGTAATTAGTCTAAACAATGGGACGATCCTTGCAACTTTTCAAAGTTAGGGACGATATCCGTAATTGCATATAAACCTTAGGGACGATCTATGTAATTTACTCAAAAAAAAATTATAACGGTAATATTTTTAAATTTTTTTATAAACATTACCGTTTGAAAAAAAAAATATAAAATTCAATAATGGGCGGTTGTAGCAACGACGAGAGTGCCAATGAGTCCCCACAACGAGTGAGGGCGAAGTGGTAACGATAGGCACACTCGTTGTCGAGCTGAGAACGAGCCTATAACGGGCTTATTCCCTGTGCTCTAAGCAGTAAGCGTCAATCTCCTGCAAGTAGTACCATATTAGATATGGGTCATATTTATATTTTGAGTACCTTCGGGGATGCATATAATGTTATGATTCTTATGACCAAATGGTTGCTGAAAATGTAAGATTTTTTCGTTCTATGCATAAAAAAGGAAAACATCGCGTCTGGCTGCACGTGAATTACTCATTAACGTACAAGTCTTAGGTTCAAGTCCCGCAAATCTGCAAAAGACAAAATTAATAATAAATATGTAATGTGTTTTAATATTTGACTCTTAAAAAACCCCGGGATGGGTGGTAATCATCTTAATTATTATCTAATGATCTACATTACTGCTATTAGGGATGATAGGAATTATTATATCGAGTTGTGTGGTATTTCCAAACTCCGAAAACTCAGCAATCACTTCATCACTTTCACCTCAAAATATTTTAGAAACATTAGGAAATCAAATAATATAAGAAAAAAAATCTAACAAATGATATTGTTCTTATTGATGTATGCATTATACAAATGATATATACATATAGATGATATTGACTGCATCACAAACAAGAGTTTTGAGCATAATAGTATAATACAATCCTTTCCCATTAACTGTGAATTCTCCTTTTTATTCAGTTTTAAGTTCAAAATTTTGAAGATAAAGTCGTTACTGATTCATTTTGAGCCGACTCATAATCAAAACTAAACTGTTTATTTTTCTATCTTGCATCTCCTATGAATAGTAACATGCATGAACTGGAACTTTCACTACCGTATTTGCTTTGCTGAATGAATTGTTCCGTTACTCCCATAAACAAATTCTAATTAAATTGGAGTAATGTTATCGTTCAACATACTCTTATCAGCATATAGTACATGTCTTAAATATAAAAGGTAGATAGAAGCTTGAAAACAATGAGATTTGTAACAAGGAAACTGATATAAGTTTAACCCTTTAATTTAGTTACTAGCAATGAGTCTGAATTGACATGCTACACTACTATTTGCAAGGTAAACAAAAACGGTAAAGCGTGATTTAAATGTAACAGTCCAAAACCAGTGAATTCATAAAACTATATGTTAAGACACCTAAGCACTAATAACTGTATAACTCAAATGATACCATTGAGCCATAATCCCGCACATACTCTCAACCCCAAATTCAAGTGTTAGCAGCTAGAGCAACGTTGATGGCACATCAAACGAAGTCAAATATCATTGATCCAGTGGCAAATACTAGACAACAAATTGTTTAAATGATACACCCATTTTTTATTAACTTCCATTTCACAACACGTATGGTCAAAGAACACAAATAAATCTCCTCCCTCAAGGTTTTCTTTTCAGACTAAATCTGTAAAGGCTCGGTTTTCTCCTCCCTTGTTTTTAACAAAACTATATATATATATGTATAATCCCCAAAACACGAGAAAAGGGAAAAGGCGAAGAAAATTTTGGACAAATCTCTTGCAAAGCCTGACCAGTCTCTGGTATAATCTGCACAAATTTAGGACACGCTTTGGCGAAACAAGATCCTACCAAAAGATGTTGCAGATTAAGCAAAAAGAGAACATGGTGGGCAAGTGATGACAAATAATTAGAGCTGTTCCTATGGCCGCAATCTCCATCCACGGTCAGCAAGTGCTTCATGTACACGATTTGCAGCCTCTGCAGTGTCGTTCAGTGGTGGGTAACTCCAGCTTTCTGACATCTACAATGTTTTGACATGTGCAATTTAGTAAAATAGTGTTAAAATATTTGTGTTGCAATAGTGAACAATTGTGCATGTTTTCCTATATGAAGGAATATATAGTAGCAGCAAACTTACATCCTCGAGGCCTGTGAAAGGCCGAACGAGACCTCTTTCTCTTAGAGTTCTATGAAATTCTCCGAATTTCCATTTACACCGCTCAGCTCCAAGTACATACACAGGCTTCCTGAAAATTAGGCAAAAACAATGTTACATATATGTGTGAATGGTGGACTCAGCTGTTGATGTTCAATATCAAGTTTACCCAGTACTGCAGGTTTCACTCAACATGCTGACTGAATCCGCTGTGACAATGAAAGCATCTGCCCAAGCCAAATGTCCCATATGTGGATTTGGTTCTACATACAAAAGCTTTAATGTTAAAGACAATTAGAAATATATCAAATTCATCAAAAATTAATGTTAAAGATGGGCAGGTTGGTGATCGATTACTCGGTTAGTACTGGTCAGATTGGGCCACAAATCCCTTTTGTAAATATAATTAATTCGTGAATTATGATTACTAATATAATAATAATTTAAAACTTCTAATAAAAATGATTTAGTAGGTGGTATGAATCGACTCCCCCTTTTAGCTACACTCTTTAATTTGACCCATTTGACTGATTTGAAATAAAACACAATCCAGACGAACCATTTATAAACAAGCAAGTCAAAATGGTATTTCTAGAAGTTAATCATGACAATGTATCATAGATATGACATCAACTGAGATTACCTTCACCATCCCATACGTAGACTTTTGGAAGGTCTCCAAGTTCTTTCCGCACAATAGTTGCAACCTGTTGATATATGGCGCATTAAAACACAATAAAAAAATGAAAGATTTGCAGAAAGATTAGTAACCCAATGCAAGAAATAAAGATAGGCGTAAATGCATTGTTCACATATCCGCACATACATATGTACACAAGGAGAAAGTGTGCATTAGCCCACATGTCTGTCTATAATAGATAGGTGTGAGTCTTATTATAAGTATGATTATAGTAATAGATATGGCCTAATAGTATAGTACCTTATCTGGAGTTCTCCTTGAGAAAGAAATTCTTACACTCCCACAGCTATCAAGAACACTAAGCAAATAGGTTGTTAACTGCTTTGCAAGGTCTGTACTGTATCTACAACGGCCTACAGAAAACCCAGAGAATATAAGCTAAAAGGCTAAAAGCAGCACAAGAATATTTTTACTAATTAATAAACAAAAAATTTAACTAGCAATATAAGTATTTCAACCTCAAGAACTTGCTAAGAAGATCAAAAATATTCGTTTTAGATTAAATTTTCGTCCTCATAAAAAGTCATATTAAAGAATTAGAATAATGAAACCAATCAAACATCCATATGGTGTAAAAGGCAAAAGATAACCCAGAGATTACCAAGCATATCACTGTCAAATGGCACAATTGCCTGTTGGAAACCATTAGAATAAATATACAAGATGAGTATCTTACTTGTAGGTCCCCCGACATTAACCACAATTAAGGGTTTCGGCAAAGGAGCAAACTCATCATGCCAGGCAATTGCTGCACTGCGAAGTGCAGCAGAATCAACTTGATGCAGAGCTCCCGTTGTAAGGACCTGATGAAGCATGTGGAAATTAAGCACTTAAATAAAAGACATAACATAAACCAAATTTACTTTTTTTTCTTGAGATGCATACCACATTTTTGTTAGGGGGCTCATCAGGAGTTATATACTTGCGGAAAAACTTAGGAACCTGCTCTTGTGCTTGAGGGGTCAGAGCATAATAATCATGTTGGGGAGTGACCACCAAGTCAAACCTACTCAACTGCTTTCGTGGATGTTGGATCTGAAACCCAGTTGTCAAACGGACGTGAAGGATATTTAAATGTTAGTATACAATAAAAGAATTTCCAAAGAAGTACAAAACCATGCAACGAATAAGAACCCAGTTAACCAACCTGAACAACAAACACATTTTCAGATGCTAGTCTTTTTATAGAGCTTGCAATCGCTATAGTGTCTCTGCCACATGCAACAACTAATAGAGGCCCATCCCTAAAAAGAAGCAAAAGAGCAAATCAATGATAATATACATATAAATATTACGTTACTTTGAACTAAAAAAAACTGAACATGCTACATTTTCAACTTATTATTTTGATAATTATTAAAGTAGGCAATTTTATGTCAAACGTTAAGATGCCCTCATTACATACATAACTTCATAGTATACCCCAATAAGCTCATTTATAAAAAAAAAATGGGATTTATTTAATTAAAATACAAAAATATAGAAAATCACACACAAAATTTCCATCGGCTATAAATGGAATCATCATTGCAGCTCTTAAGTGTATAATGCCTCGAATTTGCAAAAAAATTATGATACCATACAATGTTAAGTCTCATTTGATATATACGGGCTAAAAATATAACAGGGAGGACTTCCAAAAAAAACATAGAATAGGTTCGAGAAAAGGAAACTTTTATATCCTACTATCCTAAATAAGTTTCGAGGATCCCGTTCAATTATTATTTTATAAAAGCATAGACACGTTCCAAAATATAAGAACGTACATAACTACATATATATTATAAAAAAAATCAAGTGTCTTACTTCTCAGCAGATCCCTTGGCCATTGTTGCTATTGACTTCGCATTAGCTTCGAGTATAGATGATAAGCCTACACCCCCACCATTTTCTCCATTCAAAGATTGAACTCTCCTCCCTCTTCTTGTAAATATAACTTGTGAATAACCATAGATTAGTCTAATAATGTAGTATATCTGTTTATGGACAGAAACTGGGAGCCAATGCATCCATTCATTAATTCCTCCTCTTGGCCTTGTAACACGCTGCATGCATCACCAAAAGAACGAAATAAACAAACTTTCAAAGCCACGATGAGTAATTATTTCATGTCAATATAGTGATTGTCTCGGATATATTATACACTTTAACATGATACTTTATTACATGAAGTATACATGATACGGTGCCTACCTAGCCTTTGGAGATGCTTGCATAATGTTAAAACACCATTTTAGTTGCATATGAAAGAGTGCTACATTACATGAAGCATATATCATAAGCTGCCTAGAATTTGAACATGGTTGTGAATTACTAAATTCTTTTACAATTCAACCAGAATATCAACTAACTCACAAATACATCTTTAAATCCCTCATTGATACTTAAGTTTCAGGAAGAAAAACTCTTAAAACACATGCTCAAATGCATGTATAGATGTGCGGGTGAAATATTAACCACTATTAAAGTTGTATATGAAGGGATATAGAACCGAACAGATAGGGCACCGAAGTTTTCTGGTAACAACTAATCCTTATATGATGTAAATTCAACTTTGGACTAATCTAGCTCAACTGAGATAGTGTTTGTTTACATCTGAATGAAGTGGAGCTCCAAATCAGTAAGAAGCCATGTTAAGTTGTTAAAAACCAAAGAGCTCTTTAAATGACTGAATGATTAAGAGAGATGAAAACCCTACCTTATAATTGAGTTTGAGAGGAGCAACTTGGGCATACCTTTTTTATTTTTGATAAATTTTCCCAATTTTCAAGAGAATCATGTTCGTCTTCTCCTTTAATTTTCTTCGTGTCGACACACGTAAGTACATCGGTTTGACATCTTTCTCTTTTAATTTCTTTGATTTCTGTTTGATTTTCTGTTTGGTTACAGATTCAAATATGTTCGATTTGCTGTTAATTTGTATCCTAGGGTTTCTTTTGATTTGTTTTATAATAATTAAAGTTCTTCTAAATTCAATTTTTCTATTTGTTGTTCTTGTTGTTTGATTTTCTGATTTTCATTATTGATTTAATTCAAAGTTGTCCTTTTTGTAATTTCACAACTAAGGATACCACCACCAGCATTATCTCAGCCCACAGTTAATCGTGAATGGGAGTTATTTGTCAATGAAAGTTACTCAGTTAGGCAGCTACAAAACATTGTTAAAAAAAAGCAGCTAAGAATCCAAAAGTCCGAGAACCGACACGGCAACTTGATCGTGATGTACTTACGTGTAAAGACTTGAAAAAATTGAACAGAAATGAAGAAGAATTGGCTCTCTTATAGGCAGTGAAAACTTGGTCATTGTGTAACAATTAACAAAAACGTCTGAGCAGTTTCTCTAAAAAGAGTTTTCTCTTTTAACCATTCAGCTATTTATAGACCCGTTTCCGTTTACAAACATGTTTGGCATCAAAATGATTCAGGGTTCCAGCTTAGATGTAAACAAACATCACCTAAAATTAACAATCTTACTCCCAATTTTTTTAACACCAATAGACGGCCATCAAGAAACCATTTATCCACCTACTTTTTCTAACATATCTTCATCATATAAATAAACCTAGGAATTGGAAACTGAATATTTTTCCGAGTTGTATCTATGATTCTGCTGTTAAAAGTTAAGTGAGTGCGTATTATAGCCCAGATAAACAGGCCTGACAAGCAAGTAATATGTTCAGTATTAACTACATAACCGCATATCTTGGTAAAATTTCATTATTGCAGTCTTTGTAACCAAAATAATTCGGATTCGGCACTCACCATAACGCACATTATACAAAGCATTTCTAGATGAAGTTACACTTAGCACGTTGCACTACATGCTACGTACTTACTAATCCTTTTAAACAAGCAAACTGCTGTGAGTTTGTCAAAATACTCAACAAAAAGTTGCTTAGCATAAACTATCAAAATGAAAATTTCTACTTTGTAACAGGTTCACTCGAAACTTTGTCTCCTTTCTCATATCAACATAAATATCCGCATGAAAATCGATATCGTGAAGGATCTATCATCACATGAACCCTAGATAATTAATTATACAGAATTTCAACAATAACTAACCTAAATCCTCTAGTTAATTAATCATAAACCTAATAACATCTATTTAAACTAAATACTGAAAAATAAGAGTATCAGCTACAAATTAATCATAAAAATTAAAGCATAAATGAGAAATTGCATAAGACGAAAACTTACATAAATAGTTTGCTTTTCTGACAATCCAAGAGCTTTAACTAGTCCAATACTTTGATTTTCCGAGGCCGGAAAACCGTTACCGATGATAATAGCGCGTTTAACAACACCGTAAACGGCGCCTTCGAATATGTCCGGTACACCTCGCGGTGGACTACCTGGTGGTTCCGGTAGCCGTATTGGCTTCATCTGCGTGCGTTTAGTTTACGATTCAATAACTTGGACAAGGAGGAAGTTTGCTATTTTTAAACGGCACCCCACAATTGCGACTCAGTATCTTTATTGGATGAGTTGACTCGGTTGTGAGTTCAGATTTGTTTAGTTTTTATAAAATAGCCCCCTTTGAATGTCATAATTTAATACGTTTTACTCATAAAAGTTGCACACAAAAGGATCGAGAAAAATGATATAAAGGCCTAACTAAATAAGTTTGAAAATTGATCTAAAGATATGATTGGTTTATTTAAGAAAATGATTGGTTGATAGAAACAACGAGAATAAGTAGAATCCATGTGATGTTTGTTGTATGAATTAGACTTGTTTTTAGGTTTATGTTTTAGGCTGATTTATCATTTCTTTTGTGATAAATATCGAGTTAATTGCTAATACGATCATGTCATTTGAACACAAATACTACAAGAAGATCAAAGATTGGTTCCATAAGGTTTATGAGATACTTTTTTTTTTTTCTAAAAATTTTAATAAAAAACTTTTGAAAGAAACAATAAAACTCATAAAATAAGGTTTTTAAGTTAGAGGACCCCATATAAATATAAAACATCAGAAAATGAAGAAAAAAAAAAAAAAAAAAAACATAGTGAGCAGCGGGCGAATATACCCTTTACCCATCATTGAATTTTTTCTTCCACAAACTCAAGTTTGTGGTATCCGCTCACGGGTATTGTTTTACATCCATATTCGTGACCTACGGATTTATATAAAATAGCTAATAAATAAAATAATAATTGAGTAAATTACTATAAAAGAAAAAGTTGTTTAAACTAATATCTAAACAACCAATCATAAATCTTAAAATGTGTTTATTGATGAAATACGAGACCTGGAAATATCAAAACCAATTATTTGATAGAGTTATATTGATATAGTTTTTTTCGTTAATTTATATAAGCGGAAATCATATATGTTTTTGACAACATATATGATACATGCAGCAAAGACAAAATAAGTCTATAAAGGTTTATTTTTAACTCTTAAAATTTTATAAAACTACACAAAATAACCTTATCAATTATTTATTTTTACAGCATAAACAATAAAAACAACATGCTGCACCTAACATTTCCCTTTTATATAATATTATTAGTGAGGACTTCAAAAAAAATATTGTTTTCCTTTCATTCATTTTCGTGTTTTCTATTAAACTATTAACTATAATATTAAGATTATAGAAATACCCGCGAGTTATAGTAATACCCGCGACGGGTAGTGCATATCAACTATGTGTCCACGACCCATTACAAATAACTTTTAATACCTATAACCTTACTAATGGATAAAAATTTACGTTTTTACCCACCCATTATAAAGACATGTATATATGTCAAGTTTTTTTTTACTTAAGTTCGATGGTTCATTATAAACCACTATCTAACATCCACTATTAGATGGATGATGAGATTATATCATGTGCATGCGTCTTGTGCCTTCTCTTCCAAGCCTCAGTTGTATGACTAGTAGCGGGATCCATCAAACTCCATCGCGAGTAGACAATACTACTTAGTATTCGGGTATTCTACCGTAAGGGTAAGGCAGTAATCAAAATCACATACTTTCATTTGACTATAAAGAAAAAAGAGTTGTTTCTATTGTAAGATATTCAAGCTTCGTGTATTTCCTTTATTGTTCTTGCTTATTTCTTTCGTACTCTTGATTGTTCTTGGTTCTTGTCCAATGTTATAAGTTATATATGTTCTTATAGAAAGTATTTCTTTGTCAATTTGGTCGGCAATAGTTGATGTTTATTAACAAAAAAAAAACTCAAGATTACCCCAACCATAACAACAAAAAGATAAAATCCCAAAAGCTAAATCGTTCAGGTTTTTAGTACATAATCTAACAAAAATCTTTTTATCGTAAAATGTTTAATACCCACCACCCGTAGCAAAATCACATGACATTCAAGAAGACGGTTTAACATTTTTTGCCTTTACAAAAACAGTTTTACTTCTCCTCAACAAACTGACAAAACCATATAACTCAAACTCATAAGCCAGTACCCGAGAAGAATTCTTAACCTAAAATTATTAGGCGATCATGAATAACTGGTGTGATATCAAAATGTAGACACAATACCACAAAATCAGAAGCCAAAAGTTTAAGTATTAACACTACATGGATAATTATATAATTTACAAACATATGGATGATAGCTTGGTGTCAAAGACAAACTTAAATGGTTTCACAATACTGAAAACCGATATATAAAACTCATATACACAATCTCAACACAGTATAAGCTTAACCATCCACCCAAAATAATAAGTAATAAACCAATGGAGAGTCCGCCTATTTCATACATACCGAAGAGAAAGAAGTTACGATCTGCAGGAAGGCAGAGTGATACCTCCACAACAAGCAGCAACTATTATGTAAAGTAATAGAAATATCAAGCCAGTCAGTACGGCCCTGTCATAAATAACGAAAATAGAGTTACAAAGTAATTAGTTATCAATTTTGTACTTAGAAACAGTCAAGTCGTTTGTTAAAACATGTTAGATAAGTTTTGTTTTTTGTTCTGCAACTAAATTAAAACGCATTTAACCGGACTAAGCTTTTCCAAAAGCAGAAAAACGATAAATTAAAATCAAACATACAAAAGTGTAATGATTAATTCCAAAACTAGACCTCACCAATAGCGGTTATAATTAACAACGGTTGTTATAATTTAATTTTGGTTAAATATAATCATAAAATTTATCCACATATTGTTTTCTCAAATCCACATTTTTCTCATATATAACGTAACGTGAAAACAAAAAACAAAATGTTGTCAGATTACCTGCTATCCACAACACAAAAAAAAAAAGTATTTTACTTTACCTAACAGTCATGAAATTTATGGCTAACGGCTAAAAGCAAGATAGTGCTAAAAATGGTAAGATGCCAGACAGAACTTAGAAATTTTCCGGCAGCCCTAAGCACTGCCTATCAGGAATCGATTTACTTTTATGACTTAATATGCTTTTTATATACTAATATTATTACGATATGGGCAAAAATGATCCCAAAATGGGGAGGTGGAGGGGGGTGACTTCAAATCATTAAAACACGACCTTACGAAAATTACTCATTACCGTACTTATAACTAGTGATCCGGATAACCAAATGGGTAGATATACAAACCTAATAAATAATCTCTTATTGTCTACGTATTCTATCAGAGATTGAGATTAGCTTAAAGTCTTATAGCAATCTTCATGTAGAATATCATATACTTGTACAGTGTAGGCTATTATCGGTTTGAGATTACTTACAGTAGCTTGGCATTTTTCATCCAAAGAGCTCTGCGAAGACGTTTCGATTGTTTCTTAAAATGAAAGGCACTGTCTTGCATCGTTGAAGTTTTATCAACTAGAAGCTCAATTCGATCACCTCTGTCTAATATCTTCTCAATGTTATCTACCATAATGGTGCGTACCTGAACACAGGGTATGTGACCGTTGTTATGACTGGTAAGTCTTTAAAAATCAAAAACAAGAAAGAAAGAAAGGATAATAATGAAACAGCCTCATAGTCTACCGCATACTAAACTTAAAATTTAGAGCATCTCCAAAATAGAATACTTGCCTCGCCCACTTCACTCCGAACACGGTTGAGTGTATCTGCACTGGGATTACTAGAGAAAAATTCCATCTGCTGATGCAAAACCCTTGAAAATTCATCATTCATAGCGTATGCAGGAGCATAAGATGCCACCTTGCCATAGTTCTTCATGAACCTCATTTGAATATCCTCTAAGTATGCAAATGGGATTCTTCCTGAAAAAAATATTATAAATTAGTACATATTTAAGTACTTTGTACTTATGGGACGTGTGAAAGCACAGAGTGAAGACTTCTTTATTAGTAAAAATTATTTTGTTAAAAGCAACACCACTTTCCTCTGGGAGGGCAAACTATATGAGCGCAATAATTAGGTCAAAGGAAGAGGGAGACTATTACTTGATTACAGTAAATCATACATTTATAACGAAACAATATAATATGAGTGATCTAACTAGATAAATCATTAAAGTTGGAGGCTAAGAAGACTGTTAGATCAAGTAACGTGAAATATAAACACGACCAAGTTACTACATTTTGAGTTATATTAAAAGTAAACAGAACATCAAAAAAACAAGGGACAACTAGTGAACGGGCTTGTTGTTTTACTTAACGCACCAAAAAGTATATGTCATGCCCCTATCATCTTGGTCTGCATAATTAAAATATGTACCTAATTTTCCACGTATAGTTGCATTCTATCTTAAATTCCGTCACATAATCTGTTTGGCATCAACCTCCACTAACAAAGTATATTTGATCATTAAACAACATTCAATTGTGATGCATCCAAGGATCAACGAATTTGCATAGCACGCCCCATTTAAATTAAGATTACTTTTTAATGATTCAAAATCCATAAATTCATTAAAAGACACAAGCTAAATCTTCTCTAAGCCAATATCAAAATGTAACACAGTATTTACACACATGATTGAGTGACTCAAGCAACAAAAACCAAGCCGAAAGTAGCCTCCCAATCTACACTTATTGGTAACAAACCAAACCAAAACTCGAAATCCATACATAATCACACACTTTAACTTTAAATACACGAACGCATAAATTAAATAACCTAACACCAAAGTCACCATAGTTTTCCCATCTATATTTCTTCTACCCACCGAAATCAAAATCAAGGCGAATTTAACGGTAAAACTATTGCTAGCTATATCAAAATCATTTGAATATCCTCTAAGTATGCAAATGGGATTCTTCCTGGAAAAAATATCATATATTAGTACATATGTAAGTACTTAAGGGACGTGTGAAAGCAGAGAGTGGAGACTTCTTTATTAGTAGATATTATTTTGTTAAAAGCAACACCACTTTCCTTTGGGACGGTAAACTATATAAGTTCAATAATTAGGTCAGAGGAAGAGGGAGACTATTACTTGATTACAGTAAATCATACAATAATAACGAATAATGATTAGCCGTCTTTGTGGAGCAGTAGAATATGTGTGATCTAACTAGATAACTCATTGAAGTTGGAGGCTAAGAAGACTGTTAGATCAAGTAACTTGAAAATTAAACACGGCCAAGTTACTATATTTTGAGTTATATTAAAGGTAAACAGAACATCCAAAAACAAGGGACAACTATTTAAGAAGTGAACGGGCCTGTTGTTTTACTTAATGCACCAACAAGTATGTGTCATGGCCCTATCATCTTGGTTTTCATAATTAAAATATGTACCTAATTTTCCACGTATAGTTGTATAATATCTTAAACTCCGTCAAGTAATCCGTGTGGCATTAACCTCCACTAACAAAGTATATTTACTAAATTCGCATAGCACACCCTATTTAGACTGAGATTACTACTTAATGATTTGACATCCCTAAATCCATTAAAACATAAACGAAAGCCATATATTCTCTAGGCTAAAGTTCCAATACCCAAACATAAACACAATATTTCCATTGATAAACACATAATTTAACTTCAAATACACGAACAAAAATTGAGTAACCTAACACCAAAGTCACCATAGTTTTTCCATCTACGTTTCTTCTACATACCGAAATCGATATCAAGGTGAATATAACGGTAAAACTATTGCTAGCTATAGATTCACTACTATATAACAAATTCTCCTTTAATTCATCTATTAAACTATAATTGAATCAAAATCAATCTAAAATCAAATAATCATAATTACTGCTTGATATAGAGGATAGATACATACTTCCGAATGTATCGTTGGCCATACAGAGGAAAGTAATAGATTCAGATCTGAGTATATGAAATATGTAACGATCCTGAGAGAAACATAGTCTAGATTCATTCTCCTCCGGTAACTTTTCAATAATCCGGCGAGCAACTGCTCCGGTGTTTCCAGATACGGCGCTGAACTCCGCTAGTACCGTCGTACCCCTTGCCACCTGTGCGTATAAAATCGCCATTGTTTTTGCAGACAGTGTCTATAATTGGAGAAAACCCTCTGTGTTGGTTGACTCTTTAACTCTTTGAATATATTTGTGTTTTTTTGTTTTAGGACATAAGGTTTTGTGCTTTTGCAAATTTCGCATTTAAGTTTATAAGTTTTTATGGTTTTTGAAAATCGATGCGAACTAATATGTAGACATATAAATTGACCTAATTTGATTCAAGCTCGACTCGACTAGAAAAACTTGGGTTCAAAATCGACTAGAGCTTGAACCAACTTTATATTACAAACTCGACATTTAAACTCGGGATCCATAGATTCTACATATCAATATCATACTCAATAAAAAAAAACTTCATATAACTTCTGACTCGACTTGTTTCGTATGCATATTAGATTATATAAAATGATATCAAAGTATTATATGTATATAACCTAAGCTCAAACTGGATAAGTCTCGCGAGTCTCACGGTCAAAGTGTTAATTTGAAGCTTGAACTAGACTCGAAGTGAGCTCGACACATTTAAATCGATTAATTTCAAATACTTTACGAGTCGATCCCGAATAGCTCATGAGTTGTATCGTCTCATTTACGCCCCCTAATCTAAAATTCTCCATCAATTTTATTTCACCTTTTTCATTAAGTTTAAATATTAAACCATCAAACATCAATAATTTGTTCGCAAAAGTTTAAATATTAAACCATAAAACCTCAACAAGGGAGGTTATCCGCACGTTACAGAGGGGCCTAAAAAGAAGAGAAAAAAAAAAAAAAAAATAACTTATCCAAAACTTTAAACAAAGAAAAACCATAACTATTTATAAATAATAAACAGTGATAAAAAACCGCATCCTCATCCAAAAACAATTAACTTAAACTTTAAACAAAATAAACCAATAGCTTTTTTCATAAAATTTATAAAATAAAATAAAAAACTAAATACCTTATCCATTATTTAGAAAAGATAAAAAAAAAAATTATTGCAAACAAAGCCAAGCCATTGATTTCTATTGGTTGCTTTGACTTGTTAATGGTAAACACACATTTGATAAATGTTAGTAACTAATTATAATATTTATGTACGATCTTTATATCACGATCTTATCAAGAAGAAAATAATTATTCTAAAATCTCAAAACTTTTTATATAGAAAAGTATTTCAGTCACAGTTAACAATGCATATGTTTATTTTTATAAAACTTAAACTCACATACTCTAAATCAATGAGCTATCAATATAAGTTAATTTAGAAGCCTTTTGGTAATATAAAAGTCATCAACTTTTAAATCATGAAAAGCATGTAATAAGTTAGATTTTTGAAGACACGTAAAGAATTAACTTCACTTTTTCAATTTATTATTTTATTCAAAAGTGAAAAGTTACATATGATTTCGAGTATTTAACATCCTGATTAAAAGTTTAGAATATACCGATCTTCACAAATGTACATGTACATATAAAATCAAGGACAAATGTGAAGTTCTAAACTAAGATAAAAACAATAGATCCTAGACTGAATAAAAACATGATGTTATAGCCCTGAAGGGCGCCTATCGAATGCTCGTAAGCTTCCTGATACAACATAAACTCTGCATAAGCTCAACTGATGTTGTAACTGCACAAATACATAAAACCCCATTAGCATAAATAGTCGGAATTCAAATTAATAACTACAAGTATTCAACAACGAAATATTAGCATTGAGAAATATGAGCGAAACTGTTAGATCAACATATTTTGACTTGATATCGAACATGGTCATTTTGGGACATTTTGCCACCTATAACGTGCCATCATCTTAAAAATCACAAGTTCGTATACCTTTGGTATAGTAAACGTATTGGTGGCATCAAGCTCTTCTTTAATTGTTCGATACTCATTCATTTTCCATTTAGTTTTCTTTCCTTTAGACGATTTCCCTTGATAAAACACCATTGTCTTCTTTAGTCCAATCACCTTATTGTTGGATGAGTAAACATACGATGGTGAACCTGTAGCTTTCCAGTATCCAGAAGTTGTGGTTCGTGAAGGCTTCCCTCCATGCACTTCCTTTTCTTGTTTGGGTACAAAGAAAAACCATTGCTCAGTATCCCCCTTGCATAATTCTCCGGCTTCCTCTAACGAAAAAGAGTTTTAGTACACATATCAAGAGAAAATGACCAGTAAGCTATGATGATTTTTGTTAGAAAAATAAAAATCTAACTTGTTTAACCGAGAACTGATTAGAAAACTAACAAAATGAAAACTAAAGTTTTCATACTATGTCTAGAGGGACATGAAAATACTTATCCTTATATACAATATCTTAGATAACTTAATTACAAATCGTATAATAAAGACATTCAATGTTCATAAACTCAAAAAAAGAAGAAGAAAAAGATAGTTACTTGGGAGTTGGCAAGGTTCGTGATCATAGACATTGACAACAGGGATAACATGATGAAGATCATCTCTCTGGCCTTCAAGTTGGTTGGGAAGATAGAACGAAACAAGCTCTTCTTCAGTGGGATAGAAGCGGTAACCAAGTGGCCGTAGCGTGTGGGCCATGGTGTTACTTTGATGTTTCGGAGCAGCATCGACCATCGGGTGATGGCTCATAAATAAGGTTGGTGAACAAGTGAGACACGGAGAGTGAACAAAGGACTTTTGATCAAGTCATGCTCTAGCTTACTTACTTATGGCCGTTCAATTAGATTTTTTTTATGATTTTATCTTGAATAAGTCTAAATCTATTAATGTCTATACTATACTTTTGTCAGGGTATGATCGAGTATTCTAAGTATTGGTATAAAAATATGTTTAATTTCTTGATTCGTAGTCTGTATCCGCTTAATCTTCTTCTTGGGTTATCTCGGTTTACTAACAATGTTAAAAGAAAAACCGATTTAAGAAACGGCTACAACCCTTTTTCTTTTCTTTCCAAAACCGGTTTTTATTTGGTTTTGTGTAGTAGTGGTATTTACCCTCTAATTTGTCCCAAGATCGTATGCGATAAAAATATACATATAATCATTATACTTTAAAGTTCCAATTGTTGTGTTATTATAATTAAGTTCCTGGATCTTCATTTTAGGTTGCGTATATGGATGACATGTCATTTTATTTAACTTATATAACATCCACATAACACTACAAAGCAATTGCCATTTACTGACTCTAACTTTTGGTGACTGAAATTGATTCAGTAATTAAAATTAAAATTATGTTCTTAACTCTATAAATGATTTATGACTTAAAAAAAAAGTAGGAAAATATTGGAAAAATAATTATAAAAGTAAAATTGAAACTCTCTCTCTCTCTCTCCCTCTCTCTCTCTCTCTCTCTCTCTCTCTCCGGTGAAGCCTCATCTTTGCCGGCAGCCTCACCGTCTCCGACCAGACTCACCGGCGCCATCCAGTCTCATCGGCGTTGTCTAGTTGCATCTCTTCGCCATTCCGGTGACTTCTCCGCCTCTGATTCCGGCACCGTCTCTGTATCTATTTCCAACACCGCCTACACCACTGATTTCGGCTCCGTTACTACACAAATACGATCTGTATGTATTCAATTTCATTTCTCCCATAGTTAGGTTATTTGTTTTAAGTTTTTTTCTCTATTTGATCTGAACGTCTCGCATGATCACTTCATCATGTCCGGTTAATTGCATGAAGTTTAATTAGCATTAGACGTTAATAAGATCAGTCATTTTCACTCTGTTTCTGTGAAATTAGATCAGTCACTTTCACTCTGTTGCTGTGAAATTACATCAATTCATCATGTATTAATCTATATATCCTATTCAATTTTGTGTAGATTTTAATTTGTTTATCTATATATCCTATTCATCATGCGTAGATTTTATGTTGACTAATCGGTAGGAATAGGAGTAGGAGTATGCTCTGTAAAATTTAGTTGTGAAATACTCTGTTGCTGTGAAATATTTCGTTCTAAACGTTAATGATTCGGCTGTGAAATATTATATTGCTTTAGGGAAAAATACCTGATTTGGTTCATTTCTAGGTTGAATACCTTATCAATATGTTTAAAAAATAAATTAGTATAGCTTTAAGTCTAACTCATTGGATCCTCGAATTTGCTCACTTGTCATTGTGGATTTAAAACCTTATTTCTTGTTTATCAACTATTCTAGTAATTTATGTTGTTTTTTTAATGTCATAGTTATTATGATGGATAAATCGTTGATGTATTCAGCACCTAGAGCTGGTTTACCATATGTAAATGGTGTGAAATTGGAATTCGCTCTTGAGAAATCAAGTATAGATAGAAAGATATTATGTCCATGTGTGATGTGTCGGTTGTCACAGTAGATTACACTAAACAAGAGGGCAAACGTATGATCACCTTATATGTTCGAGATGTATTCAACATGTGATGTGATACCAAATAATCTTAATTCACTTCATTTAATGTACCAAACCTAGATAGGATTGAGATTGATGTTGATGATGGATTTGATGGTACACTAGTTATGGAGTCTCCAGATGTAGAAGAAGATGAAAACGAACTAGAGCAATTACATTTTATCATTAAGCTCATATGTGTGAAACAAGATAGCTTATCTTGTTAGTGATCTTGTTAGTGTGGTAAGTCACAACATATTTCAGTAAACTGTGTTACATGGTATTAAGAATTTAATTAGCATTTTTTGTTCATTAACTCTATTGCTAACAACCGTTTTCATTCACAATCTACGCAGGATGGGAAAACGTAAAAGACTGCATACAATTTCTACTAGTGAAGCTCAAGGACCTGTTGAAATGGAGCTATCAAGTGAAGCAAGTCCAAGTTAGCAGATTCAATTCATAAAATCTCGTTACTAAATTAATTAAAAGATAAATCACTTTTTTTGAAATTTTCAACATGCGACATGTCTGAAAGATCACATCAGCAACATTCAACCTTATGTGAACCTACTAATAGTTTACAATCTGATTATGGTAATGGACTTCTAACTGCTTTCTTTTCACTGTCATGTGGGCTCATCAAGCTATCAAGAGTCAAAACTATGGATGACGTGTTTTTATTGTAATAGTCAGTTATCTTATTTCTCTCATTAGAAACACATAAATTGCAGGTCCACCAAAAAAGGTTCGAAGTTACACTAGAAAACAAGATATATGGGATTTAGAAAGTGATGAGCGAATTTTGGTTACCTTTAATAAGAACGGACAGCCTGTAGGAGATGAGGGAAATGAGCTCACTAACTTTTTGGGAACACTAATGAAAATGTCACAACATGTCTCACTAGAGTACCTAGATTGGAGGAAAATACCTAAAGAAAAGAAAAAAAAAGATTCATGGAGCATCGTTAAGGTAATATTATAACTTAGGTACTCTGATATGTAAGGCATGACTGTGCATGATTTATAAATTATTGATTTATTGTCTAAAATCACTTGTAGGCAAAGTTTTCTTTTTCTCCTTCAGAAACAGAGGCAATTCGGAAATGGGTTGAATCTGACATGGCACTAAAATTTAAATCATGGAAATATGAGGTGAAAAAAAAATCATTTGATTCAAGTTCAACAATAGATGATATTGTCGCTACCCAAGATGATTCTAGGGTTGATAAAGCTCAATTCAAGAAGCTAGTGACTCATTGGTTTAAGAAGGAAACTCAGGTATCTGATACTTTCTTTCTAAATGGAAAATTATAAAACGGTTATTAATATCTAAATGGACAGATGGAAAGTGAGATGAAGAGAAAGATTCGTTCCAAGTCGAATGAGCCTCATGTAACCGGTACCAAGTCTTTTGCTAGGTTGATTCATGATGAGGTAACATTATGTTCTATATTTTCATTTCCCTTTTGTTACATTTACAAATCACTTCGTTGCATACATACATTATGAACTCCAACACTGCACCTAATTATTGCTTTGTTATTAGTACCTATAAATAGATTCCCTTTTTGTAGTTTGATTATACTTAGTTTGGATACTATATAGACAAAAAAGAATAATGGCGTTCAACCATCTCGTGGAACAATATATTGTATAAGTCGAACACAAAAAGATGGAAAAATTGTAAATGCATCGGCTACGGAAGTTGTGGTATGTACTTCTGAATATTCTGCTAACGTGTTACATGTCACTATAATATTGGTAAATTTATTTTTTAACTCCTTATCAACATCTAGGAAAAACTGAAAAATATCACGAATAGGACTACAAGTAGTACAAATGCAGGGGGTATTAACTGGAAAAATGATGATTTGGCTCAAGTTAAAGGGCCAGAAAGAGGAGGTCGTATACGGTGCTTGGGGAAGGTGGTAATGGTGAATGTTAGAGGATCTTGTTCTTCGCAGGATCCTCAAGTACCAATATTGAAGGCTCGTGTTAACGAACTTGAAGATACTCTCAAAGAAATGAGAGAAAAGCAAGAGGCAATGGTCAGGTTTATGGCTATTGTTAGAGAGCAATTACCAAACGCAAATCTACCTAATATCTTCAATGGCCTAAATATAGGGGTAAATAATTTCAGGTTTCTTTATCGTTATATGAAGATAAGAGTCATAAAATTGTTCTATAATTTAATGGTGATTTTGTTTTTGTCAAATGACTTCAGGTTGGTAATGATTCATTTAGTGTATAATCAGTGTCCAAATGGAAACTCGACATTATCTCGTGCTAGTGAAGATCAAAATTCTGGTATGAATAGATAAAAAATCAAGATATATTGTTGTCTATGATTATTTGTAATAATTTTGGAAAATAGTTTGTCACATCGTCCTAAATATTGGAAAATAGTTTGTCACATTGTCCTGAATATTTGGATATTGAACATTCTTTTGCAGGGGGAATTAGATGATTAAGTAAGCCTTTTAGACAATGTTTGTGCATAACTCCCTATATATCATTTTCCTATGATGGTTATCTATGCAAATAGGTCGAACGAGGGGAAATTAGATGATTAAGTAAGCATCTGATATATTAAAGAGGTCAATTTTTTCAAAAAGAGAAAATTAAAATTTTAACCCACTTTGACCCGTTTCGCTCTGAATGTGTTAATAAAAAGAGTAATGGTTCAAAGTTATGTGTCAAACAGATCAGACAGTCTGTCTATTTTACCATGTGATTGAAGTGCAATAAAGTTCAGTAATTTTTTCTATTTAATTACCTTTTTTATGCAGTTGTGTTGCGGTTTGAAGGAGCTATCCTGGACAGGATTCTTTTTACTGTTGATGTTTTGAACCTTTAAGATTTTAAATACTGATGTATCATTGTTCAACTCTTTGGAACCGTGTGATTGATCGACATCTATTTTTGATGTGGAATTGAATTGAGTTGTTTAGCTCTGTTTTTTTACAATATTATTGCTTTTGTTTACATTTAGGATTTATAATTGTTTTGTATTGTATTACAATATATTGGTAAAAATTTAAATATACTGACAGTTTTACTGACTGAACTTTCAGTCAGTATAGCATATTAGATGATCATCTAGTGACTGAAATAAGGGTTACCAGAACATAAATACAATTTTTTGAAAATCCTATATTGACTTTAAATATTAAGTCAATAAAAGTCACGAACATTTTCTGACTAAAATTGTAAGTCAAGATAGACTTATAGTGATGGTTCTGATAGTGACTCTTTTTCTTTCAGAAGGAGTAGACCAAAAGGTCTTTAGTGACTCTTTTTAAACTTTTTTGACACTTTTTTTCAGTCACTAAAAGTGTTTTATCTTGTAGTGTAAGTTAAATAAAACAAATGTGAATGACACATAAATACGTATGATAATTGTTAGTGTAAGTATTTGTATAGTTACTCCAAGGCGAAGTCCGATAGACTCACTAGTCATACAATTTATGATATTAATTGGAGTTTATTTTAGGTTAACTATACAGATAAATAAACTAATAGATTATCATTTTCTTCGATTTACAAATTCATATGATGAATGTTAGCATTTTCACTCTATGGGATTTATCATAAGAACAAAAACAATAACCATAATGGTTGTCTTTAGAACCACAAAAGGATCATCATCCATTTTGACTCGAATTTTTTTTTTATTTCGACAGTTTGATTACTGTAAAAGACTCGAAGCTAGCATAGGGGCATGGGAAAGACTGACTCAAACATCAAATTACTTGGATGATTCAAAATATATATTGACTTTCGTGAAAGGCCAAACGATAAAATATTAAATGTAAAATGAGACTTATTAATCTTGTCGAATTATTTGTATCCATATCAACATTACCATTGACCACCCATCCTTTCCATTTCAAGATTTATCTCTTATAAGTTGCATACTTTTACCATATGTGTTGTTTAGTTTTTTGAATAAAGTATGAAATATTCACCACTCACAAAAAGTTATATATAACAAAATCACAAAGAAAAAGTTGAAACGAAAACAAAATTATGAACACAGGTTACGAATTTGGATAAGTTGTAATTTTAGTGTTGGACTCATCATATCCTATCCTATTGAATAAGGATAAGTTGCTCACACTGCCCAAACTACTTTAAAAATAATGAAGTTGGTTTAATGGTAAGATGTATTTATGTCCTAGAGGTCTCCTTAAATAACTCGAACAGAGAAAACCTCTTCGTATACTCTTTTAGTATCAAGAATGCAATATCAAGTTATCAACAATCGTGGTATACGTTTAAATTATCTTGCATTTCCCCACCACCACCTCTCTTTTCTTACCTCGTGGAGCCAACTACACGAATCCCACCTCATCTCACCATTCTACCGAGGAGGCTTTATTCAGATTTTTAGTTGGGGTTGACTTTTTTGGCTAGAATTTGTTGAAACGGGTAGATAAAAAACGAATTTGCAAAACCCGTATTAGGGGAATTGCCAACGCCGATTTATGACATTTGTCAAAAACGGAGTTCCCATTATCGGCTTATGCCTAGTTGTCAACCAAACCTTTTCACTTCTCCAGGTAAACTCCTTTCCATCCATGCCATCTCATAGTCCGACATTGACACCACCGCCTTATAAAGTCCCAGTTTAGGGTTTATAGGTTTGGAGCGTTTATGCGACTCCTTCAAGTAAATTTGAACCTTAAACAACAATACCTACCATTGTGAATTTGTGATTGACAGTATCCAGTTTAGGATCTTTTGCAAGATGGGAACATTAGTTTCATATGTGCATATCGTATGCATCTGAGAAGAGCAGATAAACAAAGTTTTTTCTCGATATATAAAAACAATGACCATTTAGTGAAAGCTATAAAAACTCTAGCAGTTTAGTGAACATAAAGACAATGTTAATTTTTGTCAAGACCTGGATTTAATTATAATTTTCATACATGTATATATTGATTGTTGAACCATATGCCTACAACATAGTGTGTGATAGTGTTAGTAGGTTTTAATTCTATATTATAGGGCTAAAACCCTACAAATACTAGGTCTCATCCCATGGTGCAAACAAGCCACGAGCGCGTTTTGCCAAAACATGTCCAAAGAAAGGCCTAGCCCGACAGCCAAACAAAGCACGGCAGCAAGGCGAGGCTCGGTCGGCGGCCAATATTGTCCAACTGGCAGCCAAAATGTCGTAATTCTAATGTCCAAATCTCGTGTCGGGCGGATCTCGTGCCGGACAGATCTTGTGCCAGACGGATCTCGTACCGGACAAATCTCGTGCCGGACGGATATGTGCAGGCACAATCTCGTGCCAGACGGATCTCGTGTCAGACATATCTCGTGTCGTACATATCTCGTGCCGCACAAATCTCGTGGCGGACATGTGTCACACTCCGCTCAGGCGAAAACCCGAGGTGTAACAGTATCAATAATATCAGAGGTACAAGGTTACAACATTAATATAACAAAAGGATAATCAAATTCAATAAGTAAATCGAAGTACAAAGTTTTATATAATCTGAATAAATAAAGTACAATGACAACAAGATGGATCATAAATGAACTAATCATAGCAAAACAAGTTCCACGTAAACGATCAAAATAGTCACAAAAGCAAGCATCAATCACAGCAACCTCAAACCCCTGAAAAGCGTAAAAATACGACGTCAACATAGTTGGTGGGTTATTCGCATTTTTATAAAAACATTAAGTTTCAAAAGGTTTTGACCCAATTTGAAATATATAAGACAAACATAGTAATAATAATATCTTGTTTATAAACAAAGCGAGATATATGCATAGCCTTAGATAATAAATACACCTGAGCCTTACGTTTAATAGCAACATTTACCCCTTCCTTAGTGTGTCAAGCTAAGGCTTAGTCATCGAATAATAAGCGGTCATAACATCGACTCATAGGGACAAATTACCCTTGTCGTCCCATATCAGCGATGAGGGTTTGTAAAACCCATATAGATCTATATATATGTACCAGTGGCTTAATAAGAGTTAACATGCATGTATACGAGGGCCTTATACTACCACTAAGGCCATATAAGTAAGGTAACACTAAATCTAAAGGCATCATAATCCACAATGTATAAAACTAGATATAAAGTTTATTCACGCTTTTCATGCCCATAGATAAAAACGGTAAAAGGGCAACGAATAACTCACAAATCAACAATAAATACGTCGGGTAGACAAATAAGGAGAATATCGCTCCACCGCCTAAGTGCCCTAGCATAAAGACATCGAAAGTCTAAGTATCTCTATAAGCGTGGTAGGGTTTAGCCTTATTTAATAACGTTATATTATATAGTATATTAAAAGTGTTCCAACGGATAATATTTCGAGTCAAAAGCGACGAGTAAAAGATAACGATATTTTGAGTCAAAGTGACGAGTAAAAGATAACGATATCTTTAGTCAATAATGACTACTAGAAGATATCGATAATTTGAGTCAATAAAGACGAATAACAGATAGCGATATTTCGAGTCAATCATAACTAATAGAAGATATCGATAATTTTGAATCAATAATGATAATAGAAGAGAATGATATTTCGAGCAGATAACGACTACCAGAAATATCGATTGAAGATTGAATACTCATACCAAAGTTTAGTCGAAGATTGCTAATATCAACGTTATGGGATAGTTGATTTTAGTCAAAGTCGACGATTACGAAAAGAGTCAAAGTCAACTAAAAAGTCGACATTCGAGATTTAAATAATTTAAATATTTTGAGTGAAAGTCGTTTGAAAACAATTTTATAAGAGTTTGACGAAAGATATAATATTCATTATAAAAATTTAGGATTACGATCGCATGTTTGAGTAAAGTTTATTTATCGAAAATGTATACGTTTAGCGAATATCATAATAATAACTATTATGTTTATGATTGCGATTACGTTTTGAGTCCAAAACGTTTATTTTGACAATATATATTACTTTATGCATAATAATATATGTATATATATATATATATATATATATATATATATATATATATATATATATATATATATATATATATATATATATATATATATATATTTATGTTCGTTCAAAATATACAACGTTTTAGTTCATGGGGCTCACTACGGCGCACAAGAACTTCACTGCGACACAGTAGGTAACTATTGCGGTGCATTAGGACATCAGTGACAAAAAAGAGTGTCTTTCTTTTACGTTTTAGTATCATTAACGTTTATATTAAGTCTTAATATTAATAAGTAATGTGTTCAGTGTGACAACCGTCCAAATTCAGGTGTATTTTATACTTGATAGTGTTAGTAGGGAATGGCTCATACACATAGCCCATTAACCCCCTAAAC